>OY725321.1:50559623-51159623 GCA_963242795.1 Inga leiocalycina
GCTTTGTGGTGCTTTGTGCTTTGAGTTGCTGCTACATAGTGTTCACCGCGAAAGCGGGCGTTGTGCATAGTGATTACCGCGCGAGCGGGCATAGTGTTTGCAGCGAAAGCTGTCATTGTGATTACCGCGTAAGCGGGCATAGTGCATTGTGTTACAGCCGTGAGTGCTGTCGTCTGTGGCGCGAGCTGTGGATCATTGAGTTGCTGATGATGTTGGTGAACATGATACATTACATGCTTTGTGTTTATATATTGTATGAGTGAGTTGTTGCTCTGGGATTCTTTAGAATCTCATTCCTTCCATATGACTAACCTTTTCAGGCAGGGCAAGTGGCTCAAAGGAGAAGCGACCAACCCGTAGTGGTTAGGATCTCTTAGGGACATTAGGGATTTTGGGATAGTTGGTTATCCGGGTTTGGATTTGGGATTGCGAAGGTGTATATGTTTTGTAGATGAATGTTTTGGTTATGTAATCCCCGTCTTGGGAACTTATAAACCCAAGTTATTTATGTAAGTAACCCGGGGTTTGCCGGGATTTTGGTTTCCGCACTTTGATATTTATTATGTACTCTGATTTCTCAAGTAGTTATATCCGTATGTGAATTTGAGACCAAGAGTTAATTATATTTTGAAAGAATTTTCGAAATGTCCCATCTTTTATATGAGGGATTATAAATTGTGATTTTGTATTATTGGTCTCTATTTTACTTAAATTTAGTAATCCGGATGTAATTACGGTGAGGGGGTTACATTTTTGGTATCAGAGAAGTGGTTCCTGGCAAGGGTAGAATCTGCTGGGATAGCTCCCATAGTGCGATCTTAGTGATAATCGAAAACCATCTGTGAATACGTGACGTATGCATATATCTGTTTGATTATGTGGATATATGTACTTTGTAGAGTTATGTGAATACTATGATTGTTGGAATAATGGGGTGAGTTCTTTGTAGAATGAAAAGAACAACGAAAGGTCGCCCCAGAGGACAACAAGAAAATTCCGATGTGGAGTTGGTCAATGACAATCCACCGGATCCTATGCAAGAGTTGATGGGCTTGATAAAGGATCAAAGGGACATGATTACGGAGCTTAGAGAAGAGCTCAGAGCTGAGAAAGCCAAGAACAATGAGGGTAGAGGCCAGTCTACTCAAGAAGGAACTCGAGGGGAAACCCGAGAGGAGACTAGACGGGAAGATACTGCTGAAGGGTCGGCACGATCGCTTGAATCGCCTCCTCATGCGGAAGTAGATCCAAGGCCGCATGGAAAGTCGGTCAGGGAGGAACGAGACCTTGAGTATTGGGTCTCCAAATTCTGCAAGCAACTACCTCCGGCATTTAAAGGGAAGTTTGATCCTCAGGCGGCTGAAGATTGGCTACACCGTCTTGAGAAGATTTTTGAAGTCTTAGTGTGTCCCTCCGAAGTGAAAGCCAAGTTGGCGGTGTACAAGCTTGAAGGCGATGCCGATCGTTGGTGGCGTAATATTGCCTTGTCATTGCGTTTAAAGAATGAGCCATTGACCTGGGAGGTGTTCCAACAACACTTCAACGAGAAATATTTTCCTAAGTCAGTGAGGCTTGAGAAAGAAACCGAGTTTCTGAATATCAAGCAAGGGGACGCGGAGTCTTTCGACGAATATTTGTCCCGGTTTACCCGCCTATCCTGATATTCCTCTTATCTTCAGAAAATGGATGATGAGGAGTTGAGTTCGGACATGTTAATTCAGGGTTTAAGGCGTGATATGAGAAAGAGACTAGCCACCCATCAGTTTTCCAAATTCAACAAGGCCATTGAAGAATGTCGGATCACTGAGAGCAATCTTAGAGAGTTATATCCGGCTAAGGCTGGTGGTGGTCATAGTGAGCCTAGTAAGGGCGGTGCTTCTCAGAAGCGGAAGGGCTCAGGATCATCCTCTTCATTTAGAGGGGGTAGTAAGAAGCCTTATCAATCTTGGAGTCGTGATCAGCAGAGAACTCCTAGTGTATGGACATGTCCTCGTTGCAACCAGCCACACCATGGCAAGACGTGTGATGGTCGGGTGATTTGCTTCAATTGTAAGCAAGTGGGGCATACATCTGTTGAGTGTAGACAGTCACGACCAGAGCAGAGACAGAGGACTCAGGGCCGCGTATTTGCTATGACTAACGAAGAGGCCCGGAAATCCCCAGAGCTGATACAAGGTAAAGTCCTTATCCATGGCATTGAGTTACAAGCGTTATTTGATTCGGGTGCAAGTCACTCTTTTATTGCTTATGCTTGTGTAAAGCGTCTGGGAGTGAATGTGCATAGGTTGCCATTCGATTTGATTGTGTCTACACCGATGGGTGTTAAGGCTGTGACCACGGAAGCCTGCTTAAATTGTGTTATAACCGTAGACGGTCATGAGTCTGTGATAGATTTGATTTGTTTACCGCTCTGCCAATTGGAAGTCATCTTGGGTTTTGATTGGTTGAAAGCGAATAATGTGTTGTTAGATTGTGGGAACAAAAGGATAGTGTATCCTGTTTCTCAGAGCATTGAGGGCGAAAATGCCGGTTTGAATTTTCTTTCGACAGCTAAGGCTGAGAAATATTTGCAAAAGGGTTGTCAGGGGTATATGGTTTTCTTTTCTATACAAGGAGAAACCAGTGAAACTTTGAGTAATATACCCATAGTGGATGAATTCCCTGAGGTTTTTCCAAATGATCTAAATGGATTACCTCCGGAAAGGGAAGTTCAATTTCTGATTGACATTGTGCCTGGAGCGGGTTCGATATCCAAAGCCCCATATCGTATGGCTCCAAATGAAATGGCTGAGTTGAAAAAGCAGATTGAGGATTTGCTTGAGAAAGGGTTTATTAGACCCAGTGTGTCGCCTTGGGGTGCTCCAGTTTTGTTTGTGAAAAAGAAAGACGGGAGTCTTCGTTTGTGCATCGACTATAGAGAGTTGAATAAGGTTACCGTCAAGAATAAGTACCCTCTCCCGAGAATTGATGACCTATTAGATCAACTATCTGGTTCATGTGTGTTTTCGAAGATTGATCTAAGGTCGGGGTATCATCAGCTGCGTGTGAAAGCGGAAGATGTTCCGAAGACTGCTTTCCGGACCAGATATGGTCATTATGAGTTCTTAGTGATGCCATTTGGGTTGACAAATGCGCCTGCGGTTTTCATGGATTACATGAACCGTATCTTTCGTCAATATCTGGATCAGTTCATCGTGGTATTCATCGACGATATTTTGATATACTCTAAGAGTAGAGAAGAGCATGAGCATCATTTGAGAATTGTGTTGAATACATTGTGTGAAAAGCAACTTTATGCTAAATTGAGTAAGTGCGAGTTTTGGCTATCGGAAGTGAGATTCCTAGGCCATGTTATCTCGCAGGAAGGGGTCTCTATGGATCCTAGTAAGGTGGAAGCAGTACTGAACTGGAAGAGACCAGAATCCGTGGCTGAAATACGCAGTTTTCTGGGTCTTGCTGGTTATTATCGGAGATTCATTCAGAATTTCTCCCGCATTGCGTTGCCGATGACCAAGCTCACGAGAAAAGATCATCCGTTTGTGTGGGATGAACATTGTGAAAATTGCTTTGTGGAGCTGAAACAGAGGTTAACTACGGCACCTGTGTTGATTTTGCCCGATCCCAGTTTGACATACGTTGTGTATTCTGATGCCAGTGGGCAGGGATTAGGGTGTGTCCTTATGCAGCAGGGACGTGTGGTGGCCTACGCCTCTCGACAGCTCAAACCCCATGAATTGAACTATCCCACGCATGATCTAGAGCTTGCGGCCATAGTGTTTGCATTGAAGATTTGGCGTCATTACCTGTATGGTGTGACTGTGGAACTGTACTGCGACCACAAGAGTCTCAAGTATTTGTATGATCAGAAAGAATTGAATATGAGACAACGACGCTGGATGGAATTGCTTAAGGACTACAACCTGGAAATAAAATATCATCCGGGTAAGGCAAATGTAGTCGCTGATGCTCTTAGTCGAAAGACTGTGGTTGTGGCAGCTATGATGATACACGAGGGGAAGTTGATTGCTGATTTTTGTGATATGAATCTGTCGAACCAGATCATCTGTGCCAACTATAATGTTTCCCAAGGGGAAAGTGACTTGAGAGCTGAGATTGAAGAAGCTCAGAGGCAAGATGACTGGATTCAGCGTAATCTAGCCAGAATAGAGCGTGGTGAAGCTCAGGGCTATGATGTGTCGCCTAGTGGATTGGTTCGTTATCAGAAGAGAATTTGTATTCCACTTAAGGCGGAGTTGAGACAGAAGATCTTAGATGAGGCGTATAAGAGCCAATATACTCTTCATCCTGGTATGACCAAAATGTACCATAACTTGAAATCTGAGTATTGGTGGCAGGGTATGAAGAGTGATGTGACGAAATATGTGGCGAGGTGTCTCACATGTCAGAAAGTAAAGATTGAGCACCAAAGACCGCCTGGATTGTTGCAGAGTCCTGAAATTCCGGAATGGAAATGGGAAAGTGTGACCATGGATCTTGTTGTGGGATTGCCCAAGATCAGGAATTATGATGCGATCTGGGTCATTGTGGACCGGTTAACGAAGTCAGCGCACTTCCTACCGATCAAGGCTAGTTACTCTCCGGACAAGCTAGCAGAGATATATGTTCGTGAAATTGTGAAGCTCCATGGTATACCGAGGAATATCATCTCAGATCGAGATCCTCGTTTCACTTCGAGATTCTGGAAGGCATTGCATGAGGCACTGGGTACTCAGTTGAGATTCAGTACAGCCTATCATCCTCAGACAGACGGTCAGTCAGAGAGGACTATTCAAACCTTAGAGGATATGTTGCGGGCATGTGTTCTTGACTTCAAAGGGAGTTGGGACCGTTTTCTTCCACTTGCGGAGTTTGCCTATAACAATAGCTATCATGCGAGCATTCAGATGGCGCCGTATGAAGCGTTGTACGGAAGAAAATGCCAATCACCGTTGTGTTGGAATGAGTTGTCCGAGAGGAAGCTCTATGGGCCGGATCTTGTTGATCAAACCTCAGCCCAGATTCGAATCATTCATAAGAGGCTTCTTGCAGCTCAGAGTCGGCAGAAGAGCTATGCTGACAAGAGGAGAAGGCCTCTAGAGTTTGAAGTTGGTGACCATGTATTTATGAGAATATCACCTGTCACCGGTATTGGGCGAGCTATAAAGAGAAAGAAGTTGAGCCCGAGGTATATAGGTCCTTTTGAGATCCTTGATAGGATTGGGCCTGTTGCTTATCGTATAGCCCTACCTCCGAGCTTGAGCAGACTCCATGATGTGTTTCATGTTTCTCAATTGAAGAAGTACCAACCGGATCCATCTCATGTCGTTGAGTATGAGAATGTGGAGTTGCGAGATAACTTCACGTATGCGGTGGAGCCAGAGCGAATAATTGAACGAGAAGAACGTCAGCTCAGACACCGGAGTATCCCTTATGTGAAAGTGATCTGGAAGGGTATGTCACAGCGGGAAGCAACTTGGGAAGCAGAAGAAGATATGCGAAGGCGATATCCGGAGTTTATGGCTCAAGGGGAGTAGAAATTTCGAGGACGAAATTTATTTGACAGGGGGAGAATTGTAATATCCCGATTTGTGATTAGGGCTGATAACTCTGATAATCATTGAGATTTGTGTAATTAAGCACTTTTGAGTTAATGTAATGTGAATTTTGGGAATAAATACATGTGGTATTTAAGATCAAGGGTTGTGATTCCTTGACCGTGGGTCGGAATCCTATGTGTTGTGACTTGGTGAGCTCATGGAAGGGGTGTGTAAGATGATGACACATGGCATTGTGTGAGCTATTAGATGAAGCCACAAAAAGACAAAATAGCACTTTCTCTCCCTTCTCTCTCATTTTCGGTTGTGTATGTGTGACAAGGGGAGGAAGTGACATCTCATCATCATCATCATCTCTTCCCTCTACCATATTCTCTCTCTTCCATTCCTCCATTTCCGGCGACCTTGAGGCAAGAAGAGGAAGAAGAAAAGCTTGATCTTTGGTGAGTTATGATCCTCCTTTGCTCAAATTCTCTCTTCTAATGTGATGTGTCTCATTGAGAGCTACATTGTGGTAATTTCAGAATCTTGAAATAGTGTTGATTTGTGATTTGGTCGAAATTGGGAGTTTGAGAAACAAGATTCTGGATTGAGCAAAGGGAAGAGGTAGGCATTTAGAGCATTTTGGTATATTGTTTATGAGTTTTGGTTAGGTTTGGTAAAATCTGGAATTTTGCCCTAAATATGCCTATTTTTAGAGATATGAAGTTCATTGTGATTTATGATTGGAAATGATGTATTATGGGGTTATTTGAGTATTGAATATGATCTGGAATGTTGGAATGAGTTTGGATGAAATTTGGATAATGTGTATCTTAGAGACCTTAGTGTTTGATTGTGGTTAAAATGGTTTTTGGGGTGTTTTTGGTATTGCCATTGTGTTCCCTAGTTGGTGCTTAGAGTGTGAGAGCATTGGGAAGAGTTTGGGAACCATTTGGAAGTGGATTTGACCATCTGGTGTTTCTGGTTTTTGGCTGCGTTTTGGGTCTCTGATACACATCACTCGAGCAGAGGAAGAACGTGCTCGAGTGATGCGCAAGTTTTCCCTTTGTGCTTCGGGTGCACCTGGGTTTTCTATGAGTTCTGCTCGAGCACAACGCTTTGTGCTCGAGTGAGCGAAGAACATTCTCAAGTGAGTTGTGCTTCAGGTAGGAGTATGCTCGCGGGTGTGAGGTGTGCTCGCGGGGAAGATGCACGAGTGTGCTTTCTCACTCGCGGGTATGGGGTGTGTGCTCGAGCACATATGGCTGTGCTCGAGTGATCCTGTGCTTGGAGAGCTTTGGGTGCTCTCGGGTTCTCACCTCCTGGATTTCTCTTGTGGGTGCTCGAGTGAGGCATTTGGCCTTGTGCTCGAGTGAGCCAGTTCCTGCAAGCGTCTTTGTGCTCTCGGGTGCTCACTCGCAGTCTCACTCGCACTTGTGCTCGAGTGATGTCCGTACTTGTGCTCGAGTGAGAGCATCTGTGCTCGAGTGAGATGACCAAAAATCTGCGTTTTGCCTTCGAATAAGGGGTCTTTTGGGTAGCTTCTTCCAACCCTTTAGGCATATGTTTAGGCTTCTTTTAGTCACCTAAAGAGTCCTAAACGATAACCAACTTAGAGTATTATTGAAATATATTTATGGAAGAGAGATTGATTAAGTGTCCCTAATTTGAATAGGATTTGATATCTGCCGAACGCGTGAGCCCACTGTGCCGAAGATTGTCAGGAAAGATTCAGGTAGCGACCTCTCTCTTATACTTTGTGTAAATGTATTGTATGTTTGCCTATCATGCATTGTGTGCTGCTGCTGCTTCGAGATGCATTGAGATACGTTGTGGAGCTTTGTGTACTGTGGAGCATTGTGCCTTGTGATACATTGTGTCTGGAGATGCTTAGTGATACATTGTGCTTTGAGATGCTTTGTGGTGCTTTGTGCTTTGAGTTGCTGCTACATAGTGTTCACCGCGAAAGCGGGCGTTGTGCATAGTGATTACCGCGCGAGCGGGCATAGTGTTTGCAGCGAAAGCTGTCATTGTGATTACCGCGTAAGCGGGCATAGTGCATTGTGTTACAGCCGTGAGTGCTGTCGTCTGTGGCGCGAGCTGTGGATCATTGAGTTGCTGATGATGTTGGTGAACATGATACATTACATGCTTTGTGTTTATATATTGTATGAGTGAGTTGTTGCTCTGGGATTCTTTAGAATCTCATTCCTTCCATATGACTAACCTTTTCAGGCAGGGCAAGTGGCTCAAAGGAGAAGCGACCAACCCGTAGTGGTTAGGACCTCTTAGGGACATTAGGGATTTTGGGATAGTTGGTTATCCGGGTTTGGATTTGGGATTGCGAAGGTGTATATGTTTTGTAGATGAATGTTTTGGTTATGTAATCCCCGTCTTGGGAACTTATAAACCCAAGTTATTTATGTAAGTAACCCGGGGTTTGCCGGGATTTTGGTTTCCGCACTTTGATATTTATTATGTACTCTGATTTCTCAAGTAGTTATATCCGTATGTGAATTTGAGACCAAGAGTTAATTATATTTTGAAAGAATTTTCGAAATGTCCCATCTTTTATATGAGGGATTATAAATTGTGATTTTGTATTATTGGTCTCTATTTTACTTAAATTTAGTAATCCGGATGTAATTACGGTGAGGGGGTTACAGGGGGTAGCGTGCAGGCAGGGCTACCGCGGCATCTCAGCCTATCCCCCCACATTCACCGCAGACGATCCCACAGGCGACGACCGTAGCAGAGGTGCCTGAGGTGGAGAGGCCAGAGATTAGCGTTAAGGACTTCCTCAACGAGGAGGAGTTCGAGATCCCGATGGGGTTCAGGGAGATGGAGCGGTTCCTCGATGAGGAGGACACTCGGGAGTAGAACAACCCACGAGGGTCGTCTTCGCGGTCCACTGGGTTTGAGGTGCAGGTCGAAGGTAAATTAATTTTTTAATTTAGTAAATTATTTATTTAAATTAGAAATGTTAACTTTGAATTATAATTTATCTAACGTGCGGTCAACTGTGCAGATGAGCAGGGGAACGTGTCGACGAGGAGGCTGGATGTGGCCGGTCTGAACAGCATGGACCGGTCCCTGTGAGTTATAGTGCCGTGGAATGAGGGCACTGACCAGCCCATCCACAATGGGGGTCACCTGCTCAACCGCTTCCTGAACGACCTGGGAGCGAATTGGATACGGTTCCCCCTTCACTTCCCGACGTGGAGGCACATTCCAAGGGGGCCGAAGGACCTGGCTTGGGAGGAGGTGGTTCAGGTAATTAAAACTATTTAATTAATATTTTTTGTAATTAATTATATTTAATTATTTTTTTTAAATTATGATTTTTATAATTATTGATATTTAAATAAATTTTTTTCAGCTGCGGTTTGCCGTCCGGGCCAACCGGAAGAGGTACGGCCTCGTGAAGATGGGCGACGCCTGGAGGAACAGGAGGAACCGTCTCTTCCACTGGGTGGATAAGGACGAGACGATGCCTCTGGAGCAGCTGATCGAGAGCGTCCCGGACGGCGTGCCGCCGAACGACTGGGCGCGTTTCGTCCATTTCAGGAGGAATCCTCAGGCACAGGTAATGTATTTATTATATTTTTGATATATAATTTTGTAATTGTTAAATATTAAATTATAATTTCAATTTAATTTGTATTTAATTTTAAATTATAATACATTTAATTATTTACTTTTGCAGGAGCTTTCTCAGAGGAACACCGAGATCCTGGCGCAGCAGACGATCCACCACACAGCAGGATCGAAGACCTTTGCTGTGACCTACAGCGAGCTAGTAACTTTTCAAAATATCACTTACTTTTAGCTGATTATTTCATAATACTAATTGTTTTGTAATTGTTTCAGGAGACGAAGGCACATCAGGAGAACCGTCAGACGGACTATGCGGAGCTGTACGCCATCACACACAGACACCGTGACGGGACTGCGACCTCTCAGCAGGCAGAGGTGGCCATTGTAAGTAATTCTATTATTATATTTTTTATAAAACCAAGTTAGTAATGAAAAATGCTAATTATTAATTGTTTCATAAAATGGCAGGAGCGGATGCAGTAGTCGCAGGCTGAGCTGCGACAGACCCAGCCTGACGAGTCACAGGGGTCAGTGGACCCAACGGCTCCTTTGAAGGCAGGTTTGGCTCAGCCTGAGCACCCCGGACGCGTGAGGGGGATAGGGATAGGCGCCAGACCTAGCATGGTCTACGGCAGGAGCGCCGCCTCTGAGGCTGGCAGCTCTAGAGGGGTCAGACGTCGGAGGGACGAGTCTATTGACCAGCTGCGGTCAGATTTGGAGCAGACGCAGCAGCAGATGGCGCAGCAGTAGCAGATGTAGGAGATGCAGGTGCAGCAGCAGAAGCACCTGCAGGTGCACGCAGATATTCTGTACGCTCAGCAGACGCAGTGGCGTGAGATCGCGAACACCATGCTCGAGGGAACATGGAGTCGCCTGTTCTCGAACGAGCAGCATCCAGCGGTTCCCCCTGTCCCTCGCTACATCGTCTCGAGTACTACTCCTCCTGCTACTGCTCCTCCTCCTGCTGATGACGATGGTGCGGTTCACTCTGCGCAGCGGCCCGATCCAGCGGCATCTGGGGGAGCCCCACCTGAGGGAGCACCAGAGGATCAGCCCCCAGCTCCTTAGTTTAGGACATTTTCTTTTGTGAAAACATTTGTAAATATTTATGAGTTTTTATTTCAGAATTTTCTTATTGTGTTTTATATAATTATATTTATATTATTAGATCGCGTTGAAATAATTTATGAATGATTTATATCTAAATTTTAAAAAAAAAGTATATATATATTTGTACAAATCTATATATTTATACAAATCTATATATTTATAGCGGTTTTAAGTTAAAACCGCTACAAATATATATATTTGTAGCGGTTTTAAACTAATAACCGCTACAAATGTATATATATATTTGTAGCGGTTTATCTTGAGAAACCGCTACAAATATATATTTTTGTAGCGGTTATACACTAATAACCGCTACAAACACTCAAATCATTTGAATTTTGAAATTTGGCGCCTTTGTGCACATTTGTAGCGGTTATGTTATGTATAACCGCTACAAATTAGAAAATTATTTTTATATTTAATTTCCAACGGCTTTAATATTAGTAGCGGTTTTATATAGATAACCGCTACTAATAAGCAACAAGTAAATTTTGAATTTCCCAACGGCTTGAACATTAGTAGCGGTTTTATATATATAACCGCTACTAATACTCAACAAATACATTTTGAATTTCCCACCAATGTAACGGCTTGAATATTAGTAGCGGTTTTATATATATAACCGCTACTAATATTTTATAACTGTAGCGGTTGGTGTAGTGGTTTAATAACCGCTACAAAATTATAAACGTTGGAATTTCAGAATATAAGGTTCTAGGCATTCGTCATTCTCTTCTCACTCATCTTCTTCTCTATACTTTCTTCTCTCTCACTTGTAGCTATGGATAAATCATGGATAAGGTTGCCGCGCAATTCTCCTGAATATTTGTACGGATTAAACAGTTTCTTAGATTTCACATTCACTCACGCCAGCTGTAACGGCAAGATCGTCTGTCCGTGTCGGAAATGCAAGTTCAAGAAGTGGCATGCATGAAATGTTGTGAAGGAACATTTGCTTGTGAAGCCTTTCCCTGAGGACTATACGTTCTGGGTAGTTCATGGTGAGAAGGCCGGCATTAGATATGACGATGCTCTTCCTCGAAGTTCTCAAGTAGGCGTTCAAGTAAATGAAGATGATCCTGTGAATGATGCTGTGCGTGATGCGTTTGGATTTCAAGGCGACAACTTCAACGAAGAAGTGCGCGGCTCTGAGTCGGCTTTTATGGGGAATGAAGCAGCTCGGGATTTTTTTAGCTTGATGGATGAGGCAGATCGTCCTTTATATTAAGGTTGTTGCAAATATTCTAAATTATCTTTCATGATCAAATTGTATCATATCAAGTGCTTGTGTGGGATCACAGATAAGGGAATGTCGATGTTGCTCGACTTATTACAAGATGCATTCCCTGACGCTGAGATTCCCACAACCTTCTAGAAGGCCAAGAAGATTATCAACAGGTTGGGGTTGAATTATCAAAAGATTGATGCGTGCCCAAATGATTGTATGCTGTATTGGGGAGACGATTCCAGCAGGGAGACGTGTAAGAGATGTCACATATCGAGGTACAAGACAATTCGGAAGGGGAAAAAGCAGAAGAAGAAACCTGCAAAGATTCTCAGGTACTTCCCTTTGAAACCTTGTCTACAAAGATTATTTATGTCGTCTAAAACTGCTGAGCACATGAGGTGGCATGCCGCTGATAAAAATGAAGACGGTAAATTAAGACATCCGCGGGATGCAGCTTCTTGGAAAACGTTTGACAACGACTTTGCAGATTTTGCGACTGACCCCAGAAATGTTCGGCTTGCGTTGGCGACCGACGGTTTCAATCCTTTCGGGAATCTTAGCACAAGTTACAGCATTTGGCCGGTAGTCTTAGTTCCCTACAACTTACCCCCTGGATGTGTATGAAACAAAGCTCTTTCATTATGTCTATGATCATTCTAGGCAAAAAGGCACCGGGCAATGACATCGATGTGTATCTCCAACCGCTTTTTGCGGAATTACTTGACCTGTGGAATGTCGGCTTGGAGACGTATGACGCTTACAGCAAGACTTTGTTCAACATGCGTGCAGCCTTGATGTGGACGATTAGTGACTTTCCTGGCCTTGGCACATTATCTGGTTGGAATGTGCATACTGGGTCGGCGTGTCCAGCTTGCAATTTCGACTCTGACGCATTACACCTTCCCCACAGCCGAAAGTGGTGCTTTATGGGGCATCGGAGGTTTCTCGATGGAACGCATAAGTTCATATTGCAACGGAATCGCTTCAATGGGAAACCAGAGAAAAGAGGACCACCTCAGACTTTGTCCGGTACAGATATCTTACAGCAGCATGAGCATGTTGACTTCGAGTTTGGAAAAAGCGACGGTTCAGCACAAACTCGCCAAAAGACGCGCAGGACTTCGGCGCCTCAGCAGTGGAAGAAGATAAGTATTTTCTTCACACTTCCATATTGGAGATCTAATTTACTTCGCCACAGTCTTGATGTAATGCACATTGAAAAGAATGTTTGCGACAATGTGTTGTATACGCTGCTTAACGAACCCGGAAAGACAAAAGATCACCTTCAAGCGAGGAAAGATTTACGTGACATGGGAGTTCGTGAAGACGCTTGGCCAGATGAGCATGACAGATTTACACCGGCAAAGTTTACCCTCACAAAATCGAACAAGGATGTGTTCCTCGCGACGTTGAAGAAATTAAAAGTTCCTGATGGGTATTCAAGCAACATTTCTCGATGTGTCGACTTGTAGGCTCGAAAGGTTGCTGGCCTGAAGAGTCACGACTCACATGTTCTTATGCAGCAGTTACTCCCTCTGGCTATAAAGAATACACTTCCTCCCGATGTTTCCATCATTTTGGTGGAACTTTGTTCTTTCTTTCGCAAGTTGTGTTCTAAGGTTTTGATCGTTGAGGAGCTCGATCAGCTGCAGTCGAAAATCATTCTTACGCTTTGTCATTTGGAGATGATCTTTCCTCCGTCCTTTTTTACTGTGATGGTTCACCTCACAATCTACCTCGTTCATGAAACAAAGCTCGCTGGACCAGTACAATATCGTTGGATGTATCCGATTGAGAGGTACTCATTTTAAATACGTGCTTTAATTTATTGTCCGTATTTAATGTTTTCTAGTCGTCCTTTTCATCATTTTATATCAATTTTCTCTTCTCTACTTCATAGGTTCCTTGGGAAATTAAAATCTTACGTGAGGAATAAGGCGTGGCCAGAAGGTTCTATAGCTGAAGGCTATATAGGGGATGAGGTGCTATATTTTTGCTCAAGGTATTTTAATGATCTTGAGACGGCTTTCAACCGCCCGCCTCGTGTTGACAATTATCCGGAACCTGTGCCGACATCAGGAGAATTTATCCCTCGTGTTGGTAAACCAGTTGGAGCAACTGAGAACTTCAAACCAACGGCAACTGAGAAGTTTCAAACACATAGACATGTCTTGATTAATTGCACTCAAGTTGAACCTTTCATACGGTAAGAATTATATTGTACACTCACATGTTATTCGATCTATATCTTTCGTAACATTTCTCACTTTCATTTCACTAACGCCTTTCCATTATTAATTGCAGGGAATTCAGAAGTCATGTCAAGCGTCAACTCAGGATCTGTACATAGACATCCTCGGAAGTTGATAGGAGGGTCCACAGAGAATTCCCGAGCTGGTTTACGAGTAGAATACTAAATGACCATAACCCACACTCACCAGATTTCAGAGCTCTCGCAATCGGCCCTCTTGATCATGCAAAACGGTTTACAGCATACAATGTCAATGGTTTTAAGTTTTGCACGGTTTCACGGGATCAAGGATTGCAAACACAGAATTCGGGTGTTTATGGCACATTTGGGACAAGGAGTTATGCGAGCAGCAGTGACGCCAACATGCAGTTCGGAGGCGTCCCTTACTATGGCAAGCTTCTTGATGTGGTCAAGCTTAATTATCAAGGCCGTTTCACCGTGACACTGTTCAAGTGTTTGTGGGCAAATACCACTACTTCTTGGGGACTGACAACTGACGACCTAGGGATCACATCAGTCAATTTCTCACGGCCGATTCATACTGGTATTTCTCAAGATGATGAGCCGTATATTCTAGCTTCAGAGGCATATCAGGTTTATTATGTCAAGGACGAGAGGCATAGGGATTGGCACATGGTCATTCATTTAAAGCCAAGAGACCTTTACGACATGGGTGAAGGCGATAACATCGCCTACGAGAGTGAGCCATTTCAGCTAGTCGATTTTGAAAACTACTTCCCTGAAGGCGATGACAATTTACCTCTACTACGGTGAGTTTTTTTAAGTCCACGTCATTTCAATTAAATTTTTTAAATTTAATAATACATCAATAACAATAATTTTTCTACAAAATTTCTGTAGGGATGGCGACGATGAGTGATCAAATTCAAGTGTAAAAAATTTGTCTTTACAAAAAATGCAAAAACTTTGTTAAAATAAAATGTAAAAAAAAAATTTAAAAAAAAATTAAAATAATATTTGTAGCGGTTATTAAACCGCTACAAAAATAAAAATAACCGCTACTAATTAATAACCGCTACAAATAGCACTACGAATATTAAACCGCTACAAAATTATAAATAACCGCTACTAATTAATAACCGTTACATTAACCGCTACATTAACCGCTACAAATAGTACGTGGATCCCTATAAATACCCTTACCACAACTCATTTCAAACACTCTCCAATTTCTTTTCACCTTACCTTTCTTTCATTTCCTCTCATTTTCAACTTCTTTCGTATGAGTAGATGAGCTGAATAATACGATCAAATATGGTAACAAGATTTTCAATTTTTTTTAGAATACTTCTTTCCTTTCTATAAAATTTATTCTAACCATTTTTTTTTCTAAATATTTCATAACTCTATCTCATTTTCATCTATTTTTCATACATAATTACATTATATTAGAAAACATAATAATTCCTTATTACCTAGTTATCCTTAATAATATTATTAATATAAATTGTATACTAATCCTATTCAATTACATTTTTTCATTTTATTTATTAATAAGTTAAACTATTGAATAATAAACTAATTGAAATAGATAAAATAATAACAAAATAAACTATTTAATATAATATTGAAAAAACATAAATAAATCATCGTATATTTTTTAAAAAAATTTAAATATTTGTAGCGGTTATTAAACCGCTACTAAATAACGCGCCTTTTTACGACTTAATTTAAATTTTTTGGCGCCAATTTTGAATTTCATGAAATTAGTAGCGGTTTTTAAAACCGCTACTAATTTCATGAAATTCAAAATTAATAGCGGTTCCTTAACCGCTACAAATAAAAAAAATGTCATTTTTTTTCCAACAAATTTTCAATTTTTTATATTTGTAGCGGTTAATTAACCGCTACAAAAAAAATTCTTTTTTAAGCTCTCAGTATAATTTTTATATATTTGTAGCGGTTATGTAACCGCTACAAATATCTCTGGGTTTTGTAGCGGTTAATATGAACCGCTACAAACTATGTAGCGGTTATTTTTGATTGAGTAGCGGTTTTATAAAACCGCTACAAAACCGCTTGCAACGTACGATTTAGTAGCGGTTTTATTAACCGCTACTAACATAGATTGTAGCGGTTAGAACCGTTACGAATTCCCATTTTTAACCGCTACTAAATCACGTTTTTTTTGTAGTGAGGGAAACTCTTTTTTAATTGTTTTTACTTTTATTTATTAAAAGGGGCACCACAAGGCCATTGGCAAG
This sequence comes from Inga leiocalycina, assembly GCA_963242795.1. Lineage (NCBI taxonomy): Eukaryota > Viridiplantae > Streptophyta > Magnoliopsida > Fabales > Fabaceae > Inga > Inga leiocalycina. Next base: position 50,575,572 of record OY725321.1, read on the forward strand.
AGCAAACTCTTTTTCATCTCTTGAAATAAAATGGAGGATTGATTTGCACAATACATTATAACAATTTTGAGTTGTTGCATTGGTTATATGTCTCCAGAATATGCAATAGAAGAACAATATTCAATGAAGTCTGATGTCTTCAGCTTTGGTATTCTTTTACTAGAGATTATTAGTGGGAGGAGAAACACAGATTGTGCAAAGGAAGGATCATACTTGAATTTGATTGGACAAGTAAAATTAAAATCCTATAAGGATGGAATCTAAACTAAACTATATTTTTTTACCATATCCTCTCATGTTTTACCTTTATACTATGTTTGGATGGAGAGAAAAGTAGAGGGAAAATAAGAGAGAGGGAATACTAGGTTTGAAAACTTCCATAAATGAGAAAAAAATTATTATTTTTGGGAGTTTTCTCTCCTAGTTTTCTTTCCCCCCAAAATTTCTCTCCATCCAAACATAGGTAAAAGCCTAATGACAAATTGCACTACCAAATGTCAGTGACATTTTTCCTAATAATTGTATAATATTTCATTAATTTGTAGGTATGGAGCTTGCGGGGAGAAGGAAAGGCCTTGGAAATAGTAGACTCAACACTTGGTGAATCATATCCTATTGATGTTGTCCTAAAATATGTCAAAACAGGGCTCTTGTGTGTGCAAGAAATTGCCTTCCAAAGGCCATCCATGTGTGAAGTTATATTCATACTTGGCAATGATGAAAGCCTTCCCTCGCCTCAAAAACCTGCATTTCTGTTAAAATTCTAATGATTTATATTCTGAGACTTCAACCACTAGGGAAGCTTCAGCCAATGTCCTTACTCATAGAGAAGCTTCAGCTAATGTCCTCACTCATTCTACAATTAGTGGTCGATAACCATAAATGGAACATGGATAGCCTCTAAGTGATTTTGAGTGAACTGAGGAAAGAAAAAGGCACAAAATGGTGAGCCACCTTTATGAACTGGGGGTCTCATATTAAGTAGTATATCCATTATTTTGTATGTATGTTTCTCCTTACTTTATCTGAAGTCACTTGAGATCCATATTAATCGCGATTTAGGTATGGGCAAATTGTGTTTTAATAATAAGTACTCCATCTGGTCCTAAATATAAGACAAAGTTGACTTTTTTTGGAGAGATTAAGGAAGTTAATTAAATTATTTTAGAGTATTTATATTTATATTGTTTCCTTCAAACTAATTAGTTTGACTAATAATCTGATATATAATCTAAGGATACACATCATATGATATGATTAAGTAACTTATTTAGTTTCTTTAATCTCTCCAAAAAAAGATCAACTTTATTTTATATTTAGAACCGGAGGAAGTATTTCTAGAATTTGATTGAAGAATTCAATGCATTCTACCATTGGTGCATGTCAAGCTTGTCTCTATTAATATAACTTTGGTTATCTTTACTCGTTGTTTTAGTTCTCATTTGTCTTTATTCCCTTTTTTTTCTTTTTTTGAATAATTTGATCTGTTGTCTGTTGCATTATTAGGATATTTAAAATTTACTTAAAAATATGAAAAATCAAATACAAACACACACACAGGAAATATTATGTGTTTTGTTTGATTGCCATTTTTATCGTATTGGCACTCCAATTTTATAAGCTGAGTTGCTGCAGGGTGTGTTTGGATTTACGGTGATAAAATTGGTTTTTACTTTATCTAACTCTCCTAAACTTAAGTTAGGATAAAAGTTAGTTAGTGTAATATAATTTATGTTTGAATTGGCTTGTAAAAAGTGAGTTTGACAAACTGAAACTTATTTAGATGATTAATGGAAAAGCTAATCTAGAGTAAAATGATTGAAAAATACATGGGATTTTATAATATATTTTGATAACTTTTAGAGAAATATTAAAATTAAAATTATAAAAATGGAGTTAATGTACTACTGAGAAAATTTGTGAATATTGAAAAACACTTAATTAGATATATTTAATAGATAAAAATATACTCCTCTGATCTCATTTATAAGGAAGAGAGAAGAAATTTTTTGATCTTATTTATAGGAAACACCATTAAATTTTTCACATGAATGTGTAATTTTACCATTTATTTATTGTAGTATAGACAGTTTTCCTAAGGAATAATTTATATTAAATAGAGACAAAGTTGGAAAGTTAAATTTTAAATAGATTTAATGAAGTTTAAAATTTTTCTTGGTCTATATGAAATATGTTGGAAATGCATTTTAAATAGGACTAGATGAATACTTCTTCCTGTCATTTTTATAAACAACAACTACCAATTAAGTGAAAATGATGAGTGTGAGAGAATGAGTGAGAAGATATGAGAGAGAAAGAGTGGGAAAAAGAGCTGAATGTTCCTTTCTTACTAGGACCAGAGAGAGTATCTAAATTATGAATTATATGAATGTTAAATTTTTAAAGATGAAAACATATTTAATGGATTTATTTGGAAATGAGAAGTGATCATCCGATGAGTAAAGACATGAGCGGGATTGATCATATGAGAATTATAGTAGGACCCAAAGCCGTTTGGACTAAAATCCGTTTGGCCGTTTGTAGGGGTGGAAACAGGCCAGGCCAGGCTTTTGCCTTAACAGGCCTGGCCTGTTAAGGCACAAACTGGCCTGAGCCTGGCCTGTGGCCTGTTGGAGGCCAAATTTTAGGCCTGAGCCTGGCCTGTACACAGGCCTGGCCTGGCCTGAAGCCTGTTAAGGAGGCCTGAAGTTTTGAAATTTTTTAAGCTAATTGACAGGCCTACACGCCACACTGCAAAACAGGCCAAAAGGCCACAGGCCGAAAACAGGCCTCCTTAAACAGGCTGAAATTTACATAAATTAATATCAATGATTCAAAATACATCAAAATACAAGAGAACAAGTGAGGAACACATATTAGAACCAAGATAACTTGTTAGTCACATACTTTTACAGAAGAAATAACATACACTTGTTTGATACACAGAAATAACATACATAATTTGTTGGTGCTTGTTGTTGGACCTCAATAGTATTAGGAGGAACTGAAGTAGACGACATTGTTTCACTCTCAAATGGAGATGACATTAACTACACCTGAAACATTAAAAGTAATGTATTAGTTAAAGTGACGACAGAAACATAGAGAAGTTCATGAACCAGAAACATATCAGCAAATAAACCAGAACAGCAGAAGCAATCATTTTGAGAATAAACCAGAAATAGACCAGCAAATGAACTAGAAACAGATCATTCGCTTGTATTTTTTGTTTTCTACATTACCATGAAATTAATACATAGATAATTCAATGAAAAATTATGGATCCTCAATTATTTACAGCATAGACCTGATGAATATTTGAGTTCATCTATTAAAAATATATATACATATATAAAAAAGCAAATGGTTGACCTCTAGCCTTCAACTGCTATTGAACACAAATTTCACAGGGGAAAAAGCACATGCTAAAGTGAAAAGGATATGTCATTAGCACAGTTAAAAATTGAGCACACACCACTCTCCAAATTGGTTTATGCGAATTCCAGAAGCAAAAGGAGAAAACTAACACTGTTGGACAGCAAGCATGTGTGGACAATTGGGGTTTTAAATCAATAAGTGAATAATTGAAATAACCTTCCAATGGAAAGGGTTTTAAATCAGAGCATTAGTTCAGATAAAGCATGTTTCATTTGAAAGACTTTAAATCTGAAAATTAATTTTTAGATTAACTTGTAAGCCAATTTGCCCCAAAAAGAAACTCCTAAACCAATAATCATTTAGACTGTCTTAGCAATATCTGAGAAAATGCAAATCAACTATTCCTATTGTTGCAGAGTTGGAAATATCAAAAGTGTTTGGTGTAAATAAACTAGTTGGAAAGCAATAGCTCACACTCTCAATGTCCTTACTAAACATACACAGATACACTTATAGCAGAATCACAAAATCAAAAAGGAACCAGCAAATGAACCAGCAAATGAACTAGAAACAGATGAGCAATTCGCAAATTCCAGAAATCCACCTAAAAAAAAACCAGAAATCTGTATCCTTACTTAACGAATCAGAACAGCAGAAGTCGACTGAAACAGAGGCCACAAGACAACGGAGAGACGAGGGACTGACGATGACGGAGACAGGACGGCCATGCGCTTGTGCTAGATGCGACGCCATGCTCCTGTGCGATGCCGAACGGAGTCAGAGAGAGGACAGGCTGTGCGAAAGGAATAGGGACGAGATCGGAGTGACGGTGATCGACTGAGAGAGTGAGAGTGGGTGTATGTCGACTATCGAGCGGCTGATCTGAGAATCCGAGATCTGAGAGAAGGAGTGGTCGAGAGAGAGAGACGGAGATGAGAATCGAGATCTGAGAGAGGGCGGGGGAGTCGAGAGAGAGAGGCGGAGATGAGAATCCGAAATCTGAGACAGGGAGTGGGGGTCGAGAGGGAGAGACGGAGATGGGAATCCGAGATCTGAGAGAGGGAGTGGGAGTCGAGAGGGAGAGACGGAGATGAGAATGAGAATCCCAGATCTGGACGAAGTTGAGTCTGTGAGTGAGAGTGAGAGTGAGAATCCGAGATCTGGACAAATTTTTTTTTTAATAAATGGTACCAGGCCGGCTTGATAGGCCTAAAAGGCCTCCTAATAGGCCTAGACCTGGCCTGTTTAAAAAAACAGGCCTTCAAGCAGGCCTGAGTTTGGCCTGTTTTTCTGACAGGCCAGGCCTGAGCAGGCTGGAAACAGGCCAGGCTGCAGGCCCCTGATAGGCGGCCTGGCCTGTTTCCACCCCTAGCCGTTTGGACGCCGAAGCAGGCAAGGATGGCTTTAAATTTTTTTTTCCCGGTACCTAGACGGAATTATTATTTGGTTTAGTCCCTAATGGCTTTAATTATGGTGCTTGACTTCTAGGGTAGAAGTGCTTTGATTTCAAAGCCATCTCAAACATGAGTGGAAAAAAAAAAGGGACCCCAAACATTATCTTGGGCTTGAAGTGGCTTTTTGGATAAAATATTTGGGCTACGGAAATTGGAACATGATGACAAACACGTTTGTCTCTTTTCACTCCCAAAAAAAAATGTGGATTTGTTTGCAATGGGGAGAAAATGGAGGGGTGGAAAAATAAAAAGATAATATTACCCCTCCCCATGTTTGGATAGAAAGGAAGAAAGAGGAATAAAAATGGAGAGCGGTGTGCATTAGATTTTTTAGTGAAAATTGAATCAACCGAAAAATCAATTACAACTAATTTTAAATACCAAATTGAAACCGATTAATCGAATTAACCAAACTAAATAAATTGAATTGAGTTGGTTTTAGTTTTTGATTTCAATTCTAATTTGCACACCCCTAAAAAAGGATGACATTTATAATGAAAATAATAACTTTATTGAGTTTTTAACCCAAGTTTTCAACTAATGCAATAGAAAATAAATTCAAATAAAAAATTAACATCGTAGAATTAAATATTAAAGTATAATTAAATGGAAAATATTTTTTTATTTTATTTTAAAATTAAAATATTAAGAAAAATATATTTAGGGAGAATGTTGTATAAATCTAATTGAAATAAAAAAAATTCAAATTATGGCCGACACTTTTAATAAATTATTGATGAGGTCAAGAGGCCATATTAGAAGTTTTTGAATGTTACTAAAAGACTAGAACACCCTCCTATAATTAAAAAGGAAAATTGAAGGTAGATGTAGCGCATTTTTTATTATTTCAATAGGATTTAATTAAGATTTTCTCTTTATTTTTAGTTAGTTTGTTTTATGATTTTTTTTATAAACAAACAAATATTTATCTATATATACAATATATATATTTTTTGAGAAAAACTGTGCTATTTATCCAAATAAAATTATTCGAATTTGTATATATCCTTTATGATCGCAACAAATATTTTTGTCTGGCAAAGATATTATATAAATATAAGAACATATCTATATGTACAATATAATTTTTTTAAAAAACTGTACTATTTATTGATATAAAATTATTCGGATTTATATATATCCTATATAATCACAACGAATATTTTTATCCAATCAAGATATTATATAAGTATAAGAATACAATGGGTGAATTCTTTCTTCTATTTCATTAAAAACCTTTGCATGTGATGGTTGGGGAATTTCACTTGGTCCATTTCTCTAAGGTTGATACTATATACAAGACAAAAAGATCTGTCATATGTTTTTCTAAAAGGAAATTAATGAACATTGATGTGCCTATTCCATTTTTGAATCACATATTAAATTATGGATTAAATTTCGTTGCTTTTTAATTAATACACTAATAATCATAACTAAAAACGAGAGAGCAAAGAGAAAATTGAATTAGCAAACAAATGTGCTTTGGGAAAGAAGGGATGACTTTGAGAGGGCAATGTGGTCATTTAACAATATTAAGAAATACCTAATTAGGGCTCTCAGCCTAGCCTGATCAAGAATTTGTTAAAAGTGGAGGTCTAAATTTGGATTTTAGCATTTCAGCTAGATCTAATGATCTATATAGGATTCTACCATATATTAACTCATGCTAAAATAATAAAAAGAAAGTTAAAATAAAAATAAAGATGTCACAATGACAATTATATCCTTAAATCTTGTTTTATTAAAATAAAAAAATAATATCTTCACAAAAACTAGCTCTTTTAATTTCATTTATAATTATAACATAATTATTATTAAAATTCATAAGAGAATTTTATTCATATACAAAATTATATATAAATAGAAATTATAAGACACTATATGCAACATATTTTTTTAAACTGCGCGGTTGTATTAATCTAGGTACGTTCTTCTATATGAAGTATATTTTTTATATTACAATTACTATTATGGGATATGTAGACAGAAAATACAGCTAACTCTTTTTTTTTAAGCACAAAAAATACTGATAGCTGATGGAGAAAGAAATTGAACGAAATTTGGAATATTAAGGACGACTTAGATTGCATACGTTGATGGAGACAGCATGCTCAAGTCTTGCCGTGTATTGCAGGAAAATAAAACAAAGAAAGTCTTGCCGTGTAAATTGGAGTGAGGGTTTTAGGCCGGGTTAGTTTTGAGAAGTTTCCTGTTGGGAAATCGCAGCATGGTTCTAAAGAAAAAGGGGCAAAAAAAGTCTCAGTATATGATAATATCTAAAAACTCCCAATAGACCTCAATAATATAGATTTGAATTATGAAATTATGTGCTTACCCCCATTATCAATATGACATATAAACTTGTAAACAGTAACACTATGACTTGTTAATATGATATTTAAACTTATCAATAGTAATACTATAACTTGTTAATATAGCACATACATTTGTCTACAGTAATACTATGACTTGTCAATATAGCACATACACTTATCAATGGTAAAACTATAATTTGTCAATAGGGGCAAACATGTAATTTCATAATTTGAATATATATCATTGAGATCCCTTTAGGGTTTTTAGATAGTAAATCATATATTCGGACTTGGTTGATATTTTTTCTATTCCTTGAGACCATAATGCGATTTCTCATGTTTTTTTTTCAATTTTGGAAAGAAAATTTTGGGGTAAATCACAAAATTGCATTGAAGTCCCAAGAGACCTAGGTTAGATTAATTCAAATTGAGAAAAGACCATTTGTCTTTGTTAATTTAAGCAATCAATGACAAGTCAGAGAGGCACAAAGACAATTCATTGAACAACCAATGACAAGTTCTCAAGTCCTTGGTGACACCCTGACTTATTATTAGTTTCTTAATGACTCAACATTGTGGCTTCCTGACTTATCATTGATTGTCTAATGACTAGTCATTGGTCTCGCAAATTAACAATGACACACACACATAAGCTACAAAAAGTGGCTTCTTTGCTTCACCGTGCAATAGGAGAAGTGTAACGCTCTGAATTTTGATTAAGGGCTAATGAGGATTATAGTAGAGATTTGTGAATTTAAATTGGATTTTATTATGTGTTTGTGTCAATATCATGTAATATGTCATAATTGTTGGAAAATTGATAGAATGAAAATATTGGCCATAAGTTAGTAGTTAATGGGAAAATTAATTACTAACTAAGAGAAAATGAGAAGTGTGATTAAATGGCTATTGGAGGGATTAGAGAAGCTAATTGGTGATTTAATGGGTGAGAGACAATAGGAAGAAGACAAGTGTCAAGAGGAGATGAAGTAAGAGAGTGTAAGAAAGTCAAACCCATTAGTTAATTATTTTTCCTCTCTCCTCTTCCCTTGTTTTTGGCTGATGGAGGCATGGGGAAGGATTAACCATCATTTCACCTCCTTCTTCAAGCTTCATCTCTCATTTTCTCTCTCCCTCTCTTCGTCAGCCATTGTTGTCTAAAGGGAAGGAAGAAAAGTTTGAAAAGGTAAGGGAAAATGAACTCTATTGCTCAAACTTCATTCATTAAAGTTGATCCTTGGAGTAAGAGCTTCATTTTGATGTTCATAGTGTGCCTATTGGTATTGGTTTATGCCCACACGAAATTTAGGGAAGTGGTAAATCAAGAAGTCTCTTTGGCAAAGTTATAGAGGTGAGTAAGATAAACCTTTATATATAGTTTTTATAGCCATTGGTTAAGTTTGGATTTTCTGGAAATTTTGCTTTGAATTTCAAAATTGAGGGTCATTGTGTTGTTGGCATGTTGTTGTCATGGAATTAGTGCCTTGTTTAGTGTTTTGAAAGAATATAATTGAATTGAAGCTTAAATGTGAAGTTTGGGAACTTTGTATTTGGTTTTGTGTATTGGTCAAAATAGGGCATGGTGATAGGTTGGGATTTTGGTCCTTTTGAGGTTACCATTGTGTTTCTTGTGAAATCTTTTGTGGGAATAGGTTTAATTGTTAATTTTGGAGCCATTGGACACTTTGGTAGAAAGTTGGAAAATCAGTCTTGTGTGAACTCTGTCTGGGAAGTCAATTTGTACAAGCGTTTTGAATGATCAAATGGTGTTAGAAAATTATGAAAATTTTCAGTCTTAAGGTTCACATCCCAAGATTCAAAATAGATATATATTTTGTGTCATTTCGTTTAGTATTCTAGGAGATATGATTGTCCAAAGTTTGGGATGGAAACAGAACTCTGTTTTGGAGTAGTGTTGCATTTTTGGTGATTCTGTATTTGTGTGATGATTTGAAGTAATGAGCCATATTTTTCCTAGAAAAAGGACTTAATTATCTTTCATTTGGATTTGGAATAATCTCGTTTCGATTTTTTTAGAATTAGTTATGAATTTTGGAAGTTCAGCCAAGAATCAGAAAATTTCTTTGCCGCGGCCCAAATCTTTCTAACCTGATTCTGGCTGCGGCCCATAGGTGGCTGGCCGCGGCCAGTGACCTTCTGACCATATTTTGACCACGGCCCAAGGGAGGGATGGTCGCGGCCAACCCCTGTGTTCCAGCACTTTGAGTTTTTGAAAAGAGATCTTCAACCTATTGTTTCCCAACCTTTTAAGGGGTTTATTAGAGGCATTTGTAGCTTCTTAAGGGTCATTATTGATAACCAAATCTAAATGTTGAAGAGTCAATTGAGTATTGGAATAGAGAATAATGTTTCATCCTTAATTATGACTTTAGGATTTGATATTTCCCCGGAGTGTAGAAGGCCTGTGCCTGCTCAAGAACGGAAAGACCAAGGTAGTGACACTTTATTCTATATCATGTATATTGCATTGCTTGTTTGCATTAGTCATCGAATACAGTGAAGGGAACGTGGCGTAAATGTAACCCCCTGCCGTAATTATATTCGAAATACACGATTTAGAGTGAAATAGAGACCAATAAGAAACAAAACTATTTCAATGTCCCATCTTCACGATAGGGTTTTCAAAAATACAGTTCGAAATCATTCATAACCTGGTCTCACGTTCACATTCCGAATACAATTACTACGCGGAATATCACATTCATAATAAAACAGAGTACACAACATTAATCCCGGCAATCCCGGTTTCCATATATTAACTCAAGCTTTACAGGGCACAATCGCCCATACAAGCCCTCAGATGGGGATTACACAAATCTTTCTCATACACAAAATCAAATCCTCATCCACATACATATATACACATCCAAATACAAATATCCCAACTATGATAACCAACTACCGAATCTTCAATCCCGAAGGAGTCTTCATCGCCCTTAGCTGCTCGCTATATCCTTGATCTACTACCCTGTCTGAAAGGTTAGTAGGGGAGGGTGAGATTCTAGAGAATCTCAGTAGGTAAACAATATCAATATGCATGTATGATAGATGTTTAATGCATGACATGCTTGCATCACACAAGCTCTCACCCTTGGCGCTGCTCACAGCACATACGAATCACATCGGGTGCCAACTCACACCATAATCTCCAAAAGGGTTCATTTACCACTAATGACATCCACTTTTGGAGTCAATATCTCTTAATCACAATTTAGGATCTTGCTAAACCATGGCTTAGCAGTCCACTAATCTCAGGCTTATTCTCTAGCCTCAAGTCTCAGAATTCGGGATATTACAGTAAGCCCGATCTCGATTACAGATATAGTTGATAGGACGTGGCGAAAGCCCGGCCTTGAATACAGATACAGTGAGGGGACGTGGCGAAAGTCCGACCTTGTATACAGTGAAGGAGACATGGCAGTGTGCCCGGCCTTGAATATTGATTGCTGAATTGTGATATATGTTTATTTGTTTTGTTTATATGCATCATATATGTAAACTGTTGCTACTGAGATTCTCTAGAATCTCATTCTTTCCAAATAACATTTTTAGATAGGGCAAGTGGATCGAAGAACAAGCAAGTGAACAAGGACGATTAGGATTGTCGGCGGTAGTCTTAGTTAGATATTTTTGTTTTATACTAAACTGGTTATCATTTTGGATAAATGTACATATTGAATAGACCATAGAAGTATAGTTTTGTGTAATTCCCGATATGGATACTGAGATGAGCATTGATGCCATGATTATTATTTTGGATTAATGTTATTATCCCGAATGAATGTCGGGAATTGTGGTATACTTTGATATTGTACATGTAACAGACCGAACATACCATTTGTTTTAAGGAACAAAATGAATGGAGATCTATTTATACAGGTGTTATAAAATTTTTTAAATTATCCCAGATCTCTCATTCGATTATTAAACATGTTTAAACGCTAATTGTGGTCTTTCTCGAGGCGGGGGTTACAAGAAGAATGGGCTTTTAGACCATCGCCAACCTAACACATGATAAATTGGCTCTACTATGCTTTTTCTATTTTGATTGCATGTTTTGGCTTAAAAACATGAAGCCAAACACACCGTTGTTTTGGTTTTGGCTGTTGTACTGGAAAGGGTCTATTGAAGTTTCTATAAGAAGCTTGTAATATTTGCCTAAAGGTAAAAAATTCAAAGAAATTATATACATACATACATACATATAGATGAGAGACAATTTATATATTTGAAACTTATGGGAAGTAGGGGTTATCATATTCCATGTCAATTGTCCCTTAAGTTTTGGGGCATGACATAGAGTTTCCATTAATTTGGGTGACGAATAAAGAGAGTATTTTAATGAAATGAAGTACATATTTATTATAAATAATTCACTTAACTAATTTTTTAGTATATGTAAACTACTTACTTAACTTTTATATTTAGAATTATAAGGAGTATCAATTATCAAGGCCTCATTTGTTATTGTTTTGTGGCCAACCAAAAAAAAAACACCACTCACTTTATTAGTAATAGACAACATATATAACCAAGAAAAATAAAATAAGCTAACAAGCGTAGGTTTTGTTGGAAGAGGCTTTGGCCACTTAATACGATATTTTGAGTTTGAGTTTGTGTGAATGAGAAAAATGTCTTCGAAAGAACTACTCTCAATTGGGCCAAACAATACTTAAATTTGACCCAGTCATATAGTCATATAAAAAAAACTGTTGATATTGTCATGACCCAAAATCCAAGTCGTAATCGGCGTGTAGGCTAAGCCAAATAATTTTACTTAGCTTAACAAGACTTAAACAAAAGTAAACTGGCTCTCCAACAAACATTCGCATAGCAATAACAATACTTATTGAACTTCCACATCAAAATCAGAATGAGAGGACAAATCCACAACAATCAACTTTAGGATGCACATACTATCCCATTTACTACATAACACAATGACTCTAATACCAACATAGTAGTCACGACATCACGGAATCCCCTGAGCTCACCAATCACTAATATAGAAATAACCATATATGATAGTTATTATCTGCCATACATCACAGTTCTGAACCGTCATATATTTAGGCACTATATATGCTCATTACAGATAAACTACGGTTCCAAACCATTATTTATTCTAGACCTATTATAACAGTTATAACATAACACATGTTATGTATTGAGGCTCGGAAGGTCATGATATGCACATTGCTATAATAATAATTAACAGGCAGACGTGAACAACTGTCATAATATATGATAATGCTTACATGATACATAACCGTCTCATTTTGACAACTGTAATTTATTCAGTAACATACATAACAATTCTTATGTAAGAACCGTGACATTTAAAAAAACTAAATGACGGTCTTATGTAGGTGATCATTATATATTTAGTACATGAATAACGGTTCCTAAATAAGAACCATAAACTTTTATAATACATGATGGTTGTTATATAATAACTATGATGTATGGTTGTGAGACTCTTTAAGTGAGAATTTCTGAGCTAGTTGAACTAGACGGTATATAATAGAACAATACCACCCACATTGAGTTGATGTGCAGTATGGGATGACATTCCAGGCTTTGTGGGGAGAATCAATGGCAACTATTGACCTATATAAGTGATAATGTAATTGTTTACTTATAATTATGTCTTTCCATAGGAATTAACCTTGGAAAATGATGGATGAGGGAAAAACGTATGAATATTCGTATTGGAAAGGCTGCATGGGGTATGCAAACCCTCGAGCAAACTGCTCAAGGGTTTGCTTATCCCTTGTAGCCTTTCCTATATGCATATTTGTGTTTTCTTTCCACCCAGTCGTTGCTTTCCTAGGTTAATTGCTAATGAGACACAGGGTATATGTGATGAACACTTATATTATAAGATATATAGGTCAGTAGTGTGATTGATTCAAACCATAAAGTCTAGACAATCTTGATCCATCCTATATTGCATGGCTACTCGATGTGGGAAGTACTACTTTATTAGATAGAGTTGAGACCAAGTCACTTGGAAATTCTCACATTGAAGAGTCTAAGACTGATCACAATGTTGAGTTTTAGAGCTCTTAACTTGGTGCCACCTGCTCAATACAAAATATGAGTGGAACCTTCGATCAAAGCAATAATGGGTTTTCCAAAAAAAAATATAGCTTTATAAAATCAATTTAGTAAGTCACCTTGAATGCTTTATCACATCGTGACTTCACAAATGCTGCAGGTCTTCACTTGTTCATGTATGACTCTCAAACTAGTTTATTCATCACATCTCTATTGATCTTTCTGAAATAACTTCCAGAGATATGGATACTTCTAAAAAGGGAAAGGTATTTGTTTAGGGATCCATATCTCCCAAAATCACTTTCAAAAAGATCGATAAAGTAGGAATTTTGAATCAAAGCAATGGGTTAAAAGCTTCCAATAATGAGAAAGGAACCTTCGATCAGAGCAATACTAAGGTTTCCCAAAAAACATTACTTTACAAAAGAAATTTAAGGAACCTTTAATCAGAGCAATACTAGGTGTTCCAAAAGACATAACTTCACAAAAGCAATGTCACCTTGGATGCTTTATCATATCGTGACTTAACAAAGGCAGCCTAATCGGCCGGGTTGAACATTGCAAGAAACAGGAAAGGAACCGTAAGAAGTAAATGTAGGAAGGATAATATGAAATGGATGGGGGAATAATAACTATACCTAGCTAGGGCTCACGAATGAAAACAACTCATGCGGCAGTCGCTGAGACAAGGGTCAAGTGTATTCACTAGTGTGATTGTTGCTAAGAAGTCACACAAAGGCTTTTTATGGTAGGATTTGACTAAAAATGAATTCCGACACTCAGAAAAGACAATAAGAGTCATAAAGTTGTGATATTGGTGGGTTTTATAACCCCCTCACTGTAATTATATCCGAATTATGAAATTCCAGTGAAATAGAGACCAATAAGACAAAAGCAACCTTTATAATCCCTTATCTTCAAGATGGGGTATCCAGAAAAATAGTTCAACACATATCTCATCTGGTCTCACGTTTACTTTCGAATATAATTACCAATGCAGTTATATCACATAATAAATATAAGAGTGCGTAACTAAAATCCCGACAACCCCGAGCTACATGTATATATATACAATAGGTTTAAGGTTTCCCAAAATAGGGATTACATATCCAAAATTATTATTTACATCTCATATACAAACAGTAATCCCAAACCAAAAACAGATAACCAACCCCCAACCGAATGTCTCTAAGAGATCCTAACCACTCCTGGTTGTCCGCTTCCGTTTTGAGCCACTTGCCCTGTCTAAAATGTTAGTCATTGGAAAGAGTGAGATTCTAAAGAATCCTAGTAGTAATAAATCACTCATACAATATATAAACACAAAGCATGTAAGTTCATCATGTTCAGCAGCAACACTATGAGTTATGGCTTGCGCCACACCCGACAGCACTTACGGCTGCATCACAATGCTCTATGCCCGCTTTCACGGTAAACACTATGTAGCAGCATCACAAAGCACAAAGCACCATAAAGCGTCTCAATGCATCATAAAGCAGCAGCAGCAACACAATGCATCATAAAGCAGCAGCAGCAACACAATGCATGATAGGCATACATACAATACATTTACACAGTATAAGAGAGGAGTCACTACCTGTATCTTTCCTGACATTCTTTGGCACAGTGGGCTCACGAGTTTGACAGATGTCAAATCCTATAACCAAATTAGGGACAACCAATCAATCTCTTTTCCAATTACTTATTTCCATAATACTTTAAGTTGGTTATCATTTTAACTCCTTGAGTGTCTATTAGAGGCCTAAACATATGCTAAAAGGGTTGGAAGAAACTACCCTGAATACCCCTTTTCGGAAGCATAACATTAATTTTTAGCTGGCTCACTCAAGTGAAGATGACCTCACTCGAGTGATGAGAGGCTTGCACTCGGGTGAGACTGGCTTTCACTCGCGAGTGTTTGACAGTGAGCAACAACCATGGCCAGAAAGTGCTCACAACACTCGAGCATGGGGATCACACTCGAGTGATGACTCCAAATTTACTCGAGTCCCCGAAAGTGCAACATAAGAAGTGACGACTCGAGAGCACAACCAATCTCAGAGGAAAAAGCTCACTTGAGCATAACCCTTGGCACTCGGGTGAGAAGTGTAATATCCCAATTTTTGATTAAGGGATAATCATGATTATTATGGATAATTATGAATTTAATTAGAATTATTATGTGTTTTATGGCAATATTAAGTAATATGTCATAATTAGTGAAAAATTGGAAGAATGGAAATATTGGCCATAAGTGGTAATTAATGGAGAAATTAATTACTAAATAAGAGAAAATGAGATGTGTGATTAAATGGCTAATGGAGAGATTAGATAAGTTAATTGGTGACTTATTTTGTGAGAGCCAATAGCAATTTTACATGTGGCAAAGAGAGTGTATGTGTGTGTAAGTCAAATGGGATAATATATTATTTTCTCTCTCCTCTCTTCTCTCTCTTTCGGCTGGAGGTATGGGTAGAGAGGGATGATGATTACTTCTTCTTCCTCACTCCATCTCTCACATTTTCTCTCTCCAATTCGAGCTGCCATTGTTGGGCAAGAAAGAGAAAGGCAAAGCTTGATCTTTGGGTAAGTAAATGATCTCCATTGCTCAAACACCATTCATAAATGTTGATCCTTGAGTGATGAGCTTCATTTTGGTGTGTATAGTTTGGCCATTTGGTGTTGTTTTGTGGCACACAAAAATCTGATTGTTGGAGAATCAAAGAGTGTCTTTGGAAAAGTGAAAGAGGTAAGGGAAACTAATCTATCTATCTAAGTTTCATGCCATTTGAAGTAGTTTATAATTTCTGGAAATTTTGGCTTGAATCCGAAAATTTAGTGCCACTGTTCATTTGGTATGTTTTTGGCATGAGAATGGTGTTTTGGAATGAGTTTAGGATAGATAGATTGATTGGAGGTTGAAATGTTAAGTTTAGGGATTTTGGGAAAATTGATGATTTGTGTTGATTCAAACCAAAACATGAAAATGGAGTTGGATTTTGATCATTTTAATGATTCCATTGAATTCCTTGGGTGTTTTTGTGTGGGAGTAGCTTTTGGTTGGTATTTGGGTTCATTTGGATCACTTGGAAAAATTTCTGGAAATGCTGTAATACCTTTTACGTTTTCTGGTTTCTGATAATCGTGCTTGAGGTGAGAGTGAGTGTGCTCGAGTGAGGGAAGAACATCACTCGAGTGAGGATTTTGTGCTTGAGGTGATTTCCATATTTGTGCTCGAGTGAGGATTTTGTGCTCGAGTGATCCTTTTCTGTGAAAGTTCTTATGCTCTCGGGCATGTGCTTTCTGTCTTCACTTCCTTGTGCTTGAGGTGATTTCCGTACTTGTGCTTGAGTGAGGATTTTGTGCTTGAGGTGATTTCCATATTTGTGCTCGAGTGATCCTTTTCTGTGAAAGTTCTTGTGCTCTCGGGCATGTGCTTTCTGTCTTCACTTCCTTGTGCTTGAGGTGATTTCCGTACCTGTGCTCGAGTGAGGATTTTGTGCTTGAGGTGATTTCCATATTTGTGCTCGAGTGAGGATTTTGTGCTCGAGTAATCCTTTTCTGTGAAAGTTCTTGTGCTCTCGGGCATGTGCTTTCTGTCTTCACTTCCTTGTGCTTGAGGTGATTTCCGTACCTGTGCTCGAGTGAGGATTTTGTGCTTGAGGTGATGTCCGTACCAGTGCTCGAGTGAAACCATTTTCACTCGAGGTGAAGCAGTGAAAAATGAATTTTTGTGCTTCCAAAAGGGGATCTTTGGGATAGTTCTTCCTACCCTTTAGGAGTTTTGTTAAGAGTATTTAATGACTCTAAAAGAGCAATAATGATAACCCAATTAAGCATTATGAAGGGAATTAAGTCTTGGAATAGAGTATAACTCTTCGTCCCTAATTGTGAATATAGGATTTGACATTTGCCTTCCTCGGGAGAGACCGGCGCTAGGACACGCCCGGAAGAACTCAGGTAGTGACTCTTCTCTCATATTATGTATGATGTTTTGGCATGCATAACTTATCGTTGAATATGTGAAATGTGTGCCATGGTCCATTACGGCGTGAGCAGGTCGGCGTGAGCCGTGTAGGGATTGACGGTGGTCATCTCTAGGTCGGCCGTTGAACTGCCGTCGTAATCGACATGGATATTGTGAATCCAACCCGTGGGGCGGCGTTTGTGAATTCAGCCGTGGGCTGTGTGTATCTTGCCTGTATGGCTTGTATATGAAATGCATTATATGAATCCCAGCTGTGGTGAAATGTATTGTGTGGATTGTTGTGATGCAATGCAATGTGAGCAATAGGGGTGTTCGGGATCGGGATCGGGATCGGGAAATGCCATTCCCGATCCCGATCCCGAGAAGGGTTCGGGAATGATTTTCATTCCCGATCCCGATCCCGATCCCGAAAATTTCCCGATCCCGAAAATCGGGAAATTTCGGGATCGGGATCGGGAAATTCCCGATCCCGGATTTTCTTTTTTTTAAAAAAAAAATCTCTATATTAAATTTTTTGTTGTGTTTCATTTAGTCTAGTATAAATATATAATTTGTTTAATATTATATTGTATCAAATAAGTCTAATATAAATATATAATTAGTCCAATACATGCTTAATGTTGTCGATTCAGCTGCAAAAAGAATAAAAACAAGAACAAAAAATTAGAACTATTTAATAAATAATAAATGAAATTAACTAAATAAACTAAAAGAATAGATATTATCTTAAGGTTGTTAGGGATTTTCACATTTTATTTTACATTTAGTCTTATTTTCTTAAATATTTTTAAAAAATATATGTGTATAGATATATTTTCGGGATCGGGAAAAAGTCGGGATCGGGAAGTCCCATTCCCGATCCCGATCCCGATCCCGAATTTTTCCCGATCCCGAAATCAAATTCCCGATCCCGAAATTTTCGGGACGGGAAAATCCCGTCCCGATTTGCTCGGGATCGGGACGGGAAGGTCGGGACGGGAAATTGATGAACACCCCTAGTGAGCAATTCAGCGTGAGCAATCGTAAGGGATGACATGTGTTATACTAACCATTGCCGTTGTAATTGTCGTTGTAGTTGTTTGTTGTGGTTAATGATTTGCTTACATGCATTATTATTGTACATTATATGATTGATTTGTTACTACGGGGATTCTTTAGAATCTCACTCTCCCAAAATTAAATATTTTAGACAGGCTGAAGGATCGAAAGGCAAACGGGCGACGAAGAGCAGTTAGAACTCCAGTTTAGGAGTATATTTTGGGTTAATGGTTATCATTGTATACCTTTTGGATATTTTTGGTAGAAACGATTGTATATAGTAGATTTTGTGTAATCCCCAAGAAAAAGGGTATGAATTGTAGGCTTTGTGCCTTGTGTAAATCCCTTTTTATTAATGAATGGAACCCGAGTGTGTTGGGAATTTATGCTGTACTATGATATGTATGAATGAAACCAACCAGTAGAGGCCATTTTGTATTGAAATCTGAACGTGAGACCATTATCTAACAGGTTTTGTAAAGATTTTTGTGAACCTTGATTTGGGAAGATTGACTTTGTTTAAGTCCTGAAATCTATTACGGTCTCTAATTCCACATTAATTACGTTTTTACGAACTAATCTCGGCCTAAATCGTGAAGGGGGTTACAAGAAGACCATACTTGCGAGTGTCAGAACACACTCTTGAAACTTGACCAGCGAGTGAGGACCTGAGACGCAACCCTAACCATGAACTCACACCATCACTCGAGTGATCCCTTGCTCACTCGAGTGATCACCAATATCACTCGCGGTTTAAGAAGTGCAATCGAGCTTCCTTCATAAAAACTCAAGTAAAACACAAAGGAGAAAGGGAAAACACACAGCAGCACTTGAGTGAGATCCCCCTCACTCGAGTGATGCTATCAGATTGCCAGATCGCAGCAATTGACAGAAAATCCCAACTTTGCCAAAACTAATCCCAATGGTTCCCAAACTTCACACAAAGCTCATTCCCACTTAAAATTGCCTAAGGAACACATTGGTAACCTCAAATCACACAAAATCCCATTCTAACCACAATTTTACTCTTGGGTCTCTAATTTACACACAGTACCCAATTCCAATCAACACACTTCCAAAACTCAAAACTATATCTAATACTCAAATAGCTTCACAATGAACCAATTCCAACATCATTCATCATGTAATTCATACATTAAAAAATGGACATAAACCAGGGCAAATTTCAAAATTTCTCAAACTTCATCAAAAATCACAATAAATATACCAAAATGATCCAAATGCTCACCTCTTCAATTTGCTAAAGCCAAAACCTTGATTCTCAAACTTCCAAAATTTCTCCAACACCCAAATCACCACTTTTGAGAATTCTGAAACCACCAAGATGGAGCTCTTAACACTATGAACAAGTTTAATGAAGAGGATTAGAGCATATTGGAATTATTACTCACCCAAAATTCAAGCTTCCTCTTTCTCTGTTTACCTTGATCGCCGGAAATGGAGGGATGAGGAGAGAGATAATGAGAGATGGTGAGGATGATGATGAAGCAACACATATTTTCCCTTCCCAAAGCTTAGAATCGAATAGGAGAGAGGAGAGAGAAGAGAGAGAAAAAGTGGATTTTTGACTTTTAGCATAATCCATTGGCCCACAACATGACACTTGTCTTTATCTTGCTCACTCTTCCATAAGCTCACTCAAATGCAAAGCATTCAATTCTGACCCACAGCCAATAGATCTCTACCCTTGATATCTAATCACCAATGAGTTTCCTCTTTGGTAACTGACCAATTGGTCGATAAATTTCCAATTTTACCATTTTGCCTCTAGTTTTCACTATGATTATTAAATCATCACTATGAACATTTATATCAAATTCGCATCACATTTCATCCAAAAGTGTTTACTTACACAATTACAATTAATCTCAAAGTCATTAGCCCTTAATCTCAAATTGGGTAATTATAATTCTCCCCTCGTAAAATAAATTTCGCCGTCGAAATTTGTCAAACTACTTGAGCCATAAACTCCGGATATCATCTTCGCATATCCTCTTCTGCTTCCCAAGTTGCTTCTCTTTGGGTCATTCCCCTCCAGATCACTTTCACGTAAGGAATACTTCGGTGTCTGAGCCACCATTCTTCACGATCTATAATTTGCTCTGGCTCCACCGCATACGTGAAGTTACCTTGCAACTCCACTTCCTCATACTTAACGATGTGAGATGGATCCGATTAGTACTTCTTAAGCTGGGAAACGTGAAACACATCGTGGAGTCTGCTCAAGTTTGGGGGTAGGGCTACTCGATACGCAACAGGCCCAATCCTCTCAAGGATCTTAAAAGGACCTATATATCTTGGGCTTAGCTTCTTTCTCTTGATAGCTCTCTCGATGCCGGTAACTGGAGATATCCTCAGAAACACATGATCACCAACCTCAAATTCTAGAGGCCTTCTCCTTTTGTCTGCATAACTTTTCTGGCGACTCTGCGTTGCAAGAAGCCTCTTATGAATAATACGAATTTGTGCTGAGGTTACAAGCTCTGACCTATAAAGCTTCCTCTCAGACAATTCATTGTAGCACAATGGTGATTGACATTTTCTTCCATACAACGCTTCATACGGCGCCATCTGGATGCTCGCATGATAGCTATTGTTGTAGGTGAATTCATTAAGTGGAAGAAAATGATCCCAACTCCCTTTGAAGTCAAGGACACATGCACGTAGCATATCTTCCAGTGTCTGAATTATCCTCTCTGACTGTCCGTCTGTCTGAGGATGGTAGGGCGTACTAAATCTCAATTGAGTTCCCAGGGCTTCATGCAACGCCCTCCAAAATCTCAAAGTAAATCAGGGATCACGATCGGAAATGATATTCTTCGGTATGCCATGGAGCTTTACAATCTCTCATATATAAATCTCTGCTAGTTTATCTAGAGAGTAACTAGCGTTGATCGGTATGAAGTGTGTTAATTTTGTTAACCGGTCTACAATTACCCAGATCGCATCATAATTCCTGATCCTGGGCAATCCCACCACAAGGTCAATGGTCACACTTTCCCATTTCCATTCCGGAATCTTAGGACTTTGCAACAAACCAAGCGGTTTCTGGTGCTCGATCTTTACTCTCTGATAAGTGAGACACCGTGCCACATATTTCGTCACATCACTCTTTAATCCCGGCCACCAATACACAGATTTCAAATTATGGTACATCTTGGTCATACCAGGATAAAGAGTGTACCGGCTCTTATACGCCTCATCTAAGATTTTTTGTCTCAACTCCGCCTTAAGTGGAACATAAATTATCTTTTAGTAACGAACCAGTCCACTAGGCAACAAATCATAGCCCTGAGCTTCTCCCCGTTCAATTCTAGCCAAATTACTCTATATCCAGCCATCTTGCCTCTGAGCCTCTTCAATCTCAGCTCTCAAGTCACTTTCCACTTGGGAAACCATATAGTTGGCATAGAGAATTTGGTTCGACAGGTTCAAATCACAAAAATCAGCAATCAATTCCCCTCTTGTATCATCATAGCTGCCACAAGCACAGTCTTTCGACTAAGAGTATCAGCGACTACATTTGCCTTACTCGGATGATATTTGATTTCCAGGTTGTAGTCCTTAAGCAACTTCATCCAGCGACGTTATCTCATATTTAATTCCTTCTTGTCATACAGATACTTGAGACTCTTGTGGTCACAGTACAGTTCTACCATCACACCATACAAATAATGCCACCAAATCTTCAATGCAAACACAATGGCCACAAGCTCCAATCATGAGTGGGATAATTCATTTCATGAGGTTTAAGCTGTCGAGAGGCATAGGCCACCACATGTCCCTACTGCATAAGGACATACCCTAATCCCTGCCTACTGGCATCTCTATACATAATGTATGTCAAACTGGGATCAGGTATAATCAACACAGGTGCCGTAGTCACCTCTGCTTCAGCTCCACAAAACAATTTTCACAATGTTCATCCCACACAAATGGATGATCTTTTCTCATGAGCTTGGTCATCGGCAAAGCAATACGCGAGAAATTCTGAATGAATCTTCGGTAGTAACCAGTAAGACCCAGAAAACTGCATACATCCACAATAGTTTCAGGCCTCTTCTAGTTCAGTACTACTTCCACTTTACTGGGATCCACAGAGACCCCTTCTTGCGAGATGACATAGCCTAGGAATTTTACTTCTGATAGCCAAAACTCGCACTTACTCAATTTGGCATAGAGTTGCTTCTCATGCAATGTATTCAACACAACTCTCAAATGATGCTCATGCTCTTCTCTACTCTTAGAGTATATCAAAATATCATCAATGAATACCATAACAAACTGATCCAGGTATTGTTGGAAAACACGGTTCATGTAATCCATGAAAACCGCAGGTGCATTGGTTAGCCTAAATGACATCACTAAGAATTCATAATTACCATACCTAGTCCGGAAAGCAGTCTTCGGAACATCTTCTGCTTTCACTCGCAGCTGATGATACCTCAACCTTAGATCAATCTTCAAAAATACACACGAACCGGATAGTTGATCTAAAAGGTCATCGATTCTGGGGAGAGGGTACTTGTTCTTGACGGTAATCTTATTCAACTCTCGATAATCAATACACAAACGAAGACTCCCGTCTTTCTTTTTCACAAACAAAACTGGAGCTCCTCAAGGCGACACACTGGGTCTAATAAACCCCTTTTTCAGCAAATCTTTAATCTGTTTCTTTAATTCCACCACTTCATTTGGGGCTTTGGATATATAACCAGCTCCAGGCACAATTTCAATAGGAAATTGAACTTCCCTTTCAGGAGGCAACCCACTTAGATCATCCGAAAACACCTCAGGGAATTCATTCACTACAGGTATACTACTCAAAGTTTCATTGGTTTCTCCTTGCATAGAAAAGAAAAACATATACCCCTGACAACCCTCATGCAAATATTTCTCAGCCTTAGCTGTTGAAAGGAATTTTAGGCCGATACTCTCGTCATCAACGCTTTGAGAAACAGGATACACTATCCTCTTGTTCCCATAATCTAATAACACATTATTTGCTCTCAACCAATCAAAACCTAGAATGACTTCCAATTGGTAGAGCGGTAGACAAATCAAATCTACTACAGATTCATGACCCTCAATGATTACAACACAATTTAAGCAAGCTTCTGTAGTCACAACCTTAACACCTATCAGCATTGACACAATCAGATCGAATGGTAACTTATACATATTCATACCTAGGTGCTTCACACAATCATATGCGATAAAAACGTGGCTTGTACCTGAGTCAAATAACGATTGTAACACATATCCATTGATAAGAACTGTACCTTGTATCGGCTCTGGGGATTTCTGGGCTTCCTCATGAGTCATAGCAAATACTCGGCCCTGAGCCCTCGGTCTTTGCTCCTGTCGTGGCTGTCCACTCTCAATGGATGTATGCCCCACTTGCTTGCAATTGAAACGGATCACCTGACCATCGCAAGTCTTACCATGATGTGGCTTGTTACAACGAGGACATGTCCATACAATAGGTTCTCTCTGCTGATCACGACTCCCAGACTGATAGGGCTTCTTACCACTGCCCCTATACGAAGATGATCCTGAGCCTTTCCGCTTTTGACAGGCACTGCCCTTATTGGACTCACTATGACCAACAGTAACATTAGCCGGATATAGCTCTCTCAGATTGCTCTCTGTGATCGTACATTCCTCAACCGCCTTATTGAACTCAGTGAACTGATGGTGGCTAATCTCTTCCTCATGTCATGCCTCAAATCCCGTACTAACATGTCCGAGCTCAACTCCTCATCATCCACCTTCCGTAGATAAGAAGAATACCGAGACAAGTGGATGAAACAGGACAAATACTCATAAAAAGACTCTGTGTCCCCTTGATTGATGTTCAAGAACTCAGTCTCCTTTTCAAGCCTCACTGACTTACAAAATATTTTTCGTTATAGTGTTGCTGGAACACCTCCCAGGTTAATGGTATATTTTTGCCCTGCAATGGTAAAGCAAGATTCTTCCACCAGTGATCTGCATCCCCTCCAATTTATACACCGCTAGTTGAGCTTTTACTTCTGAGGGGCATTCAAGAACCTCAAAAATCTTCTCAAGATGGTTTAGCCGACCCTTCAGCCATTTCTTCATGTCTAATCTCTTCTTGCGTTTCCTCCCGAGTAGACTGACCCCGACCCTCATTGTTCTTAGCTCTTTCAACTCTGAGCTCTTCTCATAGCTCAGCTATCATATCCCGTTGATCCCGAATCAACCTCATCATTTCTTGCAACGGGTCCGGTGGATTATTATTAACCATCTCTACCTCGGGATCTACTTGCTGTACTCTGGGGCGACATTTTGTTGCTCTTTTCATTCAACAAATAACTCACCCCATTAATCCAACAATCATGGTATACACATAATTCCACAAAGCACATATATCCACATAATCAGAACACATATATGTATACAATAGTCATTCACATATGATCTTCTATCACTAAGGTCAAACTATGAGAGCTATCCTAGCAAACTCTACCCTTACCAGGAACTACAGCTCTGATACCAAAACGTAACCCCTCACTGTAATTATATCCGAATTATGAAATTCCAGTGAAATAGAGACCAATAAGACAAAAGCAACCTTTATAATCCCTTATCTTCAAGATGGGGTATCCAGAAAAATAGTTCAACACATAGTTCATCTGGTCTCATGTTCACTTTCGAATATAATTACCAGTGCAGTTATATCACATAATAAATATAAGAGTGCGTAACTAAAATCCCGACAACCCCGGGCTACATGTATATATATACAATGGGTTTAAGGTTTCCCAAAATGGGGATTATATATCCAAAATTATTATTTACATCTCATATACAAACGGTAATCCCAAACCAAAAACAGATAACCAACACCCAATCGAATGTCTCTAAGAGATCCTAACCACTCCTGGTTGTCCGCTTCCGTTTTGAGGCACTTGCCCTGTCTAAAATGTTAGTCATTGGAAAGAGTGAGATTCTAAAGAATCCTAGTAGTAACAAATCACTCATACAATATATAAACACAAAGCATGTAAGTTCATCATGTTTAGCAGCAACACTATGAGTTATGGCTTGCGCCACAACCGACAGCACTCACGGCTGCATCACAATGCTCTATGCCCGCTTTCGTGGTAAATACTATGCCAGCTTGCGCTATAATCACTATGCCCGCTTTCGTGGTACACACTATACAGCAGCATCACAAAGCACAAAGCACTACAAAGCGTCTCAATGCATCACAAAGCAGCAGTAGCAACACAATGCATGATAGGCATACATACAATAAATTTACACAAAGTATAAGAGAGGAGTCATTACCTGTATCTTTCCTGATATTCTTCGGCATAATGGGCTCATGAGTTTGACAAATGTCAAATCCTATAACCAAATTAGGGACAACCAATCAATCTCTTTTCCAATTACTTATTTCCATAATACTCTAAGTTGGTTATCATTTGAACTCTTTGAGTGTCTATTAGAGGCCTAAACATATACTAAAAGGGTTGGAAAAAACTACCTTGAAGACCCCTTTTCGGAAGCACAACACTGATTTTCAGCTGGCTCACTCAAGTGAAGATGACCTCACTTGAGTGATGAGAGGCTTGCACTTGAGTGAGACTGGCTCTCACTCGTGAGTGTTTGACAGTGAGCAACAACCATGGCCAGAAAGTGCTCACAACACTCGAGCATGGGGGATCGCACTCGAGTGATGACTCCAAATTTACTCGAGTCCCTGAAAGTGCAGTACAAGAAGTGAGGACCTGAGAGCACAACCAATCTCAGAGGAAAAAGCTAGCTCGAGCATAACACTTGGCGCTCAAGTGAGAAGACCACACTGACGAGTGTCAGAACACACTCTTGAAACTTGACCAGCGAGTGAGGACCCGAGACGTAGCCCTAACCATGAACTCACACCATCACTCGAGTGATCACCAACATCACTCGCGGTTTAAGAAGTGCACTCGAGCTTCCTTAATGAAAACTCAGGCAAAACACAAAGGAGAAAGGGAAAATACACGGCAGTACTCAAGTGAGATCCCCCCTCACTCGAGTGATGCTATCAGATTGCCAGATCGCAGCAACTGATAGAAAATCCCAACTTTGTTAAAACTAATCCCAATGGTTCCCAAACTTCACACAAAGCTCATTCCCACTTAAAATTGCCTAAGGAACGCATTGGTAACCTCAAATCACACAAAATCCCATTCTAACCACAATTTAACTCTTGGGTCTCTAATTTACACACAATACCCAATTCCAATCAACACACTTCAAAAACTCAAAACTATATCTAATACTCAAATAGCTTCACAATGAACCAATTCCAACATCATTCATCATGTAATTCATACATTAAAAAATGGACATAAACCAAGGTAAATTCCAAAATTTCTCAAACTTCATAAAAAATCACAATAAATATACTAAAATGATCTAAATGCTTACTTCTTCAATTTGCTAAAGCCAAAACCTTGATTCTCAAACTTCCAAAATTTCTCCAACACCCAAATCACCACTTTTGAGAATTCTGAAACCACCAAGATGGAGCTCTTAACACTATGAACAAGTTTAATGAAGAGGATTAGAGCATATTGGAACTATTACTCACCCAAAATTCAAGCTTCCTCTTTCTTTCTCTACCTCGATTGCCGGAAATGGAGGGATGAGGAGAGAGATTATGAGAGATGGTGAGGATGATGATGAAGCAACACATATTTTCCCTTCCCAAAGCTTAGAATCGAATAGGAGAGAGAAGAGAGTGAAAAAATGGATGTTTGACTTTTAGCATAATCCATTGGCCCACAACATGACACTTGTCTTTATCTTGCTCACTCTTCCATGAGCTCACTCAAATGCAAAGCATTCAATTCTGACCCATAGCCAATAGATCTCCACCCTTGATATCTAATCATCAATGAGTTTCCTCTTTTGTAACTGACCAATTGGTCGGTAAATTTTCAATTTTACCATTTTGCCCCTCGTTTTCACTATGATTATTAAATCATCACAATGAACATTTATATCAAATTCGCATCACATTTCATCCAACAGTGTTTACTTATACTAATTACAATTAATCTCGAAGTCATTAGCCCTTAATCTGAAATTGGGTCATTACAGGTTTCATTCGAATAGACTAAGTGTTAAGTGTATTATGTTTCAGACGTTTAAATAGAAGAGGAATGATGGGGTTTTTTGGGTTATCATACCTAAGACTTTACATCATGGTTCACCCGTAAGAATTATTATTTATTTGTTTACATTTATAACGTTCTTTGTTAATAACTGCTATGCATTTCACTTTTTTTCACATGGTATTCTAATAAGTGACGGGTTTTACTTAATACCCGCTATGTATTTCACTTTCTTTTAAAATTTTGGTGGTTGATTATGCAACCACCATTTTACAAACAAAATAAAAAAACAAAAAGATAAAATATATAAAAAAAACTAAAAATAACAAGTTATGGAGATGTTTTAAGAATATTATGCATCATCAAATTCTTCCTTCTCCAGTAACTTTTCCACCTTCTCGTGCAAAGAGTGAACAAGAATGGTAAGTTCCTTCAAAACTGGTCCATATGTCTTTGCTCTCATAGGTAAACTTGGACCATATAATGGAGCTTGTAGGCCATGTGGACGAGCCCTTCAATGCTAGTTAGTGGAGGAAGTTCATCTTTTGGTTTGTTCCCTAATGATGAAGTAGAAGTTTCCTTGCGTTTGTCCATAATTTTGGTGAAGAACAAAAGTTTGTAGTTGATTATGAAAAGTTGAAATAGAAGTGGAGAAGTGAAGTTCAGTTTTCGGACATTTATATAGAGGGTTTCATAGATTATTAAGCCGTCACGTCCTTTAGATTTAAATATCATTATATTTTATAAATGGTGCCGGTTGTTTTAATCGAATCATTATTTATTTTATTTCATAATGGTTTTTCAGTAAGAACCATTGGATATATTTTTTAAAAAAAATATTTAAGAAGAAAAATTAATAAAATAAAAACAAAGAATAGTGGTGAGTAGCCTAATCAACTGATGAGATTACTAGGCTACTCGTCACTAGAGGATTGGCCAGGATCATTGTTAGGATCATGGTCAATCCCACAGTCATCAAGTATGAGATTGATGATAAGTAAAATATTTGCATATTTATTTTCCCTTATATGATGATTTTGCGGATTATATTTGAGCTTAATTTAATGAATTTGGGTGTAATTGATAAAAAATAAAGATTTTGGCATAAAATTGAAGTTATCAAAAAATACTAAATTTTAACCTTGTCTCAGTTTTCAGGAAATATCTGGAGCTTTGGATATTAGATTGGGAAGTTCTTTATATGGATAAAAGGTTAAGAAAAATCCCTACAACTTTTGTATTGAGGCCAAAACCCAGTTCTGTTTTCAAGAGTTTTGAATTTTGCTTGGAAGTTGAGAACATGGATTTATCCAAGTCTGACTTATGCCCACTAATTTGACCATAACTTGAGCTGCAAATGTTGAAATGAGGAGATCTTATATGCATTTTCAAGCTAAGATCCAGATCTACAATTTTCATGAAGACAAAAATGTGAAAATCCACTATTTTTTTACTATCAAAATTTGGCTACAATCAAGAAGCATGGTTGCTACAAGGTTAACATTGTTGGCTTAAAGTCAAGATTCATGCCTAACAAGTGGAAATTTTGCACCCCATTTATCTATAAATAGATGAGTGGAAGACACAAGGAGACACACAATCTTAGAGTTTAATTTCTTGCATTGTATTATTTCTTGCATGCCTCCTTCTTGGAAGGCTTAGGTAGACCTCCTTCATGGATGGCATAGGTTGCCACCTACATGGAAGGTTTTACCTTCGATAAGGAAGGCTAGATTTTTCCATTTTTATACATCTTGTAGTTGTATCTTTATGTTTAGAATTTAATAATTAAGTTTTATGCAATGTTTATGAAGTTTTCAATTTATTTTGGTTTTGTTTTTAATTTCATCATGGGCTAAATTTTTATTTTCCTAAGGTGATGATGTAGCTTACTAATGACGGATTGAATATTAACTTATTAAATCTAGTTTTAATTTTTCATTCATGATTGAGTTTTGATTATTGTTTTTAATGCTTTCAATTGATTGGCATTTTTTGAATGATTTCAATATGTATGTTGAGACCGGACAGAGATACATGTGTGTAGATCCTATAATTATTACCATAACATGTATATGAAATATGAATATATTCATATGGGTTCTGTAGTCTTAATGGGTTCTATAAATCTTAATGCATGATTAATTATTTCAATTCATATAGGGATATATAGGATTAGTAATTAATTATAGAATTGTTTGACCTTGGAAGAGGCTAGTAATTAAATTAGGGAAACTCGACTATCAATCATGTGGAATAAATTGGACTAGAATAGATAGGTGATTCAATCCGAAATTTGCTAAGTGAAACTTGATCCCTAGGGCTGTTTCTCGTAGTTGTTTCATATCAATTGAATTCATATTTAATTATTTTTATTTTGTACTCTCAATCACCAACTAATCGATCGACTAAATAGAATTAAGATTACCAATTTTGGTACTTAGTGATCAATGCTCGTGGGAACGATACTCTACTCACATATATATTACTTGTTTACAACATTGTATACTTACACTTTTTAATAAACTTTCTCTCGTAACAATTGGCCTTTCTGTTCATACTAGAGATGTAAACCCCTCCATAATTATTATCCAAAATACGTGATTAAAATGAAATAGAGACCAATAATAATCAAAACTCATTTACATTCCCATCCATAAGATAGAGTTTTCACAAGTTTCTTTCACAAACACTTTAACCTGGTCTCACATTCTTATTTCAAATACAATTACCTCGTGAAGGTAAACCACATTCATATAAATATCAGAGTGCATAACCATATTCCCGGCAATCCCGGGTTCATACCTTCACTAAAGTTTCATAGGGCACATACGCCCTTTACAATTTCTCAAATGGGGATTACACAATACTCATTCCAATTACACATTCCAACCTATCATCCGAACATATACATCCAAACATATACAGTTTTCCCAACATCTAAAGATAACCAACTACCAAATCCAAATGCCCATAAGGAATTCTGGCCCCCCTAGTCGCTTGCTCCTTCCTCGAGCCACCTGTCCTGTCTAAAATGCTGGTAGGGGAGGGTGACATTCGAGAGAGTCCCAGTAGGAAACAGATACCAATATGCATGCAAGATAAGTGTTTAATGCATAACATGCTTGCATGACAATAACTCGTGCTCACATAATGATATATCCGTATGCTTAATGTTTCAACAACATACTCATGGCCATAGCATAAATAGAAACAAAGCTTCAATCATTCAAATATGTTTCACATAATCAAGCAAAGCAATAACATGCATCAATACACAAACACAAATATCAATACATGTAGGAGAGGTAAGTTCCCTACACTTATTCTTTCCACGTATGCTCCAGCATTGGCTACTCACGATCCGAGCGGATATCGAACCATGATCAGGGTGAATATCGAACCCTATAAACCAAAACAAGAACATAGGGTTATTCTCTTTTCCAAATTCTCACTTTCATAACACTTATAGTTGGTTACCATTTATGACCTTTAAGTAGGTAATCAAAGCCTAAACACATGCCTAAAGGTTTGGGAAAAGACTTGACCAAAGACCATCTTCGGAAGTCCAAAATTTCATTTTTGGGGGTTGGCCGCGGCCAAAAACAGGTCCGAAGCATTTGGGCCGCGGCCTAAAATCCGCTGGCCACGGCCAAAAAAAATCCTGTTTCTTAGCTAAACTTCTAAAAATCATAACTAATTCTAGAAAAATCGAAATGAGGTGATTCCAAAGCCAAATGAAATATATTTAAGTCCTATTCACAGGAAAAATATGGATCATTACTAGAAATACCACAAAATTCCAGAATTACACAAAACTCAACACTACTCCAAAACAGATTCCAGTTTTAGTCCCAAACTTTGGAAAGCATAACTCTCAGTTCTCAAAACTAAATGACATGAATTATGTGTCCATTTTGAAGTTTGGGATGTGAAATTTAGGATTGGAAAGTTTCAGAATTTTTCAACACCATTTGGTTATTCAAAACTTTCGTTCAAATTGACTGCCCAGAATAGAGTTCACACTTGGCAGATTTCCAACTTTTCTACCAAAATGTCCAATGACTCCAAAATCATTAACCAAACCTATTCCCATACAATTTTCCACAAGGAACACAGTGGTAAACTCAAAATGACCAAAATCACAACCCATTTACATGCTCCGTTTTTTCCCAATACACAAAACCAACACAAAGTTGCCAAACTTCACATTTAAGCTTCAATGCAATTCTATCAATTCAAAACACTAAACAAGGCACCAATTCCATGACAACAACATGCCAACAACACAATGACCCTCATTTTCGAAATTCAAGGCAAAATTTCCAGAAAATCCAAACTCAACCAATGGCTACAAAACCTATATGAAAATGTTTGTCTTATTCACCTCTACAACTTTCCCCAAAGGAGTTCCTTGATTCACCCAAGTCCAAAATTTCATTAGAGCTAAAACACCATCAATGAAAAATCTAAAAACATGAAATTGAAGCTCTCAACACAAGGAACAAGTTTATAGAAGAGAGTTTTTCCATTAGAAGCCATTAAGAGAGTAAAAAACTCACCTTTTACCAAAAACACTTCCTCTCTCTTGAAGCTTTAATGGAGGACGAAAATGAGAGAGAAAATGAAGAGAGAAGAGACGTTGAAGATGGAATGATGGTACTCCCTCCCCTTGTCATGCTTGTTGCCGAAAATAGGGAGGAGAGAGGGAGGGAAAAATAGTTTTTTATTCCAAATTTGACTTTTCCACCAACTACATCATCATCTCCACTTGCCAAGTGTTGTTGTAACCCCCTCACGGTAATTACATCCGGATTTCGATGTTTAAGTGAAATAGAGACCAATAAAATCAAATCAACAATTTATAATCCCTCATTGAGTGATGAGGTATTTCAAAATCAATTCAAAACGTGTTAATTCCGGTCTCACAGTCACGTGCGGATATAACTACTTGAGAAATCAAATTACATAAGAAATATCAGAGTGTGGAAACTAAAATCCCGGTAAACCCCGGGTTCATCTACATATATATCATGGGTTGCGAGTTCCCAAAAATGGGGATTACATATCCAAAATATTCATTTACATCTCATATACACTTAGTAATCCCAAAACCAAAACAAGGATAACCAACATCCAAATATAAAATGTCCCTAAGCCTTAACCACTCCTGGTTGGTCGCTTCCCTTTCGAGCCACTCACCCTGTCTGAAAAGGTTAGTCATATGGAAAGAGTGAGATTCTAAAGAATCCCAATAGCAACAAGACACTCATACGATATATAAACATAAAGCATGTATGTTCATCATGTTCAGTAGCTTCACAATGATCTCTGGCTTGCGCCACATACGACAGCACTCACGGCTGTAATCACAATGCATTACGCCTACTTTCGTGGTGAACACTATGCCAGCTTTCACTGTAATCACTATGCACAATGCCCGCTTTCACGGTGAACACTATGTAGCAGCAACACGAAGTACAAAGCACCACAAAGCATCTCAATGCATAAGGTATCACAAGGCAACAGCAGCAGCAACATCGACTCAATGCATGACAGACAAACATACAATACATTTACACAAAGTATAAGAGAGGAGTCGCTACCTGTATCTTTCTTGACAATCTTTGGCACAGTTGGCTCACGAGTTCGGCAGATATCAAATCCTATACCAAATTAGGGACAATTGATCAATCTCTTTTCCAATTACTTAATCCCATAATACACTAAGTTGGTTATCATTTAGGACTCTTAAGAGGCCATAAATGTCTCTAATGAAAGCCCTAAAAGGTTGGGAAACAAAAGGTTGAAGGTCACTTTTCGAAAACACAAAGTGGTGGAACACAGGGTTGGGCCGCGGCCCAAATATGGTCAGAAGGTCTTGGGCTGTGGCCCACCACTCATGGGCCGCGGCCCAAATCAGGTCAGAAAGGCTTGGGCCGAGGCCCAGAAATTTCCTGACTCTGGGCTGAACTTCCAAAATTCATAACTAATCCTAGAAAAATCGAAACGGAGTGATTCCAAAGCCAAATGAAAGGTATATAAGTCCTCTTTCAAGGAAAAATATAGCCCATCACTGGAAATCACGACACAAATACAGAATTACCAAAAACTACACACTACTCCAAAACAGAGTTCTGTTTCAATCCCAAACTTTGGACAACCATATCTCACAGAATACTCAACGAAATGACACAAAATATATGTCCATTTTGAAGCTTAGGATGTGAAATTTAAGACTGGAAAGTTTCAGAATTTTCCAATACCATTAGGTCATTCAAAACGCTCATACAAAATTACTACACAAAACAGAGCTCAAACCAAACAGATTTCCAACTCTTCCCAAGTGATCCAAATGAATCCAAAATCAACAACCAAGCTTATTCCCATACAATTTTCCATAAAGGACACAATGGCAACCTCTAAAACATCCCAAAACCAATCTAACCACAATCAAACACTATGGTCTCTATGATTCACACAATGACCAAATTCCAATCAACACAATTCCAAACTTCAAAACTATCTCCAATACTCAAATATCATCATAATGAACCATTTCCAACATCAAACACAATGAAACTCATATATTCAAAAATGGACATAAGCTAGGGCAATTTTACAGATTTTTATAAACTTATCCAAAAATCATAAATAATATATCAAAATGCTCAAAATGCCTACCTCTTCTCTTTGCCAAATTCAGAAGCTTCATTCTCACACTTTCATATTTCTCCAACTCACAAATCAACACCTTTCAAGATTCTACAACCACCACAATGTAGCTCTCAATGAGATACACAACTTTAGAGAAGAGGTTTTGAGCAAAGGAGGAGCATTACTTACTCAAAATCCAAGCTTTTCTTTCTCTCTCCAAGCTTAAGGTCACCGAAAATGGAGGAATGGGAGAGAGAATATGATAGATGGAAGAGATGATGATGATGAACTTTTCTCTTCCCTTCCCTAGCACACAACCGAACAAAAGAGAGGAGAAAGAGAAAAGTGCTATTTTGTCTTCATGTGCCTCATCCAAAGGCCTCCACTATGCCACATGTCACCATCTTATCCACTTCCACTATGAGCTCACATAGACACAAAGTATAGGATTCCGACCCATCAGAAATGAATCTCAACCCTTGATCTTAAATACCACATGTATGCACACCAAATTCATATCATATTTCTCTCAAAATATTTAATTACATAATTTTATAATCAATCTCAATGCCATTAGCCCTTAATCGAAAATCGGGGTGTTACAGTTGTCATCTCATTGGCTCTCACAAAGTAAACCACTAATTAGCCACTTTAATCCCTCCATTAGCCATTTAACCCAACCTCTCATTTTCTCTTAGTTAGTAATTAATTTCTCCCTTAATCACTAACTACTGGCCCAATAATTCCCTTCTTTCAATTTTCCACTAATCATGGCATATTAATTAATATTGCCACAAAACCTACAATAATTCCAATTTAAATTCACAAATATCCACAATAATCCTCATTAACCCTTAATTGAAATTTGGGCCGTTACAAGAGAGGTATCCAAAAAGCTTCCTCATGGCATGGTCAGTCTGTTGTGCATGCCACAACATGACCTCCAGTTGAGGAAGCATAGAATGTGGTGGGGGAGGAGGTGATAGAGGCGGCAGTGGATGAGGCGATAGATGTGGAGGCGGAGGCGGCGGTGGAGGAGCCAGAGGTGGATGTTGGGGAGGAGAAGCAGGAGGTGGAGGTTGAAGAGGAGAAGAAGGAGGCGGTGGAGGATGACACTGAGAGTTTTCTGGCATGTCTTCCGTATGTTGTTTCATCTTGAGGATTGAGCTAGAGAATAAAGAGGTGGACGATGAAGAAAATGTAGGAAAAAAAATAAAAATATGGAGTTGAAATACTGCAATAGACATCTGGAAGGGATGTGAAAAACCATCATTGCATGCGTTGGAAGTTGAATAGGGCATAATGAAAGGGTACTTGTGTTCTCTTGATGATCATCAGATAACGAGGAGGCACCCATAGTCAACACATATAGAAGGAAAGGTTTCAAAAGCTTTAATTAATGTTTATTAAGTCAAAGCTGTTAAGTATGTTTGCGCGAATACTTTAAGGTTTTTAATTAATAATCGTGAATTATTAAGTTTTTGTTGTTGACCTTATTATTAACTTAATGTTTATTAAGTTAAAACTGTTAAGTATGTTTGTACGAATACTTTATGGTTCTTGATTAATAACCATGAATTATTACGTTGTTTGATTTTGTTAACTTCATCTACCTTCTCTAATGATGAGGATGAGGATGAGGATGAGGATGTGGAGGATGAGGATGACATGCAAGAATAATTTATGGTTCATAATTAATAACCGTGAATTATTAAGTTGTTTTTTGTTGACTTCATTTTTAATATTTTAAAAAAACAATAATGATGTTAATCATCATTACCACTGCCATCCTTATCCTTCTTTTCATCTTCCTCTTCCTCTTCCTCTTCCTCATCCTCATCGTTGGAGGAGGGAGATGAAGGGTCTAACTGCAAGTCATGTTCAATATCATTATGATAAAGTATGTGATTCAACTTCCTATTCAGCTTACTGGCATATGCCATGAGATGCCTTGTGTGGCAGTCAATGTAACCCCCTACCGTAATTATATTCGAAATACACGATTTAGAGTGAAATAGAGACCAATAAGAAACAAATAACATTTACTAACCCATCACATGACAGGGTTTTCATAAATACCTTTCAAAATCATTCATAACCTGGTCTCACGTTCACATTCCGAATACAATTACTACGCGGAATATCACATTCATAACAAATCAGAGTACACAACATTAATCCCGGCAATCCCGGTTTCCATATATTAACTCAAGCTTTACAGGGCACAATCGCCCACACAAGCCCTCATATGGGGATTACACAAATCTTTCTCATACATATACAAATATCCAACAACTCATTTCAAATACATAACCAAATATACTCATCCATAAGTACACATCCAAATACAAATATCCCATCTAGGATGATAACCAACCACCCGAATGACAACCTAAAGGAAGTCCTCTTTGCCCTTGGCTGCTTACTCCATCATCGATCTACTACCCTGTCTGAAAGGTTAGTAGGGGAGGGTGAGATTCTAGAGAATCTCAGTAGGATAACAATATCAATATGCATGTATGATAGATGTTTAATGCATGACATGCTTGCACCACACAACTCATGATAACACAATGACAATTTGCAAGCTCAATGCTTCGAACAATATACCTATGGCCATAGCATAAATTGAAACATAGCTTCAAATTACACATAATTATGCAAAGCTAAGACATGCACCAACACAGTAACACATATATCAAATACAAGCAGAAGAGATATGTTCCCTACACTCTTTCCACGTAAGCTCCAGCACAGCTTACTCACGACCAGGCGAATATTGAACCACGTTCAGGGTGAACATCAAACCCTATAACCAAACAAGGACATAGGGTTAAATCCCTTTTCCAATTCTTTAACTCTCAAATACTTAAGTTGGTTATCATTCACGACCTTTAGGTGGCTAATCAAAGCCCAAACATATGCCTAAAAGCTTGGGAAACACTTGACCAAAGATCACCTTTTAAAAGTCCAAAATGCTGATTTTTGGGGGTGGGCCGCGGCCCACAATCCATGGCCTGCTGCCCAAAATTGCCCAGAAACATTTGGGCTGCGGCCCAGAATCCACGGGCTGCAGCCCAAGAAATCCAGTTTCTTGGCTGAACTTCCAAAAATCATAACTAATTCCAAAAAACTCGAAATGAGGTGATCCCAAATCCAAATTAAAGCTATTCAAGTCCTCTACACAGGAAAAATATGGCTCATTACCAGAAATCACCACACAAATCCAGATTTACAC
This sequence comes from Inga leiocalycina, assembly GCA_963242795.1. Lineage (NCBI taxonomy): Eukaryota > Viridiplantae > Streptophyta > Magnoliopsida > Fabales > Fabaceae > Inga > Inga leiocalycina. The sequence continues at coordinate 50,612,876 of OY725321.1, forward strand.
AAAATCCAACATTGCTCCAAAACAGAATCCAGTTTCGACCTCAAACTTTAGGCAAACATAAATCCCAGTTCACAAAACGAAATGACACAATTTATATGTCAATTTCGAAGCTTGGGATGTGAACTTCAAGACTGCTAAGTTTCAGAATTTTCTAACATCATTTTCCCATTCAAAACGGAAACACAAACAGACTGCCCAGACAGAATTCTCACTGGACAGAATTTCCAGTTTTGCAACCATTGTGTCCAATCCAATTCAAACCAATTCCAATGATTAAATACCACAACATGACACCATTTTTAACACAAAACAACATCCAATTCCACCATTCACATTCCACACGAAAATACCATAAAATCAGGGCAAAATTCACAAATCACAATACTCAACCATAATTCACAAAACTTAGATCAAAAGGCTTCAAATACTCACCTCTTCCTCTTTCCCAAACCAATTCTTTGATTCTCCATCTTTCCAAATTTCCTCAAGCGATCAAACACCTTCAATCACAAATCTAAAACCATAGCAATGAAGCTCTCATCACTATGAACAACATTAAAGAAGAGGTTTTGAGCAATAGAAGTCATCTACAAGGTTAAAATGGCTTACCTTCACATTGATTCTCCTTCCTCTTTCCTCTTCTATGGCTTGGACGTTTTTGAGCTTGAGAAGATAGAGAAAATATGATGAGATATCATATTTTAGTCTCTCCTAGCCATATAACCGACTTTGAAAAAGGGAGAGGGAAGAGGAAATGAATTTGACACTTTGACCACATCCTATGGTTCACATTGTGACACTTGTCACAATCTTGCCATACCTCTCATGAGTTCACATGAGCACACTCACATGGAATTCTACCCTTTGATCTCTTGCACAATTCAATCTCAACCATTGATCTTGAAGTTACCAATGAGTTTCCTCTTCGGTAACTGACCAATTGGTCGATAACTTTACTGTTTTGCCCCTGATTACGGTAATTCTTCTTGAATCACCGCCAAATACATTTTCTCATTCATTTTCTTTCACAATGCGCCCTCCCTTCTATTTTAAGTCAATTTAGAGGTTAATTCATAATTGAACTTAAATACAGGGTTTCGGCGCTACTCAGAACGCATACGAATCACATCGGGTGCCAACTCACACCATAATCTCCAAAAGGGTCCATTTATCACTAATGACATCCACTTTTGGAGTCATTCACCCTTAATCACAATTTGGGATCCTGCTAAATCAGGGCTTAGCAGTCCACTTATCTCAGGCTTATTCTCTAGCCTCAAGTCTCCAAAATTCGGGGTATTACAGTCAAGGCCTGCCAACATCTGCATCAGAGCCTCCATTTCAGGAGGAGGTGGTGGTGGTGGAGGAGGGGATGGTGGGGGTGGAGGAGGTCCCTGAGAACTTAACATGATGAAGGAGAGAAGGAGGAGGCCGATAAAGAAAAGTAGTAAGAATAACAAGGAATATGTGAGTTTAAATAGAGGTATAATGGATTACGAAGGTTATGACTTATGACTTATGAAAGTTCAACGATGTTACGAAGGGTTATGAAAGTGTTAGATGACGGTTGGTTCTGAAGATCGTTGTGTTTTGTCTTCATTGATATAAGAGATTGAAAGACAAATCGTTTGTAAGTATTACATGACAGTTGTTTCGTAAGAACTGTCATATTTCTCACTAAATAAATGATGATTATTAAATACAACCTTTGTTTTTGTGTTTTTGTGGATTCCACCTCTCAATACATGATGATGTGCTGATTTAACCATTAGCTTTTAGCATTATATATCCTTACGTGACCTCCACCTTAACACACATGACGTTTATTCACTGTAACCATTATTTAATAAGTATTATATATGCCCGAATTTGTAGTACCGAATACATTACAATACACTCCATAAGTTTATAAGCATATTGACCATAATCAACCTTACTAGTCGCATGATCTGAAAAAATATATATAGAGAGGAATGAGTCTACCACTGACTCAGTGTGAACATAAATAACAAAGTGGTAGAAGGGAAGCAAAGGCGCACAGAGTTTTTGCAAACAACTTTCCTCAAAATAAATAAATGTAACAAAATTCAAATATGGCACTGAAAACAATAATAAGGGTAAAGATTCACTAAATCCTTATCTCACAAAAAAATAATGATAATCAAATATTCAATAACAATATTTCAATAAACACAATCACTCAATATCAATCATGATGGGAAATAACCGTCACACTTATATATACTAACTTATATACCATATACTATATAACTCATTATGAGGAATAATCGTCTCACCCATATAAATATCTCATATATCATATAGAAAATAACTTGTGAGGAATAACAGTCTCACCTATATATCTAATATACCATATATAACATAACTCATGGTGAAGAATGATTGTCTCCTCATATATATCCAATATACCTTCCATATATATCTACACACACATTACACATCCCAAAAATAACTTATTATCCATAAAATACATCAGTTGAGTTTTTTCCAAAACAAAAGTTTGAAATCAAAATAAAAAATGGAAAGAAAGAAAAACGAAAAGGGGTAATTTAAAAAATATTTTTTTAAAAGATAAATAAATTTAAAAAAATAAAAGATTTGAAGTCAACCATAAGTTAAAAACAAAAAGGGGAAAGTAAGAAAATGTATCAATTGAAAAATAGTTATAAAAGAAAAAAGGGGCAAGGATGCACAAGAGAAAAATAAAAGTAACAGTAGAAATACCGATACTAACATATAGTAGAAAACATAACCCACGAGTTTTTCAACACTGAACCAAAAAAAAAGGGCCTACACAAAACAATTTCTAATACAACATATAATTGTGGATCAACCAAAATATCAAAGTGTACAAAATAAGGCCTTAGGCCCAACAGTGGTTAAACAGTTATCCAAAACAATAAATATAGAACCCGTTTGGTTCAACCCCATTGTATACTTGCAATGTTAATAATGATTGCATTACCAAGAGAAGTATGTTTGGTTGCTCTTTAGCATGGTAATAGGGTTTACCATGGTAATGATGATTACCAAAAAATTGGTAATCCACATTCATACCTCTCCCCCTATGAATTCTCATTACCATCCCATTGCATGGTTAAAAAAGTCCAATTCATCCTTTAGTTTCATGTGTCTTTGTTTCACTTATCTCATTTCACTTGCCACAACCACCACGGCCACTACCTTCTCCACCACCGTAGCCTCCACCCGCCGCTGCCACAACTACCTCCTCCTCCCCCACCCCCTACCGCCGCCACCGCCGCCGCCGACTCCTCCTCCTCCACCCATCACAGCCACTACCACCACCTCCTCCTCCGCCACCTACCGCAGCCACCACGACCTCCTCCTCCTCCTCCACCCCTCGCTCCGCCACCCGTTGCCTCTGCCACTACCACGACCTCCTCCTCCGCCAGCACCTCCTTTATCCACCGCCCCCATCACCTCCTCCTCCACCACCCCCCGTTGCCCCCACCACCTCCTCCTCCTCTACTGTTGCCACCGCCACCCCTACTGTTGCCTCCGCCACCCCCGCAACCGTTACCCACCGCCACCCCACTACCTCCTCCTCTGCCACCGCCCCCGCCACCCCCCACCGTTATTGCTGCCACTACCTCCTCCTCCTCTGTCAAACCCTGTCGACACCACCTCCTCTATTGCCGCCACTCGCTACTAGTACCTCCTCCTCCACTGTCGTTGTTGCCACCACTACTCATCCACTATTGCCACCGCCGCTCCTACCTCCTCCTCTACCATTGTCACTATCACCACCTGCCATCGCTACAGCCATAACACTGTTACCATCCTCCACCACCATAGCCATTACCATCGGACGATCATCGGCGAGATAGCGTGAAAGTTATGATGAGGCAGTGGGATGACTCTTAACTATTTTTTCTACAAAGATTATATTAAGGGTCAAATAGACTTTGTGTGATATATTATTTTTAAATAATTGTTAAAATAATAGCTCATTGCAGTTTACTTAAAAATAAAACCAAACACTAGCCCTGTAATTAATATTATATTATATTACTATTGCATCGCATTGCACTGCATTGCAGGGTGTAATGAGATCGAACCAAACAAGCCCATAGTATTTCAAAAATATGAGGCCATAAAATGGCAATATTATAATCATTACAAACCAACATAGTATGAGGCCTAAAATGCTACCTATGCTTATGCCTCAGTTTGCTTCCCCTTGCCCTTAATAAAAAATAGAGGCATGCCTGAAAAAATGTTAACAACAATGGGGTTAGACATAAAATCCTAGTAACCAAAATCAATTCAGAGAAGCATGTTTATTGATCATAATAATAATATTTTCTATAGTAAAACATAATAGATACTATTAAGCAAAAACAGTCAACCCCACCCCACCCATACTCCACCTTATCTACTTTGGACTTGGGTTCACGCCATCGGTGCTAAGTCAACCAGGCCACATGATACTTATCCACCTTAGGTCCAATTGACCCCCTCCCATACCACCTGTATCAGGCTGAGGCTAGGAAGTGTCCATAAACACCAACTCAGCTTAAATCTGGGCAAGGAATAAGAGGGAGTTGAGGGGCATAATAATTCGCCATCTCCTTCACAACACAGCACATTCCAATCACAGTAAACAGAGTATGTGTATATAGTTTTCAAAAGCATTTTACATAACTACCATTTCATATACATCATTCTATCACAATCATCACAATAATAACAATTCTCAATCATAATCTCAAATCACACATACAAGTTGGAAAAATACACTGCTTCACTGAACTAAATTCATATTCAAACATACACGTGATTTTCCAAAACATATACTAGTATATATAAAGTAAAGTTTAGAAAACACCTTATAACTGAAAACATGAATATAGAATAAATTAATCTTGGTTATCTCAACTCCAAGCTAAACCTCAACTTGAGAAACAAAGTACGAACGATCACTAGTCACAAGAAAGCTCCTATGTTGAAAATGGCGCTCTGTGTCTGAGGAGGAAGAAATGGCGTTCCCGCTGCTACTGTGCTCGTCGATTTTGAAAAATGGATGAAGGGGTATATTCTTATCTACACCATGTGTGCCCCTGACTATTTATTTGTTTTATTATTTTTTTTCTTTTTTTTGAAGTTTTCTTTTCTCACTGTTTTTTTTTCAGTTTCTTTTCTTTTATATTTATTTTTTCAAATCAACAATATTTTTATTTCTATTTTTTTATAATAAAAATAAAATATTATTAACATCTTTTTTTTTCCATTTCATTATTAATATTCTATAATTTCTTTGTGTCACAAATCATATTTTTAATAAACCTTTTTTGTATTCCAATAACTACGTGATAAATTCATTTATCACAAATAACTCTTCCTTAATTATAATTAAATCTTAGAAAAAATTAAGATTCTACAATGTGACGTTCATAAAAAGAGTACAGAGGAATGAATCTAATTAAAGTTAAAGGAAGAGATCGTGTTATGTGATGAGTGCGGCTGTGGTCTAGAGAATAGATGGGAAGTATAGGAAGTTCTAAAGTATACAGTTTTCTATTGTTAAGTTTAATAAATCTAATGATATCTTTATTCAGATCATCTCAAATTTTAAATTTGAAGATACTTTGTGAATCTTTATCTAATAACTAGTTAGGTGAGCAATTAAATATGTTTTCATATATTTACAATTCCTAAAGATATTAGGTGGAAAGAAAAAGTAATAAAGATCTTGGATTTACTAAATCTCACTACTACAAAAGTTTTATTCATAGCGCTTATTTTTTTTTAAAAAATTTTTGTAGCATTTTTGAAATGCTACATGTCCAACTGCTACAGAAATAAGCTAATGCGCTACAGTACACATTTTTTTAAAGAAAAATAAGCCACAAATTGTAGGTCGGTTAGGAAAGAGCTACAATATAATTTTTTTTCTGAAACAAAATATCAGGGTTCTTGGACCCGGATGGACCGGCCGGTCCGGCCCGGAACCCACCGAACCGATCAGTAGACGGATCCGGTTTGGGTCCCAATTTTTTTTTAAAAAAAAATTTAACTTTTTCCTTTAAAATTTCATACTATAAGCCTAAAATCTTCAATTACTCACCGATTTGGTCCCGGTTTAGCTCCGGTTTGGCCCCGGTTTGACCTACTGACCCTTAACCCAGTACCCCGACAGGTTCAATACCCAATCCGGGTTTTAATACCTTACAAAATATACGCCCTGGCCTGAGTTCTACCATCCCAGAAGGCCAGAACCCACGAATTAATTAAAAAGAAGTTTCTCCCAGTACCCACAATAAAGATTTAATAAGACATTAATTAAGCTAAAACTAACTAACAATAATCAAAAGTTTTACCATAATCCAACAAATTAATAATAAAAAATAAACAGTATCCTAACTACGTGGGTATAATCAAAAAAATCAAAACCCAAAAACAAATATTGTAGGATATACAATTTAACGAAGAAAACTCATAAAAAATCTTGACAAGTTCTCAAGACACAAATGAAAGACTTGGTAGATTTTCTAAGATATCAAACTGTATCAGATTATGTTGAAGAAATAAGAAGAACCACCATCAAAATCATTAGGAACAAAAATCACTCCCTTGCATAACCAACGCCAGAGAAGACATTCAACAAACCGAGAACCAGGATGAGTGAGAGAGATCAACTGAATAGAGTTAGACTAAGAAGGAGAAAAAATAATTATCAGGAGAAGGAAACACACCCGGAAATTGTGAGATAAATGTAGAGGAGAAGTAACGATGGCAACTTAGAAATTTGAGCGAGAGCGCTGAAACAATGACCCACACCATCGAATCTGAATCTGAGATGAGGAAGGAATGACAAGCACTAGGTGAGAGTTATTGGAAAGAGAAAAAGAGGAGGAGGAGAAAGCCGCGGTGGAACTCACGCAACATGTATCTAAGGCTAAAGATTAGGGTTACATCAATTTAAAACATAAAAAATAAAAAGTTAATGTAGCGTTTTCTCAGCACTTAAGACTCAATAATTTTAAAAAATAAAATTAAAAAGATATAGAAGCTGTAGCACATTCCTAAGGAAGCATTACATAATATAATATATATTTTTTAAAAAATAATATGCTGGAAAGCTCTACAGTAGGTCAATTTATTTTTTTTTAAAAAATGTAATACATGTGCTGCGGTACTGAAGGATGAGGTCCTGCTATTAGGTCATAGCTGTTTTCTTTTGAATTTGTAGTGTGATCGGTGGTTCACAGTTTGTAACTTTTCTTGTGAAGTTATAATGGATATACAGTTTCATTCAAAAAAAAAAAAAAAAAAAGTGCTACAAAATTTCCCCCACAAGCTATAGCGCTTTACTATGAAAGTGCTACGGATAGCAAATGTTTATTTTTATAAAAAAATATAAATTAAAAGCTATAGTACTTTATTAAGGAAGTGATACAAAATTTCACACTTTTTGTAGCAGTATTTAGTTAATAATTTTTTTCTTTGCTATTATTCTTTTTTTAATAAATTTAAATTTAACTTATAATGTGTTTTTTGTTGTATTTTCTGAAATAGTAGAAGGATCATATGAGATAAACATCTTAATGAGTTTATAAGATGATTTTAAAATTTTCTTTGAATGTCAAAATTTCATATTTTGCTTATTTTAATTTAAATTTACTTTCTTTTTCTTTGGGTTATCACATAACATGGGATTTGTAAAATCCCAAAATTTATTTTTGAGATTTAAGTAATAATAGGATGAAATTTCTAATCTAAATTGAGGTCTAGAGTATATTAAATTTATTTTCTATGATTTTAACGGGATTATCTTAAGGTAATTAGAATTTACCATGTAATTATTTGAGTAAAGAAAATTGATACTAAATGAGATTAAATTTTAAGAATTATTACTCCTTAAGTTTCAAGAAAATAAAATAATGTGGTTAAGTAGAGATAAATAAGACTGTGTAAATTACTTAGTTATTTATATGTTACCTAAATTGATCTAAAAACCACTCAGAACAAAATATGCATTTTATAAGCAAGGGAAAATGCGGTAAATCAATTTTTTAAAAAAAAAAATTGGGAGAGGGGAAAAGAATATAAAATTAAAAGGAGAAACAAAATTGAAAAAATAAATAAATAAGAGGGGGGTCAAAGTGGGTCCCACCCACCATTGTTACTTAAAAGCAATACACTCCCGGATCATACTTACATCAAGTTTTTTATATCCATTCTGTCAAGTTTTCCAATCACACATAACCATGTGTCCAATTTTTTTTTCATATGGATCTATTGTTAAATGATAATAATTCAAAAATAAAGCATATGGTCATTTATAATTGGAGAACTTAACGAAAAAAATAAAAAGAACTTGACCTAAGTATTTTCCTACACTCCCCCTCCCCCAATTCATATGGCATTTGCCGGAGCTAATGAACGCCCTGGTACCTTTTTTTTTTATTGTTTATTTTTTTAATCCGAGCATCTTTCAGGAGGTTTGGTAAGTTACTTATCTGCTATTTCTTTTTAGTTTCTTCTCTCTTACTTATATTTTTGATGAAGAAAAATCTATGTTTTGATGCATATTAAAAATTTGAGTCTAGTTGAATATCTTGCTTTTAATGGAGCAAATGAGGTTGGAATATGAGTTGTATAGTTTAGATTTTTGTTGGAATAATTGATTTGAGGAAACTAAAGTTAGGGTTTAGTAAGGAAAATATAAATTATGATATAAGTTATGTTAAATTCAAGTTTAGTTATTTATTTTAACTTATTGGAGGTTATATTGATGATTGAATGACTTAGATTTAAGGTTTATGATGAAATGTGAATATTGAAAATTTTGAGTGAAATTTTAAGTGTTGAAAATTGGGTGTTTTTGAAGAATTTGAGGAGATAGTTATAGTGTAATTATTCTAAGAGGTAAGAATTGACTTAATGGAAAGAAGAAATAAGATTGGAATGATGATTTTGATAAATAGTTATTTATGGATAATTTTTTCCTAAAAGTTAAAGTGATCAAATTTTGGGAATTTAAGGATGAATGGAAAATATTATTATGGTCAATAATTTTAATGAGTAAAAATAGAATTATTGGATGATTAAAATAGAGAATAGAGAAATTGAGTTATGGTAGTAAATTGAGAACTTAGGGACTTTTATATTAAAGTGAACAATTTGGAGGTTATATGAAGATTTGAATTAGAGGTTTGATTTTTGAGTTAGGCTTTGGGTTGATATTGATAATGTGATTATTCAAAATGAGAATTGCTAATTGGGTTGCGGTAATGTGGGTTTATATGAGTTACATTGAAGTTTAATTGGTTTAGATTGTTAATTAAGCTTGACTTCTCACAAATGAGTATTTTGATGCCAAACCCTAAGTTATAAATTGGAGATTTTGATTGATTGGAATAAATAAAAGCTAGTGGTTGGGTTCTAGAGAAATTTTACGCCTCTAAATTGTTTTTAACCACTCAAGTAGTTTAAATACTAAATTGTGGTTCCTATGAATTGTTGTAGATTGATTTGTGAACTGTGGTTGAGCTAGGAGTTTTGATTCTTATGATAAATTTAGCTTTGGTGAAAGGTACCCATTTTCTTGTTGTTGTGCACGCTTGTATGATATTTGTGAGTGATTTTTAACTATATAGAACTATGAATTTGCTATTGGTTTATGATATGGAAAATCAAAATATTTTTTTAGTAAAATTGTCTATTGGGACTTATTTTTATTGAGAAATGACTAGTGACATGAAATATATTAATTGATGTTGATTTTTGAGATTGGAAAATTTGTCTTGCCAATGTGTGGATTGATAATGGTATGTGATAACCTATTGTGATTACATCTCTTGATTATTGATATGAGAGGGAATGGTGGATATTGATTTGATGGGAGGTTATTCATGCAGGAAATAAGGGGGTGAATTCTTGTATAAAAGAGGAAATAAGGTAGTGGGGCTTCCAGGTATACACTGGTTAGCCCTTTAGCCCATTTGTGTTTAGTAGGGCCTTAACACCTTGTTAATACATTAGAGGGGTAACTCATGGTGCAGTCTTGCACTCTGTGATTTTTTCCTGTCCATATCATTTGATCAGTAAGCTTGATGAGTTGAACTACCATTCATAGGGTGAGTACTAGCCCATGGGTTCTGTCAAAGGAAATAAGGTGGGAGGAAATATGGGAGGATTGAGAATAAATTGTTGTTATTGATTTTTATGTACTCATGTGATAAATATGAGAATGAGATTATGATAATGTAAATTGATATACATTTAACCATGTGACATTTTGATAATGTTATGAATTTATAACTGTCCCACTTGATATCGTACGAGTACTTGCTTGTATGTCTGATGAGATGGATTGTTGGTTGCTGAGGTTTTTGTCTCACCCCTTTGATTTAATATTTTTTCTAGGTGATAGTTCCTATGGGGGTCCATCAAGGAAGGCTTTGGAAGCTCGAGCTACTTTTGCCAATTGTAGTGCTTCCATCCATTTTGTTTTATGTTGAATAGTTGTATATTGCCACAATATGGCTCATTTTGCATACTTTGATTTGTTTGAAACTAACGGTAGTAACTAGAGACTTTTAATTAACTGTTGCTAGATTGCATTTGGATAGAAGGCCAGAGGCCCCTAGGTATTTGCATGTTTTTTGAAAAAAAAAATAGTGGATCTGCCAACATGTTTTGATATTGCAACGAGATTTTATTTGGGTATTTGTATTGGGTTTGATGATGAATGTTTATACTAGATTTTGAGAAATTCAAAACCTTTGGTTGGGTGAATTATTGTTAAAAGGTTTTGTTTTTTTAACTATAATAGCCCTTTTAAAATTAAGTTTTAAACTTTTCTATTATGGTTTACATATTTTAATAATCAGTAGTCTTTCAAAACCATACGATATTGTTTGGATAAATGATTTAGTTAAATATTATTCATTATTGTTATAAGAAATAGATTTTACAGGATCACAATCTCTAACACACATCATCCCTATCAAATCAGACGGAACAACATAACCACACTGAAGGATTTCAGGCGTACCTGGAATCTGATTGACTCACTGAGTACCCACACGAGATCGGAGCACCGATTCGGACTCTGATCACGTTATACGGCAGATTCACCATTGGAGAAGAGGACCCAGGGAGAGAGGAGTTTTTGGAAGTTTTCTTCCGATGTTGTTTTTCTGTCTCTGTCTCACCAAAACTGATAATAACCCCTTATAATACGTATGGGAGTTATTTTGATTTGAAATTCAAATCATAAGGATAAAACTCCTTAATTGGACCCATACTTTTCCATAATTTTATAATAGCCCAAACTGAATTGGGCTTTGGGCCTGATCCACCAAGGGTGGACCAGACCTATTCCAACATCTCCCACTCACACTTGGTGGATCAAATGTTATGGGTCATATCTCTTTCTCTTCCATCCTTCTGTCATACTAGGTGCTCTGCTGTAACCGCGTGGGCATGACGTCTCCATTTGGCTGTCTTGTATTAGGAATCCCTTTCACAGAGACCAACACAAGACAACCTTGTAGTGCAGCTTGGTCGTATTTAATATAATGCCTCCGATGTCCTAGATTTTAACTCGTATACACTTTCTCCATGGCCAATCTAATCCCTCTTGAGTCAAGATAAAACTCAGATGGCCTTGCTCATATGCATAGTATCCACACTTATGAAATTATTCAAGTAACATCATAAGGGACCGGTCTCAAACACAAGCATAAGTGTGTATATTCCAAGTAATCTTTCTTTCGCCCATATATCATTTCAATATGAATCAACCGCTTTCTTAACATAATACCTTTAGATCGTATCGATCATGATCATAGGAAAAAATGCTAAAGTAGCAGACGTCAAAACATATCTCCATCATATTGTCAAAGTCGAAGGACATCATGAAAGGGTAAACCTTTTCGGGACTCACACAACAATGAAGCAGGGATCTTTTCACTTGTTTCCTGTTTGCGGTTCTCTAGCACATGCGGTATGGATCGCATGCTACGGTGTTACTCTTATATTATAAGAGCGTATGTCGTTTTAATCTTATTATTAACACCGTACATACTAAAGTTTAGACACACACAGTATTTAAACCAAAATTCTTCAGCTTTACTCACATGACGTCAATCTGAAGAATTTGTTGTCTGGCTATAGGTATCATGGACGTGGGTTTCCATGATTCGATCCATATTTATAATTACAGATCTCATCCCGACTAAATGCACTACTAAGTCGAGGCGACATTTAGTTTTGTGTTTCTTCTCTACCATATAAGCTCTCTCATTGCTTTACTGGTGAACATATATGTCTCATCTTCACACACTCCTTCAGAGTGTCAAAGGTAGTCGCTTGTGTGAGAAAGCCGACCTCATCAACCTGTACGACATACTAGACATTGTATACTCTAGCATACACATGTAAAACTATAATGAAGTATTTATACTTCATTTCATATGCATGCCAAAGGACTCATTATGCTCTTCATGTATTTCCTTGGCCACATGCTTAGCTAGGGGACTTGCCATAGGAAAGTGTTGTTCAACAACAACTTTATGTGCTACAGTATTTCTAACAAGAATCACATCTTCATGTTTAGTCTTGATATGATACTTAGGGTTTTTTTACTTAGGCAATGGCTACAGTGTTTTCACAATACATTAACACTATATTTAAATTCTCACTTTCAAATCATAGATGTGTTCCCAAACATCATCAACCATATAGCCACATATACTGACATAGTACATTAATATACGCATGATCATTATATGCCCTAAAAAAGTATCTCAAGACCTTTTGTGAAGACATTCCATGTATCTCATAATGGTTAGACTAGTACTAACATACAAGTCTTATCACAAAATAGATATCTGGTCTTGTACACATCACTGCATACATAAGACTACCAACAACGTTTGCATGGAAACCTTTTTCCATTTTCTATGTTGATTTAGTTCAGGGACAAAATCAAGACTCAAAAATCATTACTGAAACCACTGGGGTATCTATGGGTTTGCATTAACTCATATAGAAATTGCTCAAGAATCTCCTAATATGATTGTCATTGCAAATAGATTTCATCATCCATATCACCACTTAAAGGTGTAGATTTTACATCCTCTTGATGTATTACTAAATCTTAACAGTAAATTGTTGCCAGAATAAGTTTGATTAAAAATGCACAACAGGTAAGATGAAAGTCTTCCTATTATGCTCACCCCTTTGCAATCAAATGAGTCTTGTAGTTTCTAATTCTTAGCCATGACTCTTTTTCAATGAATCATCACTTTCATTGCTTTCTTCCATTTTGCCTTTGCAAGAATCTTATATAGAACACGACTCTATCTTCTAGAGCAGCCATGAATTCCTTTCTCAATTACTGCTTCTTATTTGGAGCTTCCTGCTTCTCTTGTTTAGGTCTCTTTATTGACCCTTCTAAGCTCCCATTCACAAGGATGATTAAGAATCGTTGGCTGGTTCTGTACTGTCTTGTCTATGTGTCCCGTAAAGAAACACATGGTTATTATTTTTGCCCTTATTTAGAAACTAATGCATAATAAATGTGGTAGCTTTCAGTTCTTTTCACTTATGAAAAAATGAAGTCAGTCACAATTCCATCTTTTCACTTAAAAAAATGAAGACATTACTCTTATGAGCTCCCACTAACAATCACAATGGGAATACGCAATTGACCCTTATGGTTTGCACTCTTATTATCTGTTGAAAATCAAATCCAATTCGCACTTGACCATAATTCATAGAGTGTAGAAGTGACCACTTTAGAGGGCACATGGTTAAGATCAATACCACACACACTTGATGAAAACAAATATGTGTACTAATCCACCAAAAGTGAACCTTAATACTCTCCCACTCACATTTGGTGGGCTAGCTTGAACCATCATAACCATGTCTCATAATGCTTCATTACAATTTTCAGTAAATTTTACTGATGTTCAGCTCTGTGCCTTGCCCTCATACTCACTACCAAATTTATCATAGTGGAATAATTGCAATGGAAATATGGTCATTTTCCCTTTACATAAATCTTTTTATGTTGCTTTACTTGCTAGATTATCACAATGACATCTGCACATTGGAAACTAAACTTAGCAATCCTCATTATGCTAATTTTTGTTGTAATTCCCATGTCCTTGTCTAACATGACACATAATCAAGTCAATACTTGAATCACAAAAGGCGGTAAAGCAACTAAGCATAAAGATTCACCAACAATGCTCAACTTAAAGAAATCTCATAGAGGAAAACTGAATCAGAATTATATATGTGCCACAAAATCATGAAAGTTTAAATCAGTTGAACCCTTGATCTTGACGGCATGAGACAACAACTCAATCTCATTTGAACCAGTGCATGAAGCACATCACAGAGAATTAATGTCATTCCACTACATAAAGTAGACTTGTAGGTGCTTATACCTTTTACTTCAACCCTCATGTCGCCACCAACGCTAAGCTTCTGGCTTATATGTGACAATAGAGAACGTTCTGTAAAGAATTTCAATCCCTATCATCATGATTTATGGAGCTTATGTCCTTTTTGCGTTCCTCTTATTTGGAACAATTCTCTGCAAAATGGACTTTTCTTTAGCAGGGAAAGCATTAACCTCACTTAGGTTAGCCTTCTGCTGGGAGAAATTCTTACCCTTCTATGAACTTAGGGTTGTCCTTCTATCTCTTTCCTGAAATCTCTTACCCTTCCTCAATATTGGGTGTAGAGTGCGGAGGACTTGGCCTCCCGTATGGGGTAAGCTTGTCCAGAGGACTCACAAACCTCTAGACATTCATTTCCAAGCCTCAAGTACTTCAATACATCATTGAAAGTAATAATGTTTTTTTATTATTATTATTATGGGTCATACTGACTTTCATGAGCTCCCACCTAGAAAAGGAGCGTCTTGATGAACAAACTGAACTTGTTCGTTAAACAATACATATTCAGTTTCTCTCAGTTTTCTTGTTAAGTTGGTCATCTCATGTAGATATTGTCTCTTAAGAGGTGATTGAAGTACCTCAAGAGATATTCTTTGAATGTAATTCACATGGCATTGCTATTGATTTCTTTCACATTGGCACATGCATTTGTCAAGTATAGCATACGCAGGGCAATTAATGTTATGAAATTTCCCTTATCACGGCCATGTCGGTCTCATAACCTCTTATTTGCTGAGTAAATCCTCAGTTTTAGTGCCATTTGACCCAAATCAATGGCTTTTCAACATCTTTTATTTATATGAAACCTTTCAATGTCAGATATCACAATTGTCCCCATTTAGCTTATTAATTAACTTTCTTGTTCTTGGTAGCCTCTCTTAGCTTAATCACTTAAATCATTCCACTTATAGGGTAATTCACTATTGATTTAAACCAAGAATGTCTTTTTATAGCACATTTAAATATACAATGTCATGTACTTATATTATTCTTGACTAGAAAGGTAATAACAACATTGGGTCTATGATCAGGAGAATACGTTTGTACCTCCCATCACACAGATTCCAACAATGTCATTATCATCTATCAAGAATTTCATACAAGTACTTCACATAAAATGCTCAATTATGACTTTCAGAAGGCTCAATTTCCGAACTCAATTTCTGAAAGCTCCCACTTTGATGGAGCATATGCTACTAGCTCCCACTTAGATGGAGCATAAGATTCTCTTAGAAGACTCATTTTCCAAGAGCTTCCACTCACAAAAGAGTGTTGGACATTTACTTCTTCATGTCCCTTGGAGCATTATTATGTTGATAATGTCTTATTATCAAGGAATTTGGGACAATTCAATAGTTTTCTTTAGTTTCATATTAATCTCATTTCTTTGCTCTTAATCTTCAGCCAAACAAATCTTCAAGGGGAGAATATTATTTATTTCTAAAACCTAATTTGACAAGGTTCACAATAACCACTATTTTCTAAGGCTAAAAGAATTTTATGTCCCATGTTGTTTTAATCATCTTCCAAAGTTTCTCTATCACATTGAGAAGATGTTTCAAATGTCTTATGCAATTTGAATTGTTTCATTCTAGAAACATTACATATTTGCTCTTAAGTTTTTTATGATTTCTAATGTTGGTGGTTGGACTGGGCTCAAAACTCATTTTCACTCATGAAATGGGCTTTACCTTCTGAGGTTCATCACTTGCTTGAATCTGGCATTAGGGAGCTTCTCTTTTTGAGATTCCCTTTCACTATGATTTGATACTTTCTCTTTTAGTATCAAATCCTTACTTTTACCTCTGTGAGGTTTCCTCATATATGAATCTTGACATTCACCTTCTTAAGATTCATGAGATTCAGGTTTATTTTTAAGTTTATCTTCCGAATTTCTTTTCGGTCACTTGTCTTATTCAATTTCAGGTTCTAATGAACCTTAGTTTGAATCATTTTCCTCTTGAAACTCTCTTTAGGATCTTCTCCTTCTAGGTTATATTTCAAGGCTCAATTTTAAATGAGCAAACCCCTCTTCCATCTATCACTTAGAGGCTCACATTACTCTAAGTAATTTATGCTTGAATCATTATTTAGAGATAACATCAAATAATTTTCACCTTCTCAAATCCACTACAAAAGGTGGTTTAGTGCTTTTTGAACTCCCCAAATTCATATTTATCTCAAATAAAATAAATATGAATTATTAAAAATATTTCAGGATTTTTAAACTCATAAAAAATCATTCAAGATAGCACTAAATGCCTCTAAAACAGATTCAAATATATTCAAAAAACTTTTGAATACACATCAATATGAAGATCTTGAATTTAGGGATTTTTAGAAACAAACCACGTCTGAATCAGAGCTCAAATGCAACTTCACGTGACCCTAGAAGGAGGAGGAAAAAGAAATTCTGGAAAAATTAAAAAATCCAGATTTTTTTTTTTAGCACTGATCTGGGTTAAAAAAAAACGAATCCCAAATATATATATATATATTTTTAAAGGTTGATAACCTATAAAAAATGAACCCATAACATTTACTTTTTTTTTTTTTTAATGCTAGCCCATTGACTATGTCAAGCCCAAAAGATTTTCTTTTCAATGTGTTTGGGTTGGATCCCCTATTTAGACCCAAAACGAGTCCACATCACAGCAAGCCCGTTTCACTAAATAGTTTTTTTTTTTAAAGTTTGTATGGGCTTTGCCAAGCTAAGCCCAGTGGGGGTTTTTTTTTTTCGGATCACTTATTCTGATCCACTCAGTCCGCCCCTATCACTTTTTTTTTTTTTTGGGTTTCATTTGGGCCAACTTCAGCCCAAATTTTGTTTTTTTTAACAGTTGCACTGGATCGGGTTGGGCCATTGACCCGATCCAGATTTTTTTTTTAACCAGCATGGAACGACGCCGTTTTGGGGTGCTGGAGGTTGTCTTCAACCTCCAGCCGGGTCGACCCGGACCCGGTTTCAGGCGCGGGTCGGGTCCGTCGACCCGGTACATTCTCTCCTCCGTAACTTCGCCGTCCAACATCCGTTTTGCGCGTTCTTGGTGTTCATTTTCATCATTTTTTCGAGATCTACGCAATGGGATTATTTTAAAATCCTGAATCACTCTTTTAAGGATGACCCAATTCAATTCTGTTTTCATTTTTCCAATTCTTTTCTCGGATTTCGAACAACCTATGGGTTCTGTTGTTCCCTAGCCTTGTTATGTGTATTATGAGGCTTTTGAATATACTAATACTCATGGAACTAAGGCATTAACAACTGTAATTGACAGAAAATAGGTTGCACAGTAAATCATCAGAAAAAAAAACGGAAACAAAAAAAAACACAAAACGCAGACATATATAATTTTGTTCAAACATATGAACAGAAATCTAATACAGATATTCATTTATCCATATACAGAGAAATTTCTGTAGGAATATTTCTATATATTCATGAACAAACAAACAAAAAAACAGACGGAGAAATTTTTTTTATATACATATGCTTTCATGTTTATGGACACAGGCGGATAGCAGAAGTCATATTCAAGACTGATTACAATCTAAATGCTCTGATACCACTGAAGGATTTCGGGCGTACCTGGAATCCGATTGACTCATTGAGTACCCACAAGAGATCGGAGCACCGATTCGGACTCTGATCACGTTATACGGCAGATTCACCATTGGAGAAGAGGACCCAGGGAGAGAGGAGTTTTTGGAAGTTTTCTTCCGATGTTGTTTTTCTGTCTCTGTCTCACCAAAACTGATAATAACCCCTTATAATACGTATGGGAGTTATTTTGATTTGAAATTCAAATCATAAGGATAAAACTCCTTAATTGGACCCATACTTTTCCATAATTTTATAATAGCCCCAACTGAATTGGGCTTTGGGCCTGATCCACCAAGGGTGGACCAGACCTATTCCAACATACCGATTGCAATTTGCTGTTATGATCAACATCGACGTAATGCACTTTAGCCCTTGGTTGAAAAATGAATAGAAGGAAAAACTACATTGGATGCCTTAGTGAAAATATAACATAGGAAATCCTCGTGTTTTCTCCTAAACTGTTTGTCTTTTTTTAAAAAAAAAAATTGGAAAAGAAAACTTCGGGGGAAATCTCTCTTTTAAAATTTATCCATAAATTTTTGTTGGTATCATCTTCATTCTAGTATATTGCTTCTTAATGTAACACCACTATACATTTTTAAAAAATTTGAAATCATTGTATAAAAAATTGTGAGTAAGGAAACCTTATGAATTCTATACTGTTAGTAGAGCCCTAACGATATCCCTCGATTCATGTATCAACTCCACCTAATTGGATAAAGTTTAATGTTGTGAAAAAACAATTTTAGAAAATAAAAAAATTAAAATTGGAAAATATATTTGTTATTAAGGTTAAGATGAAAATTATTTAAATTCCATTTTGCAATATATTATGAATGTTATTGACGTTTTATTATATACAAATATAGCATGAAAATAGTAACATTATTGTTGTCCATATGAAATTCATACCATCTTTTCTTCTTAATATAAGAGTTAGTTGGGATTGAATTTGGTCCTATATAAAAGACCTCAATCCATTTTTTCTTCTAAATTTATATTTTTTCCCAGAGTACCCCTATTGATTGTACACATTAAAAAATTTTTATCTAAGAATAGTTATAATGAAAGATGATATTTTAGGAAAATTATTTATATTTGTTATAAATTAAATAACTAACATAACTAGCTTATTTAATCTATCTAAATTAGTCAACTAATTCTTATATTAAGGACCGCATATACTAACCTTTTTTCCTCCGAATTTTCTCCGCCAGTTCAGTCAAGGAGAGAAAATTGCTTTCCTCATTTTCTTTTCTCAACCAATTAAGCACGTGGTAAGTGTTAGAAGATTTCTACCTCCAGGAGTCCCCACATTATATTTATTAGGAAAACCCTCATCATAGCTCATGTTGTGCGCATAATATTGTTGTGTACCCTTTCACCCTTTTTTCATGTGTGAACAATAACAATAATCATATCTGTTACAGAGTGTGTTTGAGGAGTGAAAGGAAAAACTTGGGCTCTCTCTCTCTCTCTCTCTCTCTCTCTCTCTCTCTCTCTCTCTCTCTCTCTCTCTCTCTCTCTCTCTCTCTCTCTCTCTCTCTCTCTCTCTCTCTCTCTCTCTCTCTCTCTCTCTCTCTGATATTATCATCCAGTTCAGAGTTCGTAGCTGCTTCTCCCATCAGAGATATATCATTTGGGACTTAAACTCAAGATTCATGGGATCTAATAGAACGTTACATCGCTAGATCAACTCTACAGGTTTCACCATTTTATTTTACCTTTTATCTTTTTATTAGCCAAAGGCAGCTTCCACCAGTAATGGGAAAACCCCAAAATATGACTCGCTGTACTGTGCCTGTTATTAAAAAAATAAAATGTGAGCTAGCGTGTGTGTATATATAAGGGCATGCATGGCTCTGATTCTAAATCAAATTGAGTCTCCACGACCTCGCAGAGTATAAGCAAAACGTAACTCTTTGTTCATCTTCAGTCATGGCATTGGCCTCTACTTTTCTCACCAGCCCTTCCGTCACTCTGGTCGCTAATAAGGTAACAACGATCATTATGTGATTAATGGGCTAATAAACCTGAATTGTGGACGGCTCATATATATATATATATATATATATATATATTGTGTGTGGTGACGTTTCTCTTTATTGTGTTTTAGAGTGAAAGTGCTGGAAATGCGTGGGAGAGCTTGGGATTTGTCAATTTCAAGTCAAACAGACCCATCCATGCAAAGGGGTTCAGAGTAAATTGTTATATCCAAACGTTGAAGCCTACTGATGGAAAACCTGCATTGGCAGAGAGCAGTCATGTGGTTCCTACTAGCGGTTTGTGATGTGTTTCTTTGTGTTTATAATCTTTGTGTGGGTGCGTGTTTGTGAGATTTTTGCTTTATATGTTGATAGTTTTAGCTTATTCTATTTGCAGAAAAGCAGACACGTGAACCTAGCTTGTCTACAGTTTTAGTGCATTACTATGATGACTTTGATCCTTATAAAGTCTACACCAATTTACTAAATTAAACTGCTACTTTCAAAATGGTGAAAAATTTTATATATATATATATATACTTGCTGAGATTGATCTTAAGTAATTGTGTATTTAGCATATTCGTTCCATGACATTATATTCTTTTTCATATTCTACTTGTCTTCTATGCATTTTTTAATTTCCTGTAGGTATCTGCAACTAATTTGGAAAGCACCGCCAGTCTAGAGATGAAAATCCTACCCGAGATACATTGGAAATGTGAATACAACTATCCTTGATTTTGTACGTCTATCGTTGTTTCTTCTTTCCATACTCTTTGAGTTGGCTTTATTTGTGTTATTAGGATACTGGCACAGCTTGATAACGCAGATAAAGCCTTTTGTTTCGCTAGTGGAATGACTGCTATGACCGCTGTTTGTGAACTTGTGCATTTCCTTATACTAGTTTGTTGGATTAAGGTGCCAAAACACCTATATGAACTTATACCTAATATGCAAAAATACACACAAATTTTTCCCGGGTACAAAAATATACATAAAATTTAAAGTTGAAGCAAAAATAATGCAACCATTAAAATCATGCAACGTCTGTTACCTTTTGTAGAGGAAGAAGACAATGGGTCCCACTACAAAAAGTAGCGGATGTAAGGTGTTTTTAATAGCAGCTATTTTTCTTTGATTTTTAAAGTTAATAGATATTTTTATACAAAAAAAATGTTTATGGGTATTTTTAATTACATTTTCTGTATGAATTCTTGGGAATTTTTGCATCATAACTCTTGTTTTTATCCTTAATACATGTATCGAAATTCATAAAATTTTATTATAATAGGGACTGCTTGTGAACATATTTTCTTGCAATATTCATCAGAAATTGTGTATACTGAAATGATTGCTTTTTATCATCATTTACTTTTATAACTTCAATGCAGGTGATGATATCATTGCTGCAGAGGATATCTATGGTGGTTCATATAATTTCTTGAATGAACTGTTTGAAAGAAAGGAAGGCGTTACAGTGAAGTAAGTTTTTTGATATTTCAACTGTTTGGATATAATCTTTTTTCCAAATAAAGTAATGGGTTATAGAAACAAATTATTGTTAGATTGATCCCTAGAAGATGAAGTTGTGATTATTGTTGCTCGCACAGAAAAGTAGATACAAGTGATCTAGAGAATGTGAAAGCTGCTATGGGAATGAATACTAAGCTAATTTGGCTTTGCTAAAAATATATGAAGGATGCGCATCGGTGTCGCCTCTCCATACAGATGAACTTTTTGGCAGCCTCTAGTTCCAAGAGTCTGCAATTACTTTCTTAGTTCTACATGTTTGCTTACTACAGTTCCTTATACGGGCTGGCCGGACCTTAAAGTATGGGCCTTCGACAGGCTCAAGCTTTAAAGGCCTATTTATCAAGAAAATCGTTATTTTTTAAACATGGACTTCAGACATGCAGGTTCCGGGTGGCCCACGGGCTCCAAACATTTTTACTATTTTTTTTTATTTTAGCCAAATTTGAAAAAGTAAAAAATGAAACAATATATCTCATGACATCTTTAATTCAAATCACAAATATTAGCAAACTATAGTGTCAAACTATTGTCCAATATTCAACAGCTTAAACCAAATCCAACAAAATACTGATAAACTATTCTCATAGGGATCAAAACTAAATAAATTAGACAAAACACAAACCAAACAGCTTAATATTAGTAGCACGATCAGCAACATCAACATTATTATCATTTTCATCTTCACCACTGTCATAGACATCAACAATATTCGATCATGCTAATTGCAAATTTTGTCTGAAACTTGTGATTTGTAAAAGATTTTATGTAAATGAATGAAAAAAAAGACCATGTATGTAGCCAATGGTTTTTTTTTTTTTAACACATGGGAAAAGAAACTAAACCATACCACTAGGCGTGGCTGACAGCATGCAAATTGTGTATGTAGCCAATGTTGAGTATACCTAATATTTTTTAGTCAAGGAATATAGAATTTACGTTACTTATGAATACAAAAGTCTTTTGCCACATTGTTTTATTATTCTTTTGATAGACTCTACCTTTTATATATCTTTTTAACATAATATTACGCTAGAGTGTTTAAACACATTTTTTTTTTAACGTTTTGATAGACTTTGACTAATCTTTAAATTTAATAAAATTATTTTAGAATTGTGAATACCCTATTTTGTCTAGACCCCACTCAAAAATAATAAAAAATGAAAAATAATAAAAGTCCTCCTTGATGCTACACATCTAAATTAATAAGCAAATCATATTAATGGCGATTAGATTATAATTAAAATTTGAAAAATGATCATCCTTAATGGTGATTGTCTTGCAAATGAGGTTTGTAGTAAATGACAATAAATTTCAAAATAATTCATCTCATTGATGTTGATTGATATTCGGATTAGGAAATTTAGTGTAAAGTCATTGTGTAGGACTAAAAATATAAAAATTTAAAAATATAAAAAATATCTCTCATTTATGTTGATAGGTTCAAATTAGGAAATTACTTATGGAAAAAATAATAAAAAATTAAAAATTAAAAAAAATCTCTCATTGATAGTGATTGGGTCAAGTTAAGAAGTTGTATCAATAGAAAATACAAAAGAAAATAATAAGAAACAAAAAAAATGCATTTATGAAGAAAACCCTACTTTGAGCTATAAATAGGAGAGCAAGGGTTGAAGCAAGAGATAAAAAAAAAAAAAAGAAATTGGGAGAGCAAAAACAAAAGAACATGAGGAGAGAAAAGAGGCAAGGGATGGTTAGAGGTGCCTAAAGAGAGTAAAATCTATTATTCATATTTCTTATCTTGTTTTTTCTTGTACCCCTATGAAAAGCCCATGCTCTTATGGTTGTTGTCAAATATGTTATGCTTCAACATAATGGCTAGAGGAAGGAATCCAATATGATGAGGATTGATTCATTTTCCTTCTCTTTTCTCTTTTCCTTTTCTTATCTTTCTTTTTTAGGAAAAAAAACCAAGCAAAGCCCATGCTTTTGTGATGATTATCACATATTCAAGCTTACATTTAATGGCTAGAGGGTAGAATCAAATATAATTTTGATTGATATACTTTATTTGTATTTGATTCTTCATACACTCCTTCTCTTTTATCCATTTGTGAATGATAGCCTCACCTTTTGGTTTGTATATGTGCTCACTTTGATATTTTTCTCTCATTTGTTGTCTCCATGGTACCATCAACATGCTCTCTTCACACTACTACAAAAAAGCAAAGCTGTGGCGCTTATAATTATATTAGTTGTGGCGCTAGAGAAGTGCCACATATCTGGACGCCACTAAAAGAAGCTGTGGCGCTTCCAAGCGCCACAACATTTTAAATTTTTTTAAAAAAAAAATTAAAAAAATTATATATATATACATATAAAATTTGTTATTTTTATATTTAATAAAATTCTCGTATCTGAAGGGACGAAGCATAAATAAAGATATACCTGCATCTTTTTTCTTTTTTTTTACCTTCCATATATCAATTTCTCTTTTCTTAAATTGTTTGTATGGTTTTGCTACATTTGTCTGTGCGTTCCTATCACTAAAAAAAGATTTGCTTGTTAAAATTTATTTCAATATTTCTTTTCCAGTAGTAGTTTCTATAATAGATTTGCTTGTCTGTGTATTCCTATCACTAAAAATAGATCAACAATAATGTTCTTACATTAATACTCTTCAAAGATAACATAAAAAATAAAAAGAACGAAACAATCTACTTCTTGACATCATAACCAACCAGAAAATTCGACTATAAAAGAACTTGAAAAAAATAAAAATTAAAAAAGCATAGACACTTACAAATCTATTAATTGACCAGCGTAGGGAGTGGGGGACCACGTTGGTGTCGCTAGCTTGAGTGACAAGGATGAGCAAATGTGAGCTATGGAGTGGAGTGGGGTTCAAAAGAGGAAGAGAGACAGAGAGTATGAAGAAAAGAGAACAACTAGGGATAAGAGTGGGAACGGACGGAACAAAAATAGAAAAAGGGACAAGAGAATTTTAATGAAGAAGAC
Source organism: Inga leiocalycina (assembly GCA_963242795.1). Classification (NCBI taxonomy): domain Eukaryota; kingdom Viridiplantae; phylum Streptophyta; class Magnoliopsida; order Fabales; family Fabaceae; genus Inga; species Inga leiocalycina. The sequence goes on from OY725321.1 coordinate 50,637,442, forward strand.
GCCTGTGCGTGTGTTTGTAGTGCAAGAGAGAAAGTGACTTTTACAGATGAAGAGAGAGACGTCGGCGAGCTGAGGAAAAGAGGGAATAAAAAAAGGTAAAAGGGAGGGAAAGAATAAAAATAAAGTAAAGATGAAAAATCTGATTGGCGGGAAATGATTTAAAAATTTACTTCCAGCTGATAAAAAAAAATTTTTTTAGTAATATAAGCAGTACCCAGGCGCCACAGCTAATGATAATTTTTTTTTAATATTAAACTAGCTAGTCACGCGGTGGCCAGCTGGTATGAAAAAAAAATTGTTATAAAAGCCACTAGTTATGGCGCCTGGAAACCAGGCACCACAAATAGTGGCAATTTTTTTAATTATACCAACTGGTCACGTGGTGGCCAGTTGGTACAGAATTCAACAAATGTCCATACTGCTCCAAAATTAAGTCAAGTTTCAACCTCAAATTTTGGAAATACATAACTTCAAGGACACATATCAAAATGACAGCCATTATATATCAATTTAAGCTTGGCATGTCTACTATTAGATTGGAAAATTTCATAATTTTTTGACACCATTTACTCATTCAAAACTACCATACAATCCGACTATCCTGCACAAAGTTTTCACTTGACAGAATTTTCAATTTTCAACCAATGTTTCCAATGGTCCAGAATTCACAACAAAGACCACTCCTACACAATTTTTCACATGGAATCCAATGGAAACATCAAAATAACCAAATTCAAATTCCTTTCACAAGTTCTGTTTTCGGGCAGAAATTACACAAAATCTCACTAGTTACCAAACTTCACATTCAATTCCCAAATCAATTCCATTTAACCAATGGACACCACAAAACACCAATACCATCAACGAAACACCATAAACCCTCTAAAACCCTAATTACACAAAAATTAGGGCAAAATTCCAGAAATTAAGATACTCAACCAATGACCACAACATAGGTGTCAAAAGATAGCTTTTGCTTACCTCTTTCACTTTGCCAAGCTTGTTCTTTGATTACTCTTCCGCTAGATTTTCTTGAGTTCACCAAACACCACCTCTTGAAAATCTAAAACAATATAATTGAAGCTTTCAACAAGAGGAGCAAGATTAAAGAAGAGGATTTTGGCAATAGAAGCCATCTTCAAGGTCAAAATGCTAGAGAAAGATCTCACATTCTCAAACTCTTCTTTCTTTTCTTCTTCCTTGCTTGGACGTCTTTGAGCATGGAGCAGAGTGAGAAATGATTAATGAGCTCATATTCATCTTTTCCCATTCCCTTTTGCCAACTTGGAGAGGAAAGAGGGAAAGGACATGAATTAAAAATCATTTCTTTGACTTTTCAACACCCCATAATTTATCTATATGATGCGACATGTCCCAATCCTATGGTTCCTCATTAGACATGTAACTGTATGGTTACCCAACCAATTCTATTAGCCATTTAGTCATACTTCACATTTCTTTTAGCTATTAGTCAATTTCTTCTTCAGTTGCTGACTAATTGGCTGGTAAATTTCTTTCTTCCCGTTTTGTCCCTAACTACGGAATTTTCAACTGGATTACCACTTAACACATTATTTGACTCCATTTCTCATACCATGCGACATTCCCTTCACTTTTAATTCACCTTAAGCTTTGTCACCATGATTGAGCTTAAATACTGGGTTTAGGCACTTTCTACTGCTAATTCGGGTCATTCAAATCATTACTCACACTGTATTCTCCAAAAGTGTTTGACTAACGTCATTACTTCCACTTTTGGAGTCATGATCCTGTATTCACATTTTGGGTCATTACATATTTGCTGTCTTGCCCTTGGAGCCACTAGCTTCTGCTGGAATATGTATTTATTTGAAAAAGGGTGAGATTCAAAAGAATCTCAGTAGTAACATACAATCAATCATATAAAATGCGAAAATTAAATATACAATGCACCATATAATGTAAAATGAAAGTTCATATCATAAGGTGTGTGTATACAATGCTCAGGGCCAAATGACTGTTTGGATCCCCTACATGTCCGTGTACCTCAGCGGAGCCCTCGACTACAGCTAGGTAATATCTGTATACCTCAGTTAGGTCCAGGACCACAACTAGGTAATGTGCACTAGGCACCATGTTCATATCACAGAATACAACAACATACAACATATCAATAATCACATAGTGTATGACAGAGAAAGTTACTGCCTTAACCCTTTTTTATCCTTAAATAGGCTATCAATCGGGTTCTAAAATTCCACATGTACAAGAATTAGGTTAAAAATCCATTCATGTACCACTTTAGAGACTTCTAAAGTGTTTTTTATAGTTATATTAGTCTATATTAAAAAATTACCAAAATGCCCTTAGGGACTCGGCTGGGCCCCGTTATACCTGGTCAGACCATACTTTTCCAGAAAATTTGACCCAGGCTATTCTTACAAATTTTCGCCTAAGGAATCCATTTTTGACCTCAGTTTTCATAAATTCATTACCAAATGACAGTTTTGCCCTTGCCAGCTCTTAATGAGGGTTTTAGGGGTATTTTCGTAATTTCACTTTCTAGGGCTTTTCCGAAAAAGTGTTCAACATCAACCTCACCTAATTTTCCCTCTTGAACACAATGGAATCATCAATTTCTTGAAAATCCAACTCCTACCCCTACTTCTGGACTTGACTGAATCCTAGGTCAAGAAAAAAGGGAAATTATGGGTTTTGATTTCTGACACCACCGAAAGATTGCCCCTTTTCACTCCTAATCACTTGATTAACCATTTAAACACTTAATTACACAATATTTGAAGAAATTTAGACAGCATAAGCCCTTAGGGATATCACTTACCAAACCTGCAAATCCAAAACAAACCAACCACAACAACAATAACACTGAAAATTTGAGGGTTTTGAAGTTACCTTTAGCTTTTTCCTTCTTTATCTCTCTAACCAAACCCTATTCCTCTTCAAACCTTGAAATTTTCTTGCTAAACACATGGAATCATGGAGAAGGGAAGCTTAGAGATAGAATTTCATCAATTAGAAGCTAAATCATAAAGGAATCAAGCTTACCTTGTGATTTTTCCTCCTCCTTCTCTCTAACCCTCAAGAAATCATTCAGTCACTCTCTCTTGCTGGCTTGTGTCATGAAAATGGAGTGAAAAAGATGAAGGAAGAGTTGTCATAAATATCTCCTTTTTTTGACACCAAGCACTTTGACTTTTCAACATGTAATTGGAGTCATATGGTTCCATTAAAAACAAACTACCTCTCCTCCCCTAATCAACCCATATTCTCGTCTAGGAGGGTCCTTCAATTAGCCCAATTGACTTTTCTCCATTGATCTCATAATTTCAAAATTTCCATCACATTTTTTTTTTCATTTTCGAATTTAGTGGCAATTTCGGCAGATTTTCTGTCCAAACTTTGAAAAATCATAACTTAATTTGTAAACAACGAATTGGAGTGATTCCTAAGGCCATAAAACCCTTATTGAGTGTATTTTCAAGGAAAAATATAGCCTTTAGCCAAATGTATGCACAAAATTCCTATAATTTAAGTTTTTGGACGCTATTCTAGAAAATAGACAGTTTTTATAAGCTAACTTCCAAAATTCATAACAGCATACAGCTCCAAAAGTTACCCATTAACTCTTAAATTAAAGCTTAGGATGTCTACTTTCATTTTGTAAATCCAAAATCACATGACAAATTCACTACCTTGTCAAAAATTTCACTGGCAGCATAATCAATTTGTCCAAAATTCACCCTTCCATTTTATTAAATGCCATAAGTAATTACAATGCATAATGATGAATAAAATTTGGGGTGTTACAGTTCTCCCCCACTTAAATAAATTTTGTTCCTGAAATTTGCTACATAAACTCTGGGTAATGTTTCCTCATATCTGCGTCTGTTTCCCATATGGCATCTCTGAGAGATAACCCCTTCCATATGAATTTGGCAAACGGGATGTTCTTGCTTTTGAGTTGTTTCTCCTTCCGATCTATGATTCGATCAGGTGTGACTTCATAAGTCAGATTTTCTGGCATTTCCACATCTTCGTACTTAATTACATGTTCCTAATAGATTGCACTCATCTATCCTTGATCTAAGCTTTTTCAATTACTGCTCTCAGATACTTATATGTCTCAGTTACATTATTACTATTGATCAAAATCTTCTTAGACAGACTAAGATCTCTAAAATCCTCGATCAATTTCTGCTCACAAATCATCATGGCTGCCACCTATGTTGTTTTATGGCTCAATGCATTAGCAACGACATTAGCCTTTACTAGCTGATACTTTATCTCCAGGTTAAAATCTTTAAGTAGCTCCATCCATTTGTGATTTCTTATATTCAATTCTTTTTTATCATGTAAATTTTCAAATCCTGGTGGTCACAGTACAACTCTATGGTTATGCCATAAGGGCAACATTTTCAGATTCAATGCAACCATTATTACTATCAACTCGAGATTATAGGGGGATAGTTCAATTCATGAAGCTTTAGCTGACAAGATGCATATGCCCTACCCGACTCGCATAAAAACACATCCAATCCTTGCCTACTCACATCTGGTATTTATCCCAATCCATGCCTACCAACATCAGTAAAGACGACAAAGGTCCACTATGGATCTGAGATTACTAATATCAGTGCTGTAATGAATTGTCATCTCAGCTCTACGAAGCTCCTCTCAAAATTATCATCCCGCGCATAATGTTGAGTTTTTTAGGGAAAATTTATATAAACCCCTTGAAATAATCAACAAGACATAGAGCACTGCGTATCACAAGCACAGTTTCTGGCCTTTCCAGTTCTTTACTACTTTCACCTTGCAAGGATCCACTGTGACTCCTTGTTGTGAGACTATTTGGCCCAAAAGTCTAACTTCTAAAAGCCAAAACTCACATTTGCACAGCTTGGCATGGAATTGCTTAGATTTCAGTATGTTCAATATGATTTTCAAATGTTGCTCGTGTTCTACTCCACTCCATGAGTATACAGTATATTATCAATGAAGACTACCATGAATTGGTCCGAATACGGACGAAAAAATTTGATTCATGTTGTCCATAAACATGGAAGGTGCATTAGTCAGCCTAAAGGCATCACAAGAAACTCGCAATAGCCATATCTAGTCCTGAAAGCGGTTTTCGATACATCTTTCGCTTTTCCTCAAGTTGGCAATACCCAATCTCAACTCAGTTTGGAAACACACAGGAACCAGACAATTGATCAAGCAAATAATCTATTCCAGGAAGTGGGTGCTTGACCTCAACGGTCACCTTACTCAACTTCCTGTAATCAACACAGAGTCGTAGACTTTCACCACATACTCTAATGTTTATCTCCTAATATGAGCTTTAATAATGTCAGGATGGTTTTGTAGGAGTTCTAGTGGAACCTCCTATAACACCTAACTACACTAGAAATATGCATTTCTCTGTGCCAGTTCCTAGCCCATTTCAACTCAAATCATTCTGGACCATTCCAAATTCTTGTGGAACCAAAGCTTAACAGTTGATTCCTGGGTTATGGTTTAGTTGGTAACCCTTCTACTTTTACCTTTCATCACATCTTTTTCCATCCACCAATCGACTCTTAATATAGCCTCAAGTTAATGGAATAGTAGGCTAATCAATTCTATCTCTCATTTCATTAGAGAGCTATCACCTTAATCAATCCTTTAAGGGAATATTTTATTATCATAATATTTCTCTATGCTAGGCTAACATCTAACAATCTTTCAAAATCCCCTTCTGCGAAGATTAGTGTCCGTAAAAATCTTGTTCCTCTATTCCACGGATCATCACTAGCCCAACACCATTCTGAATACATCTGCCAGCTTAAGGACACACTAGTCCACTAGGTCTTAGGGCCTTTGGACACATATGTCCACTACCACATCACTGGCATGTAGGATTGTATGGCCTAGGGTCTCTAACCCAACTTTTAGGTTCATCATGAAATCTAGAACCTCAACATCACACAAATTGGAAATCATTTTCCTCAAGTATACCCAATAGGTTCACTAAGAATCAGATTAATAGTGCCTATTTTAACCTCCATGGTATTTGGGTATTTTCCTCAAAACATTACTAAAGGTTCTATATTATCCACAAGGTTCACACCTTTATGATAAACTAGATCCATAGTGCAACTTGATTCACAACTCGATCCAAGCACTATTTCAGCTTATATCTGATTTAAGCCTATCCCCAACTTTCAGTATCATCTTATCAGATCCTCTAGGATTGACATACGGCATAATCACCACGCATCATGTATCACCATATATCATACCTACATACCATTAACACCACAATTTTCTAAGGGTCATTATCTAGCACAAAGAAACCTCAAAACATTTACTATGCCTCAAATTCCCATAACCTCATCAAACGAATCTTTCTGGTAGTACTCGCTATAACAGAAATTGGGTCAAAATATTACTAGTTTGATAGCATGCAGCACGCAAACTTTGAAAGGGAATCAGTTCAAAATTCCTGAACCGGGACGTGGAAGCTAACAGCAATGATAGTGAATCTGGAGAAGTTGGGAAGGGCCTTGGGAAGAGTTCTCTTTTCTGTTTAATAGCCTACCTACCTTGGCTCAACTGGATTAACGGTCATTGGATTAAGGTGCAATTTTGCCTCACAAGTTTTAAATTTGGAGCAAATTTGCCTCGGCTAACAGTCAATTAACACAAAGGCAAATTTACTCCAAATTTGAAACTTCCAGGGGTAAAATTGGGCCTAAAAAAACTTCTGGGGCAGAATTGGCCCCAAGTCAATACTTCCAAGGCAAAAATGACCTTTAACCCTAAAATCAAACTACCTCTACTCCCCTAATCAGGCCATATTCACGTCTAGGAGGATCCTTCAATTAGCCCAATTGGTTTTTCTCTATTTATCTCATAATTTCATATTTGCCATCAAATTTGTTTTTCATTTTCAGATTTAGTGGCAATTCTGGCAGATTTTCTACCCAAACTCTAAAAAATCATAACTTAATTTGTAGACATTGAATTGGAGTAATTTCCAAGGCCATAAAACCCTTATTGAGTCTAGTTTCAAGGAAAAATATAGCATTTAGCCAATTGGTAGTACAAGATTCCCAGAATTTAAGTTTTTGGACACATGTTCTAGAAAATAGACTGTTTTTCTGGGCTAGCTTCAAAACTTCATAACTTTTTGAATAAAGCTCCAAAAACTACCCATTACCTATCAAATTAAAGTTTAGGGTGTCTACCTTTATCTTGTAAAAGCACATATTTTTTAGTCATCATTTGGTCATCCAAAACCACATGACAACTCACTGCTTCGCCGGAAATTTCACTAGCAGCATAATCAATTTATCCAAAATTCACCCTTCCATTTTATTAAATGCCACAAACAATTACAATGCATATTGGTGAATAAAATTTGGGGTGTTACAACAACATTTTTTTTCTGGCAATTTGTTGTTCTTCATCCAAATTTTGAGCAGATATATGATAAATAATTTTGTAAGAGATGGTATACAAATTGTAGTTACAATACTTGTTTGTAATGAAATTTTGCAACATTTTTTTCAGCCAGCCGATTAAACTTTTTATCCTAAAGGACTAACTTGTTTAAGCTTCAATTGTCTCTATAACCCTTCAAACACAAGCCTGGCCCTTAATAACTTAAATGGGTTGGATTGATAGGCTCGCTTGTAGACCAAAGCTCATGGCAAAGCTCCTCCATAAATAAAACAAAAACATGACATCCACTATAATAAAAATAACAAATCAGTGACCAAAATTTTTTCAATAATTAATTTAGCAACGGAATTTCAATGGAACTCAACTAGTGACAAAATTATTTTGTGCTAATTTCACCATAACAAATTGATTAGTGAAGGAATTTCAATTTTGTCAATATGATGAATAAGCAATAGAAATTCTATCGCTAATAAAAGATATAAATAAATTTTGTCTCTTTAAGACCCTTCCTTACATACCACTTATTATCGTTATTGATCAGAGTAGCAATGCGTAATTCGGTGGGCAACATAGGAATAGCATAAATCTACTGATAATATATGCATAATTACAGAAATTCTTCACAGGGATTGCAAATAACAATTACAAATTATGTAGCCGCACAGGGCTACTAGGGTGTCCAAAACCCGTCTTTGTTCCACCACTACATTCCCCTCGTACGGTTCTCTTCTTTGCTCTCAGCATACCTTCTGTCTTCAACTGTTTAAATTGTTAGTAGGGGAGGGTGAGATTTAGGAGAATCTCAATACGAAACAATACCAATATCCATGCATAATAGATGTTACGTGCATAACATGTTAGCTTTATCTAGATGCATGCCTCATAATGACATTTATGTATGCTCAATGTTTCTTGCAATAGAACTATGGCCACAGTATAAATAGAAACAGAGCTTCATTATTTAAATATGTTCTACACAATTAAGTAAAGCAATAACATATATCAATACACTAGAACAAATATCAAATATACACAGGAGAGGTAAGTTCACTACCTTAGCCCTTTTTTATCCTTAAATAGGCTCCTTGAACTTCGTGCCGCAGCTTGGGATATCAATCGGGTCCTAAAATTCTAAATGTACAATTTAGACACTTCCATAGTGTTTCTGATAGTTATATAAGTCTATATTAAAAAATTACCAAAATGCCCTTAGGGACCCCGCCCGGCCCCGCATACCTAGTCCAACTGTAATTTTCCCAAAAATTTGACAATGGCTATTCTACCATATTTTCATCCAAGGAATCCATTTCTGGATTCATAATTACCAAATTCAATGCCAAAAGACCAAAATGCCCTTTGCAGCCCCTATTTTAGGGTTTTAGGGGTGTTTTGGTCATTATGCTTTTTTGGGCTTTTCTGGAAAAGTGTTAAATTGTAACCCCACCTAATTATCCCTTCTGAACACAATAGATTCATCAGATTATCAAAAATCCAACTCTAACACCCCAAACTAGCACTGGCCAAATCCTAGGATTCTCTGAGAAAAATTGAAGTTTTTCAATTCCGACTCTACATATTGCTCCTTTCTACTTCTAATCACTTTGGGCCAATCTGGTTCAATCCCATTACACCCTGCAATGCAATGCAGTGCAATATTAAATACAGGGATAATGTTTGATTTGATTTTTAAGCAAGATGCAATGTGCTATTATTTTAACAATTATTTAAAATTAATATAGCATACAAAGTCTATTTTACCCTTAATATAATATTTGCAGAAAAAATAGTTAAGAGCAATCACACTGCCTCATCATAACTTTCACGCTATCTGGGACACCCTTACCTTATTTTAACTTGCAGCGAAATATTAATGCATGATTTGGTGGGCAATACAGGAATAGCATAAACATATTGATAATATTTGCATGATTACAAAAATTTCCCATAGGGGTTCGTATATAATAATTGCAAACCTTTAAACCGTACTGGGCTTTAGGGTATCGAAACCCGTCCTAGTGAAACGGAGACATCTTCTCGTCTTCATTCCGCTACTATATTTCTCCCGTGTTGTTGTCTTCTCTACTTTCAGTACACCTCTTGTTTTTACCTGCCTAATTTGTTGGTAAGGGAGGGTGAGATTCGAGAGAATCTTAGTAGGTAATAGTAGCAATGTGCATGTAAGATAAGTGCTTAATGCATGGCATGCTTGCATTACAAAAACCTATGCTACATAATGACATATTTGCGTGCTCAATATTTTAAACAACATACTTATGGTCATTGCATAAATAGAAACAGAGCTTTAATCGTTCATATATGTTTCACATAATCAAGCAAAGCAATAACATGCATCAATAAACCAGCACAAATATCAAATACATGCAGGAGAGATAAGTTCCCTACCTTAATCATCCTTCCCTAATCCTCGAATAACGTGCCTCATAATGTTAAAATCTACTAAAATGCCCCCGCGGTCCAGCCTGGCCCCGCCGTACCCGACCCGACTGTACTTTTTCTGAAATTTTAACATGGGCTATCTTGACATATTTTTGCCTAAGGAATCTATTTCTAGACTTGGAATTACCAAATTCACTATCAAATGACAAGAATGCCCTTCGCAGCCCCACTTTAAGTGTTTCAGGGGCGTTTTTGTAATTATGTTTTTTCGGCCTTTTTCCGAAAAAGTTACCAACTGTAAGCTCACCTAATTTTTCCTATTGAACTCAATGGAAATATCAAATAATTGAAAGTCCAACTCTAACCCCCTAAACCAGCACTAGCTGAAATTCCTAATTCTCCGAAAAAACTTGGGGTTTCTCACTTCTGACTTCGCAGACGTGTCCCTTTCTACTCCTAACCACTTTATTAACTATTTAATTAGGTTACAACTACCATTTAGTATCAATTTTTTTAGCATCATACTTCCAAAAACCCATTTTCCATTTTCATAAACAAAGACAATTCGGTGAAATTTCACTAATTAAATTGTCCATAGCAGGCAGAATAGTCAATATATGAAGGTTTGGAAGTTACCTCAAGCTCTATCTGGCTTTTTCCTATAAGGCCGAAACCTTAGCTCTTCCAAACACAAGAAATTGATCCTCCAATACCTTGAAATACATGAAAGAGAAGCTTAGGAATAAGATTACATGCATTAGGTACGAATTCACCAAAGAAATCGACCTACCTTATGAGTTTTCTCCTCTTTCTCTCTCTAGAATTTCTCCAACTTTCTCTCTCTACTTTCAGCTGAAAAACATGTCAGTTATTGCTGAGGAAGAAGATGAGAATTATTTTTTAAAATTTTGGAATATCCCTTATTTATTTTCCCATTTTCGGATTTTTCAAAAATTATAGCATATTTTCTGCCCTAACTATGAAAAATTATAACTAAATTTGTAGACTCATATCAGAGTGATTCTAAAGGCTATACAACTCTTATTAAATCTCATTTCAAGGAAAAATATAGAACTTTTCCAATTGGAAGCAAAAAATTCCGAGAATTTAAATCTTTGAATGCAATTATGGAAAATCACAGTTTTTCTGGGCTAACTTCAAAAACACATAACTTTTTGTATACAAGTCCAAAAATTACCCATTACCTATCAAATTAAAGCTTATGATCTATAACTTCACCCCGTAAAATCTCATAACTTTTTCTTATCATTTGATCATACAAAATTACATGACAAGCTCACTGCCTCGCAGGCGATTTCACAGAAAGCATTATTCACCTTTCAATTTTCAATATTTAATTCCTATGACAATAAATATTCACCATTTTATTGAATATATTAAATAATTATAATACATTCTTGGTGAATAAAATTTGGGGTGTTACACTATCGTGTCGAGGATCGTCCTATGGTGATGGTTGTGGTGGTTGAAGATGGTAATGGTGCTACGGCAGTAGTGGTAGCGATGACAGGTGGAGACAGGGACAACAGTGGATGAGGAGGTAGTGGCGGCAATGACAGGGGGTGGTGATGGTGGTGGTGGAGAAGGAGGAAGTAGTGGCGGCGGTAGTAGAGGAGGAGGTACTAGTGGTGAGGTAGTGGAAATGGTAGAGGTGGCAGCGATATGGTTTGGCAAAAGGAGTAGGAGGTCATAGCGGCGGTGGCAACTGTGGCGGTGGCCAGGGGAAGGAGTGTTAGATCCCAAGTATTGATGATAACAAAACACAATTGTGTGCAAATCATAGTTTTATAAGTTTAAGGAATGTTTGCAAAATGACCAAATGCATATAGCAAAATTCTGTGGTGCTTGCTGTCAAAATTAACTGGTGTACTCGAGCATGAATCAAGCACTCGAGCATGGAACTCTTTTATGCTCGAGCAGATGCGAGTGATAGCCAGAAAGTGTTTGACCGAGAGCATGCTACTGTCATTTTTTACTGATTCACTCGAGCACTGGAGATAGCACTCGAGCAGAAGAGTCTTTCTCACTCGAGCACATGCGAGTGAGGGACTGCGAGTGCTTGGCCGAGAGAAATTCATGTTATCCTTGTCTCATGCACTCGAGCAGTAAGATCAATACTCGAGCATGAAGCTGCCTTGTACTCGAGCATTAGCGAGTGAGGGACTCCAAGTGCTTGGCCGAGAGTCATGAAGGTCAGAGAAGCACAAGTATGCACGAGTGAGGCTTCATATGCCCGAGTGACACATCAGCACTCGCGAGTGAGAAATCTAACTCTCTCAATTTCTGATGCAAGTGCTGATCACAGGAGTATATTACATGAGAATATCCTTCTCACTCGAGCAGGAGTATGTGTGCTCGAGTGAGGGCCCACATCACCTGCGAGTGCAAAATCTAACTCTTGCTAAAACGGTATGCGAGTGCTGTCCAGAGAAGAGTCTCCTAGTGTAAAATGCAAGGCCACTCGAGCAGAAGGAGTTGTGCTCGAGTGAGGCCCCACATCACTCGCGAGTGAGAAACTATCTCTCTGAAATCCTATGTGAGTGCAAGCTCAAAACTGAAGAACAAGGAGAAAAATGGTGATATAACTCGAGTGATCCCATCCATAATCGAGTGATACTCTGGCAGAACACCAAATGCACCAAGTCTCACAGCGTTCAATCCGAATATGTTTTAATGTTATTTATTTATCTTATAATCACTTATTATTATTATTATTATTTAATATCATTTTGAATGTTTTATAAGTGTGATACAGGAGGATGAATGTTGAAATAAACAGACATGAAGGAAGTTAAACAACGGCAGACAACATCACGACAAGTACACACCTACTACATTCAAAGTTTTCAAATGTGCGCATGCCGTTCCACAGTAACATACCCCACTCCATAATGGTCTTTATTCAAATGGGCAAAAATTGAACATCTATAAGTACAGAGTACCAGATATCATTAAGCATAACAATTAAGCACAAGAATTTACAAGCAAATACACGAGTCTCTGTTATTCATATTTTCTCTATATTCAAATTGATTTTCAGTGTTTATCATATTTGCTCTGTAAGAAAGTTTATATACATTTCAAATTCTATTTTCATTTGATCTCAAGGTATTAGGACCTTGAGAGGGTAGATATCCTTACGAAAGAAGCAGTAGAGAGAATTCCTAGTTAAACCTTCCACTCATAAGACTTATAAGATACAAGCAGTAGAGAACGTTGCTACTCATAAGACTTACAGTAGTGTAAGCAGGATAGAATGTTTCTGCTCATAAGACTTGTATACATAAGCAAGTGGGAAAGGTCATAGGTTGTTTTTCTGCACGTAAGACTTGTCGTAAGGGGGAGAGAAATTTCTTAGTGTGAGAATATTTCTGCTCGTAGTCCGTTCAAGGACAATTGTTGTTTTGTGGCATTCTAAGAGCCCATTGAATCTTGGAAGAATAGTGAAAATCTCAGTAGGTCTTGATCTCTGAGGACTGGACGTAGGCCTGGTTTTTAGGCCAAACCAGTATAACTCTCTGTGTTCCAAGCTTCTTAACCCTACTTTTCTACTATAATTTTCATATCACCACATCAAGCAAAAATTTATCACATCACCCAATTCACCCCCCTCTTGGGTGAAGCTTGCCTCTTTCATTTGGTATCAGAGCAAGGTCTTCTCCGAAGAGCCTAACAGCTTGATAAGGATCCAATAAATGGTAACAATGGGTGAGAACATTCTTCCAAATGGAGCTTCAATCACTAGACCTCCTGGTTTTACTGGAGAATATTTTTCGTTCTGGAAAGCAAAGTTCAGAGTGTTCGTGATGGCTAACGAGTACGGTTTATGGAATGTAATACAAGATGGTGACTATGTTCCAATGAAGAAAATCGAAGATAGAGTTGTTAAGAAGAGCCCAGAGGAGTTTGACGAGAATGATAAAAGGTTAGTAACATTAAATAGTAAAGCTATTTTAATGATACAGAGTGCTCTCAGTCAAACGGAATATTTTCGAATATGTACTCTACCAACTGCCAAAGATATGTAGGATGCTCTTGAAATCACTCACGAAGGTAGATCCGGAATCAAAGAAAATAGAATCAATACTCTAATTACAGAGTATGATATATTCCGTATAAAACCTGGAGAAGGAATATCAGAATTTGAACTCAGGTACACTCATCTTGTTAATCAATTATCTGCACTTGGAAAATCTTTTGATCAAAATTCCCAGGTAAGAAAGATTCTTAATATTCTTACAAAAGAATGGGAAGCAAAGGTGACAGCTATCGAAGAAGCTAAAGGAGAGTCAATGAGATCCGTAGCGGCTCTCTTTGGTAGTCTTTCCGAGTATGAAGGAAAGTTGAAATTCAAGAAGGAATTAGAAGAGTTCGATGACAAAAAGAAAAAGGGAGTTACATTTAAGGCTATCAAGGAAGAAGAAGAGTCTTTCAAAAATGAAGATGTCCCTAATGATGATGAAATGGGAATGATTGTGATAAAATTCAAGAGATTCTATAGAAGAGGTTAAAAGAACTTTAAAAATTATCAAGGTGGACCAAGCAAGAAAGAAAACAAAGAGCAACAGATAGTATGCTATGAATGTGGGAAACCTGGACACATCAAATCTGAATGCTTCAAAAACAAAGACAAAAAGAAGCAGAAAAAGAAGGCATATATATCATCCATCTGGGGTGATAGTTCGTCAAATGAAGAAAGTGACAATGACGAAGTAGCAAATCTATGCTTGGTCGCCAAAGAAGAAGAATCAGATTCTGAGGTATGACTCAAAGCATCACGAGCAAACAAGTGGTATATTGATAGTGGATGTTTGAGACACATGACTGGTGACAAAAATAAGTTCACCATGCTGGAAACCAGAGAAGGAGGAAAGGTAACATTTGGAGGTAATCAATTTGGACGTATTGCTGGAATTGGTGAAGTGGGAAAATCCGATGGTGTTCAAATCAAGGAAGTATACTATGTTGAAGGATTATGCCACAACCTCTTGAGTGTAAGTTAAAGCACTGACAAAGATAACTGGGTAATCTTTGACTCAAAAGAATGCTTGATAGTAAACAAGAAAGATCTGCCACTAAACAAAGAATCACTCAAGGCAAAGATCTGAGCTCAAAGGGACGGTAACTGTTATACTATTGATTTAACTTCAAATTCTTCTGAAAATTGTTTTCTTAGTAGATCAGAGGAAAGTTGGTTATGGCATAAGTATCTGGCTCATGTCAATATGAATCAACTTGACAAACTGATTAGAAAAGATTTAGTTGTTGGTCTTCCTAAACTTAAATTTAAAGATAATATGATTTGTGAAGCATGTCAAAAAGGCAAACAAACTAAATCTTCATTCAAAACAAAGTATGAGATTTCTACTTCCAAACCTTTACAATTACTTCATATGGATTTGGTAGGTCCGGCAAGAGTAAAAATTTTTGGAGGAAAGTTATATACTTTAGTGATTGTTGATGATTTTACAAGATTTACATGGACTATATTTATTGCTTCAAAAGACGAAACATTTGTTGAATTTATTACGTTTGCTAAAAAGGTCCAAAATGAGAAAGGTATTTCTATTATATCTATTAGGAAAGATCATGGAGGAGAATTTGATAATCAATTATTTGAAGACTACTGCAACAACGAAGGGATAGATCACAACTTCTCCACACCTAGAACACCCTAACAAAATGGAGTAGTAGAAAGAAAGAACAGAGTTCTTACAGAAATGGCAAGAGCAATACTTAATGAAAAAGAAATGTCACAAGTATTCTGGGCAGATGCAATGAGTACTGCATGCTACATTTCAAATCGAGCATATATTCGCAAGTCACTTGGAAAGACGCCATATGAACTCTACAAGGGAAGAAAGCCAAATCTTGCTCATCTACATATCTTCAGGTATAAGTGCTTTATTCATAACAACGGTAAAGAGAACTTAGATAAATTTGATTCAAAGTCTGATGAAGGTTTATTTCTAGGATATTCTAATAGAAGTAAAGCTTATAGAGTTTTCAATAAAAGAACATGTACAGTTGAAGAATCTATTCATGTTGTGTTTGATGAACTTGATTCTCAGACAAATCATATTGATGAAGAAGAAATGGATTTGATAAAGAAAAACAAAACTATTTCAAAACAAAATGATTTTGAAACAAATGATTTTCAAAATATAGAAGATGTCGATGATCATGCTCAACCAAAAGCATGGAGACATATTAAAGATAATCCAATTGATCAAGTAATTGGAGATATTCACGAAGGTGTCAAAACCAGAAATAGAATCCTCAATGAGGTAACTTTCTCTGCTTTTATTTTTAAAATTGAACCTTCTAATGTGGAAGAAGCCTTATCTGACAATGATTGGGTGATTGCTATGCAAGAAGAATTAAATCAATTTCAAAGAAATCAAGTTTGAGATTTGGTTCCTCGACCCAAGGATCATATGGTTATAGGGACCAAATGGGTTTTCAAAAACAAACTTGATGAATCAGAAATCATTGTGAGAAACAAAACAAGATTGGTGGCCAAAGGCTATAATCAAGAAGAAGGTATTGATTATGAGGAAACATATGCTCTAGTGGCAAGATTGGAAGCAATACGAGTACTCTTAGCCTTTGCTTGCATTAAAGGTTTTAAACTTTATCAAATGGATGTGAAAAGTGCCTTTCTAAATGGTTTTATTATGGAGGAAATATATGTAGAACAACCTCCTAGTTTTGAAGATGAAACAAAGCCTAATCATGTTTTCAAACTTAAGAAAGCTTTATATGGTTTGAAACAAGCACCTAGAGCTTGGTATGAAAGGCTAAGTAAGTTTCTTCTTGATCAAAATTTTGTCAGAGGAAAAACAGATACCACTCTTTTCATCAAACATAACAAAGATGATATTCTAATTGTTCAAATTTATGTTGATGATATTATTTTCGGTGCTACTAACGAATCTATGTGTCAAGAATTTTCTAAGATTATGTAGGGAGAGTTTGAAATGTCCATGATGGGAGAATTGAACTTCTTTCTTGGACTTCAAATCAAGCAAAAGAAGAATGGTATATTTGTGTCTCAAACAAAGTATTTGAAAGAGTTGTTGAAGAAGTATGGATTAGATAATGCTAATAGAGCTGATACTCCAATGAGTTCTACAACTCTGTTGGATGCTGATGTAAAAGGTCCTAGCTTTAACATTACTAAGTATAGAGGAATGATCGGTTCATTACTCTATCTTACAGCAAGTAGGCTAGATATTCAGTTTAGCGTTGGAATGTGTGCAGGGTATCAATCTGATCCTAAGGTATCACATGCAGAGACAGTAAAAAGAATCTTCAAATATCTAGGAGACACTCCAGAACTTGGCTTATGGTATCCAAAAAGAGGAAATGAGTATTTGATGGCATATTCAGATTCAAATCATGGAGGATATAAAACTGATAGAAAGAGTACTAGTGGTCAATGTCAATTCCTTGGAGGCTCTCTGGTATCATGGTTCAGCAAAAAGCATAACACAGTTTCATTATCCTTGACTGAAGCTGAATATATAGCTGTAGCAAGTTGCTATTCTCAAGTATTATGGTTGAAACAACAACTTTAAGATTTGGGGATATACTTAAATGAGATTCCAATTTATTGTGACAACACTAGCACCATAAGCTTAGCCAAAAATCCTGTACAACATTCAAGGACTAAACACATAGACATTCGACATCATTTCATTCGAGATCACGTTCAAAAGAAGGATGTCAAAGTAGAATTCATACCAACTCATCTTCAACTTGCTGACATTTTCACAAAGCCAATAGCTAAAGATCAATTCCTATATATTCGAAGAGAATTGGGAATGGTTAATCCCAATGAGTTGTAAGCTTTCTTGTTAATTATCTTAATTAAATGTGATTTTGATGATAACCTTACTGACTTTGGCATCGGAGCATTAAAAATTGTTTTGCAGGTCTGTTACTCGAGCACAAAAAGTGTCACTCGGGTGACAAGCTATGCTCACTCGAGCAAGGTAACTCTGCTCGAGCACAGCACCATTGAAAATGCTCTGTTTCTTAGCATGTAGAACAGGGGTTAACAGAGGAGATAAAAATACCAAGAGACTACTGAAATGTAACAGTGAAAATTGAGCTCACTCAGGTAAGAAGGACCCTCACTCGAGCATGATATGAACATGCTTGAAGTGAAGAATGTGTACTCGAGTAGAAAAGAGAATTTTCTTTCAAGAGTTTACCGAATGCATGGTTACTCAAATGATTTTGGAGGATTTGAGTACAAAGATGAAAAATATAGCAAGAAATCCATAAACCAGGTACGTTTTTACATGTTTTATCTAAATTTTTTGTTTATCACTTGAGCACATAATGAACACACTCGAGCACAGTATGAACATCACTCGAGCATGATATGAACATGCTTGAAGTGAAGAATGTGTACTCGAGTAGAAAAGAGAATTTTCTTTCAAGAGTCTACCAAATGCATGGTTACTCAAATGATTTTGGAGGATTTGAGTACAAAGATGAAAAATATAGCAAGAAATCCATAAACCAGGTACGTTTTTACATGTTTTATCTAATTTTCTGTTTATCACTTGAACACATAATGAACACACTCGAGCACAGTATGAACATCACTCGAGCACAGTATGAACATCACTCGAGAACTAGGGTTTCTGCTCGAGCACTGTCACTTATATCAGTTACGCGATAGCTCAGACCGTTTCACTTCCTGCTTTCACTCGAGGTGTCTCGTCACCCGAAGGTCACAACTCTTCATCTCCAACTGTTTCTCTTCAATCAAACGTGTCCATTTGATTCAAATCACCGTTACAACTCTTCAACCTTCTTTAAAAGGTGAGATTTATCCTCTGCTTCTCTCATTCGGCGCCCTAATCCTCTCCATTTTTCTTCTCTATTCTCAGAAAAGTCTGTGAGTCTTGTTTCTCTCATTTTTGTTTTCGAATGGCTAGAACTAAAATGCCTTCTATCTCCCAAAGATCTCACTTACCCTCTCCCACTCATTCTGTTGCTAGTGCTTCTGCAACCCTGGTACTAACTCCTTCATCTCCTAAAATGTCTTCTTCATCTACACTTCCTCCTCCTAAACCCAAAACCAAAAAGAGAACTCCGGCCAAGAGACCTCATCCTAAGTCTCAAATAGCAAAGAAGGTTCAACCTCCTCAAAAGAAACCAAAGGGTGTGGTGTTCAAAGAACCTATAGTTACCCGGTCTCAATCCAAAGAGGTCCAAGGAAGAGGAAAGAAAAAGGAAACCAAGCAACCACAACAATCCTCTTCTTCCTCCGATGACACATTCAACAAGCAACTCCGGGAAGCAATAGAGAAGTCAAAACTTGACAAGATAATTGGGAAAATTGCTTCTCAAGCCGGTGTCTCAAGTTCACATCATGTTGGGCAATCCAGTGCGGCTGCTTCAGGGGTCCCTTCTGCCTCACAAGCTCCAGAGGATGATCATAGTACAAGTCCTCCTGAAGGATTCAATGTTGAGGAATTAAAGGCACTGCCACATAAGGTATTCGATACTGAGTTTGCTCATAGGCATTTCTGTCCTGTAGTTTATGTGGATTTAGATTACTTGAAGAAGAATTGCAATTTGGATTTATATCCTTATCTTGAATACTATGCTCCTTGGCTAAACATCCACATTCCATATTCACCCTATGTTATGAAAACCTTTTACTGTAATATGAAATCCCATAACATTAAGTCTAGAACTGGAGAATTGATTGAGGAAGCAGTGTCTACTACTATTAGAGGCAAATTTATTATGATATCTGCTAAGATCATAAATAACTTACTTGGGTATGTTGCACCACCTCCAGATCCACCCACTTTCTCAGCCAATGAAGCCTTCCGATTTTTGAGACCAAAAGACCCAATAGGCCCCCTTAATTTTAAACCTATTGACATGCCTGATTCTCACAGAGCCCTTCAATATATATATTCCCAAAGCATAGTTAATAAGTCCAAAAACTTTACCCATTTTGCTCAAAAGGATTATTACATGTTGGCCTCCTTCCTAGCCGGACAACAAAGGAATGTGGGAGAGATTATTTTCAATGAGATGAGAAGATTTTGATTTTCTTCATCAAAATCCGTGACCATACCATATCCTCATATTGTATCTCTCATCCTTATGAAGAATAAGATATCGTACTTGGAAGGAACTAAGAGGGTGCTCATTCCAAGATTTGGCAAGACTCAGCTGACTCATATGAGTATCAATCTTCCAGTGAGTCAAACCAAGGCTACATCTCAGAGGGAAGCTACTCCATCCAGAGGTGATGAGGCTCAGTCATCTGCTCAAGGACAAGTTCCTCCTCCATCCTTCTTGAATGCTTCACTCTCCACTTATTTGACTGAAGAATCAATCAAGCTGTGTCGGGCTTAAAGAAGGAGTTAGTAACTGAGTATGAGAAGTTGGTAGAAAAGATGGAGTTACAGGTCATAAAGTTGGTAGACAAGGCTAATACCAACTTCGACTTGATGTTCAAGACTCAGGATGATATGTCACAGAGGATAACTGATATGGAGATCTTCTTACGTTCTCACTTTCCAACTGCATCTTCAGAAGTGCCACCTGAGACCACTCCTGCCTCAACCTCACCTCCTCATCCACAGACACATGTTCTCTTCACCGATCTAGACTCTAATGTTGATGTTACCTATGATCGGTCACCTTCAGCCTCTGTTCCGCCGCCTTCATCTCCACCCTTTGTGCCAATCGGTCCTTCCACTGCCATGGTGCCCTTTGTCCCCTCATCTGATATCACTTTTCCTCAGCCCCCTTCTGATATTGACAAAATGGGGGAGAAGGATGTGTGATGGTTTTCTGAGCTATCATAGGATGTATTGGGTGTTTGGGTAGTTTTTTGTGTAATGGGGTAGGTTTATGATGATATTATTGGGATTATGGTTGTATACGGGTTCTATAGGGAGTTTATGATTTATGCTGACCATTATATTATCAAGTTTTTCTGTTTAGTTTTGATTATTTCTGTGATATTATGCCTATCTTGGTTGTTAAGTGTCCAGAGGAAGTATTGCAGGGAACATATGTAGATAAGTGCAAAAACTTGAAATTGAATCTAAACTTTTGGGAAAATATGCATTTGGAAACATTGATGTTGTTTTTCAAAAATCTTTCATCTTAATCAAATTTTTTTTTCTTAAATCCCATCACAAATGTTTTGTCATCATCAAAAAGGGGGAGAATGTTAGATCCCAAGTTTTGATGATAACAAAAGGCAATTGTGTGTAAATCATAGTTTTATAAGTTTAAGGAATTTTTACAAAATGACCAAATGCATATAGCAAAATTCTATGGTGCTTGCTGTCAAAATTAACTGGTGTACTCGAGCATGAATCAAGCACTCGAGCATGGAACTCTTTTATGCTCGAGCAGATGCGAGTGATAGCCAGAAAGTGTTTGACCGAGAGCATGCTACTGTCATTTTTTACTGATTCACTCGAGCACTGGAGATAGCACTCGAGCAGAAGAGTCTTTCTCACTCGAGCACATGCGAGTGAGGGACTGCGAGTGCTTGGCCGAGAGAAATTCATGTTATCCTTGTCTCATGCACTCGAGCAGTAAGATCAATACTCGAGCATGAAGCTGCCTTGTACTCGAGCATTAGCGAGTGAGGGACTCCAAGTGCTTGGCCGAGAGTCATGAAGGTCAGAGAAGCACAAGTATGCACGAGTGAGGCTTCATATGCCTGAGTGACACATCAGCACTCGCGAGTGAGAAATCTAACTCTCTCAATTTCTGATGCAAGTGCTGATCACAGGAGTATATTACATGAGAATATCCTTCTCACTCGAGCAGGAGTATGTGTGCTCGAGTGAGGGCCCACATCACCTGCGAGTGCAAAATCTAACTCTTGCTAAAACGGTATGCGAGTGCTGTCCAGAGAAGAGTCTCCTAGTGTAAAATGCAAGGCCACTCGAGCAGAAGGAGTTGTGCTCGAGTGAGGCCCCACATCACTCGCGAGTGAGAAACTATCTCTCTGAAATCCTATGTGAGTGCAAGCTCAAAACTGAAGAACAAGGAGAAAAATGGTGATATCACTCGAGTGAGCCCATTCATGCTCGAGTGATACTCTGGCAGAACACCAAATGCACCAAGTCTCACAGCGTTCAATCCGAATATGTTTTAATGTTATTTATTTATCTTATCATCACTTATTATTATTATTATTATTTAATATCATTTTTGAATGTTTTATAAGTGTGATACAGGAGGATGAACGTTGAAATAAACAGACATGAAGGAAGTCAAACAACGGCAGACAACATCACGATAAGCACACACCTACTACATTCAAAGTTTTCAAATGTGCGCATGCCATTCCACAGTAACATACCCTACTCCACAATGGTCTTTATTCAAACGGGAAAAAACTGAACATCTATAAGTATAGAGTACCAGATATCGTTAAGCATAACAACTAAGCACAAGAATTTACAAGCAAATACACGAGTCTCTGTTATTCATATTTTCTCTGTATTCATATTGATTTTCAGTGTTTATCATATTTGCTCTATAAGAGAGTTTATATACATTTCAAATTCTATTTTCATTTGATCTCATGGTATTGGGACTTTGAGAGGGTAGATATCCTTACGAGAGAAGCAGTTGAGAGAATTCCTAGTTAAACCTTCCACTCATAAGACTTATAAGATACAAGCAGTAGAGAATGTTGCTGCTCGTAAGACTTACAGTGGTGTAAGCAGGAGATAATGTTGCTGCTCATAAGACTTGTGTAACACCCTGCCTTTAATCATGTAATTATAATTCGATATTAAATAATTAAAGTAGATTAGAGACCTTCAGATAACTTAAACTCGTTTCAATCTCCTACTTTGTGGTAGGGTTTTCACAAAATCATTCAAAATCTCTTTCCTGTTCCTGGTCTCCATTTCAAAATTCGAATATAATCACCTGTGCAGTTTATCTACATTCACGTATGACAGAGTGTAAAACCAATTCCCCGGCAACTCCCGGATTCTATACATATATAACCTGAGGTTTAAGTATCCACTAGGGGATTACATCCAAAATCGAATATACTATTCATATTTCAGATTATACAGTAATCCCGAATTCAAAAGATATAACCAACATTCCAAAATCAACTATACCCCTAAGGGTCTTAAGTGCTCCGGGTCGACCTCTTCTCCTTTGAGCCACATGCCCTGTCTGAAAGGTTAGTCATAGGAAGGAATGAGATTCGAGAGAATCTCAGTAGTAACAAACCACTCACACAATGCATAAACACAAAGCATGTATATAAATCACAAACAGCAACAGCAACATCAATCTCAAAGATACATGGTTTTCACCACAAACGACAGCACTCACGGCTGTATACACAATACTACAGCTCTCGCTGTAATCTTCATCACGACAGCTTACGCTGTAATCACTATCACGACAGCTTACGCTGTAATCACAATAACGACAGCTTACGCTGTAAATGACAGCTTACGCTGTAAACGATAGCTATCACCAGCTGTAACCGCAGCAGCATCAAAGATTCATCACAGAACAGTGATAACACACACATACAGAGCATTACACATAGTATAAGAGAGAGAGTCACTACCTGATCCTTTCCTGACGTCCTTCAGCGCAGTTGGCTCACGAGGGCGGCAAATATCGAATCCTACAATTCCAAATGCACTATTTAGACACTTCCATAGTGTTACTTAGGGTTATATGAGTCTATAATGAAAATTTACAAAAATACCCCCGGGGACCCGGCCTGGGCCCGCCATACCCGGACCGGTTGCACTTTTCTTGAAATTCTAATCTGGGCTATCCTAACATATTTCCGCCCAAGGAATCCATTTCCGTACTCAGAATTATCAAATTCAATGTCAAATTACGAAATTGCCCTTGGCAGCCCTACTTTTAGGGTTTTAGGGGTGTTTCCGTAATTATGCTTTCTCGGCCTTTTTTGAAAAAGTGCCCAACTGTAACCCCACCTAATTTTCGTCCCTGAACTCAATGGAACCATCAAATCATTGAAAATCCAACTCTAAGACCCATTTCTAGGGCTGGCCGAAATAATGGTCTTCTCCAGGGAAAATCGGGGTTTTACGATTTCGGCTCCGTAAACGCGTTCCTTTCTACTCCTAACCACTTTATTAACCATTACATTAGGTTACAACTAACATTAAGACCCAATTTGGGCAGCATAACCCCTAGGCCATATCATTTCCAAACTTTAAAACCAATGGCAATCCGGTGAAATTTCACCGATTAAATTGCCCACAGCATCCAGAATAAGCAATATACGAAAGTTTGGAAGTTACCTCAAGCTCCCACAAGCTTTTCCCAAATATTGCTGAAAACCCTAAGTGCTCAACAACAGATTTTGAGCTTCCAAACCTTAAAGAACAAAGAGGAGTAGCTTAGGATCGGAGTTATACGCGTTAGGAGCTAAATCGTCGGAGAAATCGGCTTACCTTGTGATTTTTCTTCTCCTTTCTCTCTCTACAAACCTCAACGTTCTCACTCCTCATTCAGCTGCTGTGTGCGACAGAAATGAGCTGAGGAAGATGATAACATATGTAATTCCATGCTGACATCATCTTTTAATGAGATGATGTCATAATTCTCATTTTCGGATTTTCTGGCAGATTTTCTGCCCAAACTTTGAAAAATCATAACTAATTCTAGAAAAATTGAAATGAGGTGATTCCAAATCCAAATGAAAGGTATTTAAGTCCTCTTTATAGGAAAAATATGGACCATTATTAGAAATCACCACAAAATTCCAGAATTACACAAATTTCATCACTGCCCCAGAACAGAGTCCATTTTCGACCTCAACCTTTGGACAGTCATATCTCCCAGTTCCCAAAACTAAATGGCACAAATTATATGTCCATTTTGAAGATTGGGATGTTATCTTTAAGACTGGAAAGTTTCATAATTTTATGACATCATTTTCTTAGTCAAAATATCCACACGAGAAGACTGCCCATAATAGAATTTCACTGGACAGAATTTTAGATTTTGCATCTTTGCTTCCATTGGTTCCATTTTCATACCAAACATCATTCCCACATAAATTTTCACAAGGAATCCATTGGAATCATGAAAATATCCAAATTCCCATCACACATTCTCCAAAAGTGTTTATTCAACAATAATTATATCCACTTTTAAAGTCATTAGCCCTTAATCACTTTTTGGGATATTACAACTTGTATACATAAGCAAGTGGGAAAGGTCATAGGTTGTTTTTCATCAAAACACAAAAATAATGGTTTTAATTAATAACCATCATTTTTTTAATACAACAATGACAGTTCTTACGACACAACGATTATGTAACAATTATAAAAGATCTGCTTTCCACTCTTGTATTAGTGAAAACAAAAACATAGCGGTTGTAATTATTAACCGTTATTTATTGAATTATAAAATCATGGTTCTAAAGAAAATTGTCATGTAACAATTATAAACTATTTGTCTTCCAACCTTGTATCAGTGAAAAATAAAAACATGATGGCCATAACAACTGACCATAAATTTTGAATGACAAAAATGATCTTTCTTTGGAAATAGTCATTGTGTAAACTTTCAAACGATCTAACCCCCAACTATTCTTTCCCCAACTAATTTGCTTTAATGTACATTTTGATAAATATTTAATTAACGTCAACTATTTAAACCCCTGTAGGGAGTTTTCCTCTACAAGCTCTTCACCATGATATTCTCTCTTGTGTCAATGTTATTCGTAATGACTGAATTTGTGAAACCTATCATATGAGAATGGTACAAGTTCATTGAAATTTTGTCATTCTCATTATGACATGTTTCGTAAATCTAATCATCATGCATTCCACAGACAAAAACTCATAGGGACACGCCCATTCGGCTCAATAACCCGTGAAACTATTTTCATTCTACTTCCATGAAACCCTAAACAAAAACTTACCTCTTTTGTTTACTCTCTAAATGAGAAGGTTGACAAATTACTGGGGAATGAAGAATATGATGATGCATCATATCCTTAATTCTTCATGACTTTTTATTTTGTGTTTGTCTTTTAATTATCTTTTTCTTTTTAAATTTTTTATGTAATATGGTGGTTGATTATGCAACCACACACCAAAATTAAAAAAACAAAAGTCAAATACTAACGGTTCTTAAATAAAACCTGTCACTTATTAGAATATCATTTCAATTCCTAACGGTTATTAAGAAACAACCATCACCATTTATAAAATATAATGATCTTTAATACTAAAGAATGCGATTGGCTCGATAATCTATGAAACCCTCTATATTTAAATGGTTGAAAACTGAACTCTAATGTTCAACTTCCATTTCAACTTCTCACAGCCAACTGCAAGCTTTTGTTCTTCACAAAATCATGGACAAACGCAAGAGAACTTTTGATTCATCATTTGGGAAAAAATTGAAATATGAACTCTCTCCACCAAAAAGCATTAAAGGGCTCGTCCATGTGACCTATGAGCTCCATTATATGCCCCATGTTTACCTATGAGAGCAATAACGCATGGACTAGTGTTTGAAGAAACTTACCTCTCTCGTTTGCTCTATGAACGAAAAGGTGGACAAGCTATTAAAGAAGGAAGAATTTGATGATACATCATATTCTTAAAACATCCCTGTAACTTTTTATTTTTAGTTTGTTTATTTACATTGTACTTTTATTTATTTTTGTAAAATGGTGGTTGCATAATCAACTCTGAAAATTTAAAAACTTGTCAAAAGAATAAAGGTTAGGTAACACCCGTCATTTATTAGATTACCATGCCAATACATAATGGGTATAATTAGTAATTGTTATATATTGTCTCATAAGAATGACGTAAAAACCATCATGAAACAACAAATGATTTGTCTTCTAATTTTACATTAGTGACAACAAAAACATAACAGTTTCTGTTTTATAATAGTCCACTAAACGTTTAAATCTTTCCTCATTCAACTTCTTCATTCTCTTATGATTAGCATAAGAACCAAGTATCCTTTCATTACCTACCACTACACGTGACTACTTGCTTTAACTTCCAGCGTGTGCAATGATGGTTCAAACTCATCATTTCCAATCTCTTCAAACTCCTCATATCCTTATGTTTTTTCTACTATTTCTTCATTATCCTTCTTTGTTCTCTTAATCGCCAATATGAAAGACCATGTTATAGACGTGCTAGAAAATCCTCGACGCTATCCTCCTCATCTACCTCCTCTACAACCTCCACCTCCTTCTTCTCCTCTTGCTCCTGCTCCTAAACCTCCACTACCTCCGTCTCCTACTACTACAGGGAATAGTTTCTACTTCTCCACAAGACGTCTGTTTTCAGAAAAAGAGACATAAAAATAATATGGTGGCATTTTTATGATTTAGAGGGAAATTTTACGGCCTTTAGGCATCCCTTTTAGTTTTGGGCGCACATAAAGGGGACTTTAAGCGTACCTAATTGAATTATTTTAGAGTATTTTGTATTTTATTTTTTTCTTCAAACTAATAAATTTGACTAATAAACTTATATATAATCTAAGGATACATAACATATGATATAATTAAATAACTTATTTAACTTCCTTAATTTCTCTAAAAAAGGTTAACTTTATTTTATAATTAGGACCGTAGGTAGTAAACAGTTATATAATTTTTACCTCTCCCAACAAGTGAATGTCTTAGAATTTGAACTTGTGTCTTCATTATAAAGTGGAGCCACTTACCCCTTCAATCAGTAGCCTTTTAGTAGGAAATATAATTTTCTATCCTAACACTCCGCTAAGTAGGATAAAACAGGTGGAAATAAAAATGATTGATTTAAAAATTGTAATCTTAATATTAATTGTAATTACTTTAATCAATTCAAATTTTCAATTCTAAAATTTTTTATACAATAATTTAAAATTTTAAAAATGTTTCTAAAATTAAAAAATAAAGTAATTTAAGAGAGAGTAAAAATATTGATGGAAAAATTTGAAATGAGAGTTTAATTTCTTCTTCTTTTTCCTTCTTACTTTTATTTCCTCATCCATTTTTCTACCCGGTCAAGTGCAGGTAAAAGCATCCAAATTCAAAATTATAAATGGCTTAAAAATTTGCCTTGTTAAACAAGGATGAGACATGGTTACATTTTCAATCAAGGTTCATAACATTTTGAGACTAATTAATAAACTTTTCATAGATAGGAGAGCAAGTAAAGGGTTCATTTGGTAGGAAGAATTAATTTTAATGAGAAAAATAAAATGGGAAAGAGAAAATTCCTACTACAAAATGTTTGGTATGCGAAGAAAGGAAAAGAAAAATGATGAATTAAAAAAGAGTTAATAACTTAAGAAGTAAATTTGTTTGGAAGTTTTTATTTAGAAACACTGGGTAACTGATAGTTTTTTAAGGAGTAATGTCACCCGGACGTTACCAAAACGTTAAGTTTGATTGGTAACTGACATGTGGCATTTCATATGGCCCTCAATACGTCAGCCATTTGCCACGTGGCACTTAATGTTACACCTGCAATTTTTTTTTTGAAAAAAAAAATGCCCCCGGCCCACTCCCCCTTCTCTCTCGCAGACTAGAACGTTGCCTCTCTTCAGCACCGCCGTCCAAACAATTGTCGTCATCCACCATCCTTGATGAGAAGAAAACTTGCTTGAGCATCGACCATCCCTCTTGATTCTTTTGTCTTCATCTTTTATGCAAGATGAAAGAGGAAAAACACATTTGATTTTTAGATCTGAGATGGATGCTCCTTAGTATGACCGTCTCACCTCCCACCTTCACCGATCTCCCGCTCCACCACAATGTTGTTCAGATCTGACTAAAAAGATGTCGCCACAGTCACCTATGACTGCTCAAGACCGCCGCCTTTTATTGCTCCTTTGTAATGACCACCACCGTCCAAACCCCGCCTTTTTCTTCATTCGACAACTCCTCACCGCAACTGCCATCTTCTTCATCCTCCACCGTCAGTCATCCACTATGGCTTTGTTGGTTCTTCTTCCACCATCGTCCTTCAACCTCGCCGATGACAAATCTGGCCGTATCTTCTGAAACGGTGCACGAGCCTTGAGTGATGCATAGCATCTGGAATGTGCATTCCTTCTCCTCACCCAGAACGTTATAGATTATGCTGAGATTAGAGGGAAGACTCATCCAAGTCACCGACGAGCCTTGAATGTTCCATGAAATCAAAGAATTTGGCCTGGGAATGCGAAGGAGGGTGGTAGCAGGAGGAGTCGACGGTGGATCTGAAAACCAGAAAAGCAGAGTTGACTGTGGAAGCATTCCGAATGGTCTTCTCCAACTTTTAATTCTTCCTCTTCTCCCAGTACCTCAATAACTTCGCTTCCCTATGTGCTATCAAATCCAAGATCTGAAGATTTAAGCTTGATAAGTTTATTATGATTTTGTTTCTGGCTTTTTGTACATTTTGTGTTGATTAATGTGATGTTAAGATGATTATACGAGGAAGGCAATGATATGAAGGGCGCAGGGCCTGTCAATTGAGGACATGTTACTTCTATAAATTATTTATTAAAAAATGTAAGTGTATAATGTGGTAAATAAGTAACATAGAAATGAGGAGGGTATCAGTTTCTAAGAGGATTGATCATTAAATATTAAGAGGATTGATCACTAAGTATTAAAATTGATAATCTTAGTTTTATTTAGTTGAATGATTAGTTGGTGATTGAGATTATAAAATAAAAAAGATTAAATATGAATATAATTGATATGAAAACAATTATGAGAAAAAATCTTAGGAATCAGAGTTCACTTATCAAATTTTGGATTGAATAACATATTTATTCTAATCCAATTTATTTCACATGATTGATAGTTAAGTTTTCTTAATTTAATTACCAACCTCTTTCAAAGTCGAGTAATTCTATAATTAATTGTTAATTCAATATATCCCTATATGATTTAAAACAATTAATTATGCATTAAGATTTATAAAATTCATTAAGACTAAACAACCCATATGAATATATTCCTGTTTCATATGTAAGTTATAGTTTTAATTATAAAATCTACACACATGCATCTTTTTCCGGTCTCAACATACATATTAAAATCATTCAAAAGATGATCAATCAATTGAAACCATTAAAGACAATAATCAAAACTCAAGCATGAAAGAAAAATTAAAAATAAATTTAACAAGTTAAGATTCAATCTGTCATTAGTAAGTTACATCATCACTCTAGGAAAATCAAAATTTAGCTCATGATGAAATTAAAAACAAAACCAAAATATATTGAACATTTCATAAACATTGCATAAAATTTAATTATTAAATTCTAAAATATAAAGATACAACTACAAGATGTATAAAAATGGAAAAATCTAACATTCCTTATAGGGGGTAAAATCTTCCATATAGGTGGCAACCTATACCATCTATGAAGGAGGCCTACCTAAACCTTCTAGGAAGGGGACATGCAAGAAACAATACAATGCATGAAATTAAACTCTAATATTGTGTATTTGCTTATGTCTTCCACTGCTCTATTTATAGATGAATGGGGTGCAAAAATTTTCACTTGTTAAGTATGAATCTTCACTTTAAGCTACCAATGTTAATCATGTGGCAACCATGCTCCTTGATTGCTGCCAAATTTTGATAGACAACACAGTGGAGTCTCACATTTTTATCTTCATGGAAGTTTTAAATCTGGATTCAACACAGTATATGGCCTTTTAAATATACAAGTATATATCATAAGAAAAAATTTCAGCTGACTTGACAAGATGAAGTCACATCAAGTCAAGCAAATACATCGTACATACAGGGACTGTTCCAGAAACCGTAATCAAATTCCCTTATTTTAAAGTTCATGCCACAATAAATCTTCACTTAAATTTCGTTAAACATGCTATTATAAAATTAAGTGCAGCAGAAAAACTAATACAAGAATGTTACAAGTTGTTCATATCTGTGGAGGAAATGGTTACTCTGGAATGTTGATGTAGTAGATCTTAAGTGATCTCAATTATGATTTCTTTCTTCCCCTTGTTTTGCGGTTTTTGTTTGGTACCCTTGTAACTAGTAATTATCAACCTTCTTCCTATTTTCCCAGAATTCTTATGGAGCGAAAGTAAAATTCATGCTACAGAGAAGACAAGAAAGAAGTCATGAAGAGAAATAAAGATACATATATAAATCATCTGTTTGATCTAACCTCCATCCAATTTTCCTTTTATTCTTAAAGAATAGTAAAGATAAATACAGAGAAATATGAGTCAGATAAAACGATAATCTGATTTGTGGTTCAAATTTTTGAACCAATCTTACTGGTTTTTAGTTAATTCTACATTCCACCTTGCCATTGAAGGAAAAGAAGCAGCTCTTGGATGGAAGAATCAATTTTGATAAGAGAATTAACTAAAGGCAATTAAATTTGAAGAACCCTAACCAATTATTTGATCTCCTGCTGTGTGTGTGAGAGAGAGAGATGCAAGAATATATCATGTTAAATAAGGTGTAATAACATGTAAATTGAACAAAATTGCTAGTAAAAGATGTTTTGGGAAAGAAAAAGATTCAAATGAGCTCAAAAGTGTTTGAATGGGCATTTCAAATGCTTCAGCTGAAATATCTCAAGAAATGTTTCAGGCATATAGAAAAAAAACGTAATAAACAAACATTGAAATATTAAAAAATCTCAACAAATGTATGAGCTGAATATCTCAAGAAACCTTGAAGAATCCCAATGAAATCTGATGTGATCTTCCACAAAGTCTCAAGACTAATAACTAAGAAGTCTTCAGTTTCAAATCCTTTCAGAACCAATGAAACAAGCTAAATATAACAAACAAACATAAATGGCTATCAGAGAAATATGCTTCCTTAACAAAAAGCAAAAAACACACTTATGGAGAAAGCAATTAATATCAATATTAATCAATATATATATATATATATATAAAATCTCTTTCCCAAGCCACTTCCTCCAACGGCTTTAGACCCATTTTACTATTCACAAGCCGGTCTAAATTTTTGCACATTTAATATTCATGTCCTTGGGCTTTGTTGCGGCTTTCCAGTTTGAATATATATTAAATCAATATCATATATATATATATATATAAAATCTCTTCCCCAAGCCACTTCCTCCAACAGTTTCATATCGATTTCAGACCCATTTTACTGTTCACATGCCGGTCTAAATTTTTTCACATTTAATATTCATGTCCTTGGACTTTGTTTCGGCTTTCCAGTTTGAATATATATTAAAATATTGTTAATTGTCAATGTCAATATCAACATTGGCATAAAGCATTCTGCAGGACTTCACGGGTAGAGTTTTTTGAGTTTCCTCGATTAAAATATTCTACTTGGCATAAAAAAATGGGAAAATACCAGTTAGGTCCCAAGGTACAGATTTAATACCAAAAAAGTCCCTTTGTAAATTCCAATGTCAGAAAAGTCCCTAGGGACTTTTCTGACAGCATTTCCCTTTGAACAATTACTAAAATAGCCCCACTTGTATTTACAACTTCATAAGCGGCGTTTACAACTTGGGTGGGAGTGGTTGTAAATGTAGCTTAAAAACTTGTAAAAAGAGCTAAAGGTGTTGTAAACGTAGCAACAAGTGTTGTAACATAAACCATTTAGATTTTCTTTCTCCCAAGTTGTAAACGCCGCTTATGAAGTTGTAAATACAAGTGGGGCTATTTTAGTAATTGTTCAAAGGGAAATACTGTCAGAAAAGTCCCTAGGGACTTTTCTGACATTGGAATTTGCAAAGGGACTTTTTTGGTATTAAATCTGTACCTTGGGACCTAACTGGTATTTTCCCTAAAAAAATCGTTTCAACTTACTGAGCTTCTATCCTCTTACATTTATTACGCCTGCAACAATCAACTTTTTGGTTTTTGAAAAGCCAAATGAGTCTTCGTCAACCAGATCTTCAAATTATCCTTGCCTCAGAGATGGCCTCCGACGGCATAGTGATCAAGAAGAAAACGATGTGGCTTCGGCATCTAACTCCTGGGATATGTGCTGAAAATATTGTTGTCAAGGTTGATAGAATCATCAATGTCGAACACGTTCGGGATGCAGTGGACTTTGAAATGCCTTCAAAAGTTCTCTACCGATATGAGATGGTTCTATTTGACGAGACGGTATGGTCTTTTCTTTAGTTTCCATTTCAACTCATTATTTACGATTACAGTGGTGGGAAAGTCATTTGCTTTATCTCACAATGGTTGTTCTGCGAAGCTAACTCATATGGTGCTTGAGATGGACTCTGAGTACATATGGGAAATGTTCGCTGGAAGGTTTGGTGAGGATCGAGTGTACCAGATTTCGCACTTCTCTATGCTCTGGCCTGGACAAGGAAGGAATAATAAGTTTGAAGTACGGCCTCAAACTACGACCAGCCTCTGTAGCAGAGCCGATGGATGTCGATATGCCATATCACTCGTTCGATATGTATTTTGTGTACGATTATACTGGTTTAAACCTGAAGCCATGGGAGTTACTGGGTATGTTGTGCATTTATTTCTTATTACTTTTCCTTCGCTGCAGTTTTGCAGAAACTTCCATTACACAACATATTATTACTTCATTACAGTAACTTTAGCTTATTCTCTTATGTCATTTGACTTGCAGATGTATATGGATTTCTTAAGACCGATGAGATAAATACTTTGAAAAATGTTCGAGGCTTTTTCTCCAAGGAAGTTGTTTTAGAGCTTGAGGACGAGCAGGGGGTGACAGTGAGGTTAGTTTCATAGAATTTATTCTAGAGTGTTTCAATATTCCAAGTTTGTCAGATATTTTCCTTCTCTACAATATTTTCTCTCATGGTTGACATCTGCAAATTTTTTAAATATTCTGGCTGATTAGTCGTCTTTTCATAAATGGTAGGGGCAACAAGATTTCCAAATGCTCTTTGGTTGGTGAACCGGCTGAGGTGACTTTGAGAATGCTCAAGTCATATTCACCTAAGCATAATGTCTATGTGGTTATTTAGCATGTTGTCCCAGAGAGTAAGTGTGAGGACGATTTGCCAGGGTGTTCTGTAATCCAGCTTAGCCACAGCTTGAGGAGCTTAATGATGACATGCTTGGAGGGATACTCCCAACCATTGTGTTGGATTAGGAAGATGTCGTGTGAACGTTTTACTCTATTTTCATTTATTCTGGCTTATTAGTTGTCCTTTCCAACTGGAGATGACATCCAAAAGCTATTAATCGCACTCTTGTATGTTTGTAGGGCATGTTCTAGAGGGGTGTTGTACTTTAACCTCTAAATGAAAATGACGCCCATCTAATAACTTTTACACCCCATGTTTGGGTTCAACTTCTTTAGACTTATGTGCAACTCACCCAATGTTATGATTTTGAAATTTGAATTTGAAGGGAACTGTGGTGTAGAAATTTGAATAGAACCGTGGACTATTAGAATTTGAAATTTGAAATTTGAACTGTGGTGATTGAGAAATTTGAAATTTGAAATTGAATATGTTTACCAATTTGAAAGGAAAAATTTCCAACCACGGTCTATTAGAATAAGACAATAGAAATCTTCAGAAATATAAGGGATGTAAAATATAAAGATGTAAGTCAAAATTGTAGATTCATCAGTACCAATGCCCCTTCCAATTCTGATGAGCTAAAACAATTTTGACTTATTATCAATTAGTTGTAGTAATTAAACTTCTCTCTCAAACAATTTTAAACAGGTGCCTATACCAATATGCAAACGGCCATGTCAACCTCAAAAGAGAACAAAATCTTGTATATTAACCTTCACTCTAAACATTATAGAGCATACAATCCCAAGTTAATCTGCAGAATTTTGAGCTAAAGTGTATGATTTAATATCATTAACACAACATTAAAAAACTCATACAATCTTCTCACCCCTTGCCGCACCTGATTGAAGTAGAGTACCACACCTAATTTAATCTTGGTAAGACAAAATGGTCACTACCTGGTAACAGAAATGTCTAGAGATAAACAAAAGTAAATCTCCATTAGTGTTTACATTATTGCCTTCCCCTTACCAATGCTTCTCTTTTCTTTATTTTCCCCCCCTAATCTGCTTCTCTTTTCAAGCACAATCCCATAGTTCACCTTGGGAAAAAAATTGGACTCAAATTATGGTCATCAATGATAACAAAAAATACTTGTAGCATCAATATATATAAATATATATGTGTGTATATATATATATATAATCTCTTTTCCAAGCTGCCTCCACAAATGGCTTATCATTGGCTCCAGACACAAATTACTGTTCATAAGCTGGATCATCATTTAAGTAAATAAACAAATATAGCCTCGGCTGCGTTTGAGCCAAAAATTTCGGGATGACTCTTGGAGGCCTCATATTTTTCCTTTTGGTACATTCCTAACCCTTCTTACACTAATAGAAGTATATCATCGTCACCTTTGAAAATATTCATTGAGAGGCATGTTTCTACTCTAATGTTAATGCAATTTTATTGGAAGTGCATTATCTATTACCTAATCATGTATTATAAAGTTACACCTCATTTTAAAGGATCTTAATTGTATTTACATGAGAATTGTTTTTTTAGTGGTAACGAAATTATAAAAACTCCATATTTATAAGCTTCTCGTACAACACAGGGGAAGCACATGCGAAGATAGGTGGCTTTATTGCCGTTTCTTGATAAACCTTATGCTACTTATTCAGAAAAGTTAATCAATGGTGGTAGGACTATTAATATCGTAGTGTTGTTCCATGATACTTATGCTATCAATGATATAGTATTTTTAAAGTATGAAAGACAAGAATTTATTTGCAGGGAAATGATATAATTAAGCATTTAACTGTTTTATAAGTACAAGCACCCCGTGTAACACACGGGGAAGCACAAGCTAGTTGAAGATAAGACCAGTCCCTACTAATTAAAACAATCTTCATAAGCATTATCTATTTTTGAGAAAACGATTTTCTTTTCATCAAAGTGAGGCTTCCATGAGATTGAACCAAACTATCCAAGCTTTTCTCTAACAATCTTGACAGAGGAACTGGAAAGGAAGGAAGAAAGAAGAATGGTTTTAGACATTTAAAAGCATATTGAACCTTGCATCTCTGTATTTTACAGCTACAAACTTCAAAGAATAATACCATGACAAGTTGCTAATCCCGGGCTTCCAAAAGTGTAATAGTCATAGAATTGTTACTACAATGGTCCTGCTTATAATCACCAAACTCTTCCACGAAAAATCCCGGCAACTTCGGCTCAGGAAGTGTCATACATTCATTGGACAGCATGAAGACCACAGAAAGCATAGTTGGTCTATCTTCAGGGAACTTTTGCACACATAAGAGACCAATTTGTAGGCACTTGATTAGTTCACTTGACATATCTTTTATGTCAGAATTTACATCCAAAAAATCCAAGGGTCGTTTCTCTTTCCATAGTATCCATGCCTAGATGCACAAAAAATGTAAGTAAGTGGAGAACAAATCACAAAAATGAAATGCTTAGATGCAATTCTGTGAAGGTCTTCAAATGAAATATGAATTGCAGAAGAGCTATTTCGA
Organism: Inga leiocalycina; assembly: GCA_963242795.1. NCBI lineage: Eukaryota > Viridiplantae > Streptophyta > Magnoliopsida > Fabales > Fabaceae > Inga > Inga leiocalycina. Next base: position 50,673,852 of record OY725321.1, read on the forward strand.
AGTGAACAATGAAGTGCAGATATGTTAAAAGAATATAGTCAAATATAATGTCATATAAAAGTTGATGGAAAATGCTTAAACCAAATGTAGGTGTTGCATATGAGGTTACCTGCCCCAACAAATTATGGTTGTCATCTGGATTTCTGTAACGACTATTTCTTACGCCACTCAATATCTCTAACACTATAACCCCAAAGCTAAATACATCAGATTTGGGAGAAAAGAGCCCATGTACTACATATTCAGGTGATATATAACCACTGCACATTATCAAACACAACACGACATTAGTTTTTCTATTCCATTACTAAGGCATTTTATTAGCCTCTATTATGGAAAAATTATTAGAAAACCATCATACAACTTACTATGTCCCAACAATAGTTTTTGCTTTTACTGATGAAAGATCTCCTTCAAAGGTATGAGCTAAACCAAAATCAGAAATTTTGGGTAGCAAGTCATCGTCTAATAGAATGTTACTTGTTTTCAAGTCCCTATGGATGATGGTTAATCTAGAATCTTGATGAAGATATAGCAGTCCTCGAGCAATCCCCATAATGATTTCATACCTCTTCCTCCAATTCAAAAGATTTCCTCCTCTAGGATCTATGCACAGTTAGTCAAAGCTCAATAAGCTGTTACAGAGAAAGTTATTTAAATGAAAAGAGAACATAGTATTTTGCAGAGGTTGTCTTACCAAAAATAAAATGGTCCAAACTTCCATTAGGCATGTATTCATAGACCAACATTCTTTCATCTCCTTGAACACAACCACCCAAAACCCTGACAAGATTTCGGTGTTGGAATTTGGCAACCAATCCAACTTCATTCATAAACTCTTGCATCCCCTGTTTTGAGGTTCTTGATAGCCTTTTCACAGCTATTTCTTGTCCATTTGACATCTTACCCTAAGATTTAATGTACATAAGTAAGATTCACAATGTTAAGAAAATATCAGTTAGTGCATTTTTAAGGAGAAGAATCACCTTGTAGACAGGGCCAAAACCACCTTCTCCAACCTGGTTCTCCTTAGAGAAATTGTCAGTTGCAGCCAGAATAGTGAGCAAATCAAAAAGAGGCAATGCTTGCTCTTCGCTATGGTTTCTGTGCCCTACAATTTGGAGAAGCAGTTCCCTGTAAGACTATCATAATTGCATACCATGTTTGAACATTTCACAATTCGCCTTGACAAACCTTTTTAAAATTAATTGACTGTTTGACATTAACAACATGACAGATTTTCCAAATGGGAAAAAAGGATCAGATTAGCTTCTTTTTTTTCTTCTTCCTTTTTTTTTTTGGGCCAGCGATGTAATTAGCATTACACAATTTTGAATATATAAATATATATACATTTTTGAGTAACTATGGTCCTCTATAAAGTTTAGTTATCCTGAAAGTGATGTTATGTTCCTCTTATTGTTTAAAAGGATGGAAGGACTAATGAGAAACATCACTGAACAGAGACAATTATCTGCTCTTTGCCTCAATCTCTGAAACAATCGTATTGTTCTTGTTGTAGCAACTACATCCCCTATTCAGAATTAATAGAAATATGAAGCAACTATTGGATGGCACAATCCAAGTCAATAAGTAACCAAAAGCATTTCAAAGAATCTTACCCAAATTGGCACTCATGACCTCCCGCATCTTCTTCTCTTTAAACTTCTTAGCAAGGAACATTATGAAGCACAACACAAGCAGTGCCAAAGACACGGATATAGCCACCACTGCTACTTTCCTTTTACGAATAGTGGGAGTGGACCCTGCACATCCATGAAACAGAAGGAAGATGACTCTGATTATTATCTTGAACGCGTCTTTAAGAGCATGTAGTGTGTGTGGGTGTAGAAGAAAATCAATAATGAAGTACACATAAGTGTAAGCGGATAAGCATATTTTTCTGTATTGATGCTGATGCCCATGTCAAATGGTTGGATATGAAAATGTGAATTGAGCTTAGAGTATAACATGTCGCTACAACAGTATGATATGTGAATATCACAAGCCTAGACTGAAGTTTGCAAACAAAACTGACAGAGGAATCTGAGATTCCAATTCTGTGCGTTTTCCGTACTAAAACAAAGACATTGTAAAGGAAGCAGTTTCTGCTGTACTAAGGCCGAAATAGAGACAGTTCTTACCTACTTCTGATGCAGCTAACCTCACAAAGAGATCCTGTTGAGGACCCACTGTGGTTTGGAGCAGCTTCATGTCAACCAACTTGCCAAACCAAATCAAGCAGCCATGAGGCCCTCCATTGAGAGCAGAATTTGCATAAGCTGTACAAGAACAATTCTCCAAACACTTCATCTCACATTCTTCAAGACTCATATTATCTTGTGTCCAGTAGTGCAGCAACATTGGCAATTTCACCGACCTTAACGTTTCAAATTTGTCACCCTGTGTGCAATTTAATGGCATTCTCCTAGTACATCCCCCAGACCAATTAAATGCATTCCATTCTTCTTGAGATTTAGGTTTGAAGCCAATCAAGCAATTACAGTGAACAGGGATACTATTGATATCGCAGATACCATTTTCCCCACAAACTCCATAATAATCACAAATGCCTTTTCTTGCCTCATAGATATTAATCCATTTTGAATTTTGGGTGTCCCATATGTATCTTTCTGCTAGCCCATCACATGTCATCACAAGCCTTGTTAATCTATCTCCTGGTTCATTCCAATATACTACCTCGTTGTCAGTTACTGATAGTACCGATTTGAAGGTTGTAGATGATCTCCAAATGTCTGCATTTAATCCAACACCATTCCAAATTCCACTCCGGAACTTGATAATGGATCCCTCACGAAGCACTGCTTCAGGAAATTCAATATGATCAAAGATGTAGGTAAAATTTCCTTCAGATGGGTCATTTGCACTCTTCCAAGAAGTCAAGTACCTGTTTAGGCCTGAATTCTTATCCCAACCAAACCTCATGCCTGGTAACAGAGTATCAGTAGGGTGATCAAAGCTTTGCCATATGTAACTACCAGGATCACCTTTACCATTAATCAAAACAAAATTCCCAGAATCTAGCAGCTTTGCTTGTGGATCTTGAAATTCTCTTGAAGAACCCGAAGACCAGACAATGTTTTCTTCTCCATCCGAGAGAACAAGATTCCCATCAGCAGCAACAATAAATTTCCCAGTTGAGTTATTCAATGGGTTCTCTCTGTTAGCAACCCAAACAACAGTTTGGGGCGTAATATTTTTGTACCATATTCCTACATATCGACTTTTGGAGGTTCCAGGACTGAAAAATCCAAGAACAAAAATTTGTCCAGCAGAAGTTAGCTCTTGTCCATCTATAAGGGATTGTTTTGGAGTTAAGATATCTGCTGCAGATGAAGTTTTATGAAGGAAAAATAAGTTAGTAAAACTAAAAGCAAATATCAGAAGATTATGCATATGTACCCTCTTATTTCTCCGACAAAATGGTGAATTTCAAGGCCACAAAGCAGTGCCAGTGTTTTATATCCTCAGATGCAACCAAGAAAAAGGAAAAGAAGACGAAGGTAAAATAAGAGTTCAATACAAGAAAAACTTGATTAAGATATTATTCCTGCAAACTGGTAGGTGAAGAAAGAGTGGGCCACTAATTAAAAAACTCCAAACTCTTTGACTGACTGTTTCCCAGGCTAAGCCGAGTTTGTTTGAATTTAACAACGAAAAAGTCAACAATCGAGATGAATGGAGATGTGAGGGTCATTTATTTCTAGAAGTTTATTTGATTGAATAAGTTTTTTTTTTTGGTCAACTATTTGATTGAATAAGTTAACGACTCTTGTCCCAAAAAAAAAAAACAATACCACTTTGATCCTATTTATAATTCTCTTTTAACTAATTCTCATATATCAAGGAGAGTTAGTTAATTCATTAACTATTTGCTAAATTTCCCATTTCGTCCATATCTATGATTGGTTCTAAAAATCAACATGAATATGTTCATTTTGTTTATTGCAATTAATAGGGTTAAAATAGTATAAAATGCATTTACTACCTTAAAACTGGATTTATACATAAGATAATTTTTTTTTTGTCAAAAATGACTTATAAATAGAACCAAAGTGTAAGCTAATGAATGACTGTGGAGGTTTTTTAGGGGGAAGTCAATTGTTATCTCTTTCTGCAAAGTTAAGCTGAATTGTCTTCTTCCCACCTTTCATGTGTTAAGAAATGTGAATTTAGAAATTGCTTAAAGAAATACCAATTCGAAGAATAACAACCATCCAAATTTGAAAAGAAAACAGAGCTCCCCGTCACCGGAAAAGCAGAATAGCGGTGGCAGAAAGTATCTGGGGCATGGTCGTTCACCGCCACGTCCGTAAGTGTGCGGACAGCCACTTATGATTGTGAATCCGTGGAGGAGAGAGATGGAAACCGTGGAGGAGGAGCTTTTCGGAGAAGGGAAATTGTTGCAAAGGAGGGAGTGTAATTAATTAGCTCAAGTTTTGATTTTCTCCTCCTCCATGTCTTCTACTTTCTAAAATCTTCGGAGCATACAAATGCGTGACTAGATTAAGAGAGAATAATATCAAAAGCACCTCTATGCATTACAGGAATGACCGAAATTCAATAACATAATTCCTACCCAAAATGATCATAGACAGTAACTCATGAGACAATTCTGAAAAACTATAAGCTCTTCTTAATACCAAGGAAGGATTAAGCTCAAGTTATGCATTTCAGAACGGACAGGAACTGATGGAGAAAATAAAAGAATTTACTAACAATCAAGACTGAAGTATAACACTTATGTAGAGTAAAAGTCGCTTACAATACCAAATAAAAAATATTCGAGATATCACACTTCGGGGTTGGCACTGCAGAGCAAACCCTGAGTCAACGACCTGGAGTTCCTTGAATCTATACCAAGGCACGAGGTGAGGCGAGCTGAGGAGACTGCTAAGTGGAGGGGAAGCAAGGACTTCACGCAACCAAGATGAGGAACCGCCCTGCTATTCGAAATCAGAAATTCTTTAAAATCACAACGAGGAATGCAACCAGGAGAAAATCAATTTATGAAGGGAAAGCGCTGAAATGAGAAGATATACTTGCCTCGGTAATGTAGCAGGCGAACGGGTGTGTTGGAGGAAAGCTGAGGACTTGGGCTTGCTTGATGGTTTTGAAATCGAAGATCTAATGACAGAGATTGCTGGTTGCGATAGAGATCTACAACGAGAGGCCATTTGAACAACAGCGCGCTTTTACATAGAGAACCTACGTCAACAGAATCCAGGGACGGGAGACAGGGTTTTACAAAGGTTTGGGTATTTTTTAATTATTATTATTGTTATTTTACTTGACCCCTTGCCCTTATTTTTCTCTATTATTTGTTATTACAATTTTTCGTCCAAATTTTTTATTTAATTTATATAATTTTTCATAGATTTTATTATTGACGTTGATGATATATTGACATCAATTTTTTTTTTTCAAATATCCATCAAAACTTTTTATTTGAGTTTTGTAATCGTTCCACACTTCCACCATTTTCTGTGTCATGCCAACGATTTAATTAAATAGGCTGCAATAAATAGAATTGTGCATAGGTTGGTAAGAAAACAAAATTAGAATGGTGCATACATCACCACATCATTAATGATAGTTCAGTAAATAAATGATTACTTTTTTCATATGATTTTATCAGATTGAGTGTTTTATAAAATTTTTTGCATATTATTTTTTTATGTTGCAAAGTCATAAAAAATTGTAAGTGTAATAGTGACTCGTTCCTCAATTTTAATTGACAAATAATGTGTGTGTTTGTGTGAGCGTTTTGTACAGGAAAAACGCACTTATTACGCAAGCCGAGAAAAAACTCCTCTCACATACTTGCCTCGTATACCGTGAATCACGAATTATAAGCACGTTTTGGACAAAAATAAGCCATTCCAAACGCACACAATGTTTCCTTTTTATGAAGTAATGTTCCCAGTTTCCGTAGAGGGGAGTACTAGCTATCTGTCTTGTAAGAAAATGGAAGTAAAGCAAGAGGAATGAAAAAAGAGGTCTTCTATTTGTTTCTCTTGGAGGCCAAAGAATACATTGTTGTCGTTGTCGTTACCGAGCATGAACACGAACTGCGTGTAGTTAATCAAAATCGTAACAAGTTTGGCCATTGATACAACTACAAGTGAATCAAATTCATACAATCAGAGGCATAGAAAGAAATTGGCATTCAATTAATCAAATCCTAGCAAGAGAATTGGGTGGGCATTTGTTCCGTGCCAGACAGTGAACCAGAAAGACAAAAGTTTAGGCCACTTCTATTGAGTTCTTTTGCCAGCAAATGACTTCAAAGGTCTAAGCTATTCGGACCATGACAGTATGAATTTAGAGGCTGGCGTGTTTATTAATTATCAGTATTTGTCAAAACAGGGCCAACTTCCCAGTCACCGAATCTACATACGCTTTTGGACCTTTTCCAATTTCACCATCACATGATTAGTATCAGATCCAATACACACCCCATATTCAGTTTCTGAAAACTAAACACAAGCCTCAAATTACAAGCTTAACAGGCCCAACTGCAAGAACAATCTTCGACCCTGTCGTAACCTGAAACAGCAAAAATCATCAGGAAAACAGCCCTTAATTTGTCTCTTGCAAAGAACAATTACAAAACACCAAATTCATCTAGGCACAATTAAATCCTAGAATACCTCACTTTCCCAAGATCGTTTTATTTCATGTCCTCAATTATACGCGGAGTTTAGTTGATGTGAGTACTTGTAGTCTCACAGCAGTATGTATAAAACTAATTTTGTGCTGTGTGCTTCGGATTTTGGTGTCTCATTCTTTATTATGTAGAAGACACGTATGGTGGTTCTTTCATCACTCCGTACTATCCGCAATCAGGGTAGTTTTTGCGGTAATAGAAATTATAATATTATGCCAAACTGCTAGGTGTTACCTGGGTTCGTCCAGCATCAACAACAACAAAAGTAGGAAGGCCAATATTATCAGCTGCTTCCTTCAGCCTATTCCTGTTTTGTAAGTAAAGTGATGGGATGAATCCATGTATTAGACTGGAAACTGACCATACAGTACAGGCAATAGAAAAACCTGCTTACATTTCTTGTTGATTCTTGCAAGTCACAACTATTTTGGGTTGCCACACTGTTCCCATTGTCTCAAAAGGGATCAATGGCTGCAAAACAAGTCAGTAGCCTGGCGGAGCTTACCATATCAGCAGAAGCGAAAGCAGAGAATATACCAATTTAGATTAACCCTAAAATGAAATTCAATAATTCACTTCAAACAATATATTGTGATTCTATGTTCTTCAGTATGATATAACAATCCTTGTTGAATGATCGACATCTCCATATTTGAGATAACAAGTTTAATACATGCATACCCACACAAACGCTCCCACCTACTTGCCCACCGCATGGCATAGTAAACGTCAACAAGGACTTTCCCCTTGTCTTCCCTCCTTCCTTCTTGCTCCCTGATCAACAACAAAAAAGGAACTATTACCAATCAAGACCCCAAATTTTCATCAAACATGAACAACCATACGGTGGCCACACAAATCAGCAACTGTTAATAAAAATAAACTACTCCCCCGTCCTAAATATAAGATAAAGTTGACTTTTTTGGTGAGATTAAGGAAGCTAATTGAATTACTTTAGAGTATTTATATTTATATGTTTTCTTCAAACTAATAAATTTAACGAATAAACTGATATATAATCTAAATATACATAACATATGATATGATTAAGTAACTTATTTAACTTCCTTAATCTCTCCAAAAAAAGTTAACTTTATTTTATAATTAGGATTGTAGATAGTAAAGAGTAATATAATTTTTACCTCTTCCAACAAGTGAATGTCTTGGAATTCGAACTTGTGTCTTTCTTATAAGGTGTGGCTGCTTACCACTTCAATCAACAATAAGAGAGAGTACAAATATTGATGGAAAAATTTGAAATGAGAGTTTAATTTCTTCTTCTTTTTCCCTTCTTACTTTTATTTCCTCGTCTATTTTTCTACCTAGTCAAGCGTAAGTAAAAGCATCCAGATTCAAAATTATAAATGGCTTAAAAATTTGCCTTGTTAAACAAGGATGAGACATGGTTACATTTTCAATTAAGGTTCATAACATTTTGAGACTAATTAATAAACTTTTCACAGATAGGAGAGCAAGTAAAGGGTTCATTTGGTAGGAAGAATTAATTTTAATGAAAAAAATAAAATGGGAAAGAAAAAATTCCTACTGCAAAATGTGCGAAGAAAGGAAAAGAAAAATGATGAATTAAAAAAGAGTTAGGGATTTAAGCAGTAAATTTGTTTCGGAAGTTTCCATTTAAAAGCACTGGGTATCTGATAGTTTTTTGAGGAGCAATGTCACCCGGATGTTACCAAAAAGTTTGATTGGTAACTGACATGTGGCACTTCATATGGTTCTCAATACGTTAGCCATTTGCCACATGGCACTTAATGTTACACCTACAATTTTCTTAAAAATAAAAATCTCCCCGGCCCACTGCCCCTTCTCTCTCGCAGACTAGAACATTGCTTCTCTTAAACACCACTGTCCAAACAATTGTCGTCATTAGGGGTGGAAACAGGCCAGGCGGCCTGTTAGGGGCCTGCGGGCTAGCCTGTTTTCGGCCTGAACAGGCCTGGCCTGTCAGAAAAATAGGCCAGACTAAGGCCTTTTTTAAGGCATGTTTTATCTAACAGGCTAGGCCTAGGCCTTTTAGGCCTATTAGGCCAGCCTGCTAAGCTTTAAATAAAAAAAAAACTTTTGAGGGTCAAATTGTAATTACCCCATTCTGCCACACCCACATCCACACCCACACTGACACGCCATCACAGTCACAATCACAATCACAAAAGTCACAAGCACTCACAACTCACCACGACTCCCCAGAGACCCACGCCGCTCGTATGCTCATTGACCCGTGCTCCCTTTTTCGACGCGAACTCACACCAACTCCCCCAGAGACCCACGCCGCTCGTCTGCTCAGTCATCCGTTCTCCCTTCTTCGACGTTGTCCATCCTCCCTTCTTCGACGCTGTGCTTCGCGCTCGTCCACTCCTTCTCCGACGCCTAAGCCTTCTCCTATACCGTCTGATTCGGTTCGTTCTTCGATTCAGTTTGGACTAGAGCCTTCTTCGTCCGATTTGTTTATGACAGGAGTCTTCTTCGTCTGATTCGACTATGTCAGGATTCAGGAGCCTTCTCCGATTCACGTGTTTGGGTGTGGACTAGAGCATTGATTTTGCTTTCATATGTGATTTAAACTCTGTTCAGGTTTAAACTCTGATCTATTTTGATTTGATTTTGATTCTGATTTCAACGGATTTTTCTAGGATTTATTTTGTACAGATTCTACATCATTTAAACTCTGTCCTGGATCTATTGTTCTTGATGTAGCTGCTTTTTAAACTCTTCTTGGTTCTATATCGTTTTTTCCGGGATTGATTTTTACAGATTTTGATTTTGTGGATTTTTACCAATAGTCAAATATTTTGATTTTTCCATGATCTATTTTATACAGATTATGTATTGTTTGAACTCTGTTCAGGATCTATTGTTCATGATGTAGCTGCTTTTAAACTCCGTTCTTGATTCTGTATGGTTCAAAGGATGTTTTTGGGTAAGGTGTAGCGGTTTTAGGGTTCAGATTAAATCTGCATTACTTTTTAACTATGATATCATCATCTGTTTTTGCTATTTAAATATGCAATTATCTAATTTGAAAGTGGATATTTAATATTGGATTTGGATAGGCATTTAAATTGGATTTATTTCTCTTGATGTTTAAAATCTTTTAAAATTCCAAGCCTCTTAATAGGACACAGGCCAGGTCAGGCTCAGGCCCCAAAAAAATGCCTTTAACAGGCTACAGGCCAGGCTCATACCATCTTGATATAAGACAATACAAGCCTGTCCTGACTTGGCCTGTTTCCACCCCTATTCGTCGTCCACCATCCTTGATGAGAAGAAAACTTGCTTGAGCATCGACCATCCCTCTTGATTCTTTTGTCTTCAACCTTTATGCAAGATTAAAGAGAAAAAACACATTTGATTTTTAGATCTGAGATGGATGCTCCTTAGTATGACCGTCTCACCTCCCACCTTCATCGATCTCCCGCTCCGCCGCAATGTTGTTCAGATCTGACTAAAAAGATGTCGCCACAGTCACCTATGACTGCTCAGAACTGCCGCCTTTTATTGCTCCTTTGTAATGACCACCACCGTCCAAACCCCGCCTTTTTCTTCATTCGACAACTCCTCACTGCAACTGCCATCTTCTTCATCCTCCACTGTCAGTCATCCACTATGGCTTTGTTGGTTCTTCTTCCACCATCGTCCTTCAACCTCGCCGATGACAAATCTGGCCGTATTCTCTGAAACGGTGCACGAGCCTTGAGTGGTGCATAGCATCTGGAATGTGCATTCCTTCTCCTCACCCAGAACGTTATAGATTATGCTGAGATTAGAGGGAAGGCTCGTCCAAGTCACCGACGAGCCTTGAGTGTTCCATAAAATCAAAGAATTTGGCCTGGGAATGCGAAGGAGGGAGGTAGCAGGAGGAGTCGACGGTGGATCTGAAAACCAGAAAAGCAGAGTTGACTGTGGAAGCATTCCGAATGGTCTTCTCCAACTTTTACTTCTTCCTCTTCTCCCAGTACCTTAATACCGTCGCTTCCCTACGTGCTATCGAATCCGAGATCTAAAGATTTAAGCTTGATAAGTTTATTATGATTTTGTTTCTGGCATTTTGTGTTGATTAATGTGATGTTAAGATGATTATACAAGGAAGGCTATGATATGAAGGGCACATGTAAGTGTATGATGTGGTAAATAAGTAATATATAAATGAGGAAAGTATCGTTTCCATGAGGATTGATCACTAAGTATTAAAATTGGTAATCTCAGTTTTATTTAGTTGAATTATTAGTTGGTGATTGAGATTAAAAAATAAAAATAATTAAATATGAATGTAATTGATATGAAAACAACTATGAGAAAAAGCCTTAGGAATCAGAATTCACTTATCAAATTTTGGATTGAATCACATATTTATTCTAATCTAATTTATTTCACATGATTAATAGTTGAGTTTTCCTAATTTAATTACTGGTCTCTTCCAAGATCGAGCAATTCTATAATTAATTGTTAATCCAATATATCCCTATATGATTTAAAACAATTAATTATGTATTAAGATTTATAAAATTCATTAAGACTATACAACCCATATAAATATATTCTTGTTTCATATGTAAGTTATAGTTTTAATTATAAAATCTACTAACCTCTTCCAAGGTCGAGTAATTCTATAATTAATTGTTAATCCAATATATCCCTATATGATTTAAAATAATTAATTATATATTAAGATTTATAAAATTCATTAAGACTACACAGCTCATATTAATATATTCCTGTTTCATATTTAAGTTATAGTTTTAATTATAAAATCTATACACATACATCTCTTTTCGGTCTCAATATACATATTAAAATCATTCAAAAAATGGTCAATCAGTTGAAAGCATTAAAGACAATAATCAAAACTCAAGCATGAAAGAAAAATTAAAAATAAATTTAACAAGTTAAGATTCAATCCATCATTAGTAAGTTACATCATCACCCTAGGAAAATAAAAATTTGGCTTATGATGAAATTAAAAATAAAACCAAAATAAATTGAAAATTTCATAAACATTGCATAGAATTTAATTACTAAATTCTAAAATATAAAAATACAACTACAAGATGTATAAAAATGGAAAAATCTAGCATTCTTTATAGGAGGTAAAACCTTCCATATAGGTGGCAATCTATACCATCTATGAAGAAGGCCTACCTAAACCTTTTAGGAAAGGGACATGCAAGAAACAATATAATGTGTGAAATTAAACTCTAAAATTGTGTGTTTCCTTGCATCTTCTCGTGTCTTCCACTGCTCTATTTATAGATGAATGGGCTGCAAAAATTTCCACTTGTTAAGTATGAATCTTCACTTTAAGCTACCAATGTTGATCTTGTGGCAACCATGCTTCTTGATTGCTGCCAAATTTTGATAGTGAACACAGTGGATTCTCACATTTTTATCTTCATGGAAGTTTTAAATCTGGATTCAACACAGTATATGCCCTTTTAAATATACAAGTATATATCATGAGAAAAAATTTCAGCTGACTTGAACAAGATGAAGTCACATCAAGTCAAGCATATACATCGTACATACAGGGCCTGTTCCAGAAACTGTAATCAAATTCCCTTATTTTAAAGTGCATACCACAATAAATCTTCACTTAAGTTTTGTTAAACATGCTATTATAAAATTAAGTGCAGCAGTAAAACTAATACAAGAATGTTACAAGTTGTTCATATCTGTGGAGGAAATGGTTACTCTGGAATGTTGATGAAGTAGATCTTATGTGATCTCAATTATGATTTCTTTCTTCCCCTTGTTTTGTGGTTTTTGTTTGGTACCCTTGTAACTAGTAATTATCAACCTTCTTCCTATTTTCCCAGAATTCTTATGCAGAGAAAGTAAAATTCATGCTACAGAGAAGAGAAGAAAGAAGTCATGAAGAGAAATAAAGATACATATATAAATCATCTGTTTGATCTAACCTCCATCCAATTTTCCTGTTATTCTTAAAGACTAGTAAAGATAAATACAGAGAAATATCAGTCAGATAAAACGATAATATGATTTGTGGTTCAAATTTTTGAACCAATCTTACTGGTTTTTAGTTAATTCTATATTCCACCTTGCCATTGAAGGAAAAGAAGCAGCTCTTGGATGGAAGAATCAATTTTGACAAGAGAATTAACTAAAGGCAATTAAATTTGAAGAACCCTAACCAATGATTTGATCTCCTGCTGTGTGTGTGAGAAAGAGAGATGCAAGAATATATCATGTTAAATAAGGTGTAATAACGTGTAAATTGAACAAAATTGCTAGTAAAAGATGTTTTGAGAAAAGAAAAAGATTCAAATGAGCTCAAAAGTGTTTGAATGGGCATTTCAAATGCTTCAGTTGAAATATCTCAAGAAATGTTTGAGGCCTATAGGAAAAAAACGTAATAAAAAAACATTGAAATATTAAAAAATCTCAACAAATGTGTGAGCTGAATATCAAGAAACCTTGAAGAATCCCAATGAAATCTGATGTGATCTTCCACAAAGTCTCAAGACTAATAACTAAGAAGTCTTCAGTTTCAAATCCTTTCAGAACTAATGAAACACGGTAAATATAACAAACAAACGTAAATGGCTATCAGAGAAATGTGCTTCCTTAACAAAAAGCAAAAACAACACTTCTGGAGAAAGCAATTGAAGATAAGACCAGTCCCTACTAATTAAAACAATCTTCATAAGCGTTATCTATGTTTGAGAAAATGATTTTCTTTTCATCAAAGTGAGGCTTCCATGAGATTGAACCAAACTATCCAAGCTTTTCTCTAACAATCTTGACAGAGGAACTGGAAAGGAAGGAAGGAAGAAAGAAGATTGGTTTTAGACATTTAAAAGCACATTGAACCTTGCATTTCTGTATTTTACAGCTACAAACTTTAAAGAATAATACCATGACAAGTTGCTAATCCCGGGCTTCCAAAAGTGTAATAGTCATAGAATTGTTGCTACAATGGTCCTGCTTATAATCACCAAACTCTTCCACGAAAAATCCCGGCAACTTCGGCTCAGGAAGTGTCATACATTCATTGGATAGCATGAAGACCACAGACAGCATAGTTGGTCTAGCTTCAGGGAACTTTTGCACATATAAGAGACCAATTTGTAGGCACTTGATTAGTTCACTTGACATATCTTTTATGTCAGAATTTACATCCACAAAATCCAAGGGTCGTTTCTCTTTCCATAGTATCCATGCCTAGATGCACAAAAAATGTAAGTAAGTGGAGATCAAATCACAAAAATGAAATGCTTAGATGCAATTCTGTGAAGTTCTTCAAATGAAATATGAATTGCGGACGAACTATTTCGAAGTGAACAATGACGTGCAGATATGTTAAAAGAAAATATTCAAATATAATGTCATAGAAAAATTGATGGAAAATGCTTAAACAAAATGTAGGTGTTGGTTCCCAAGAAAATCAATCAAGGGAAGGCTTAAACTTAAATGCCGTGTTGAATATGAGGTTACCTGCCCCAACAGATTATGGCTGTCATTTGGACTTTTGTAATGACTATTTCTTACGCCACTCAATATCTCCAACACTATAACCCCAAAGCTAAATACATCAGATTTGGGAGAAAAGAGCCCTTGTATTGCATATTCAGGTGATATATAACCATTGCACATTATCAAACACAACACGACATTAGTTTTTCTATTCCATTACTAAGGCATTTTATTAGCCTCTATTATGGAAAAATTATTAGAAAACCATCAAACAACTTACTATGTCCCAACAATAGTTTTTGCTTTTACTGCTGAAAGATCTCCTTCAAAGATATGAGCTAAACCAAAATCAGAAATTTTGGGTAGCAAGTCATCGTCTAATAGAATGTTACTTGTTTTCAACTCCCTATGGATGATGGTTAATCTAGAATCTTGATGAAGATATAGCAGTCCTCGAGCAATCCCCATAATGATTTCATACCTCTTCCTCCAATTCAAAAGATTTCCTCCTCTAGGATCTATGCACAGTTAGTCAAAGCTCAATAAGGTGTTACAGAGAAAGTTATTTAAATTAAAAGAGAACATAGTATTTTGCAAAGGTTGGTCATACCAAAAATAAAATGGTCCAAACTTCCATTAGGCATGTGTTAAAGTCAGAGACAAAATCCTTCAATATTTCTTGTTATTTGACTTTAGTATGTAATGGTTGAATATCTGATATTCAACTACCCCTCTGTCTCACTTCCTATCTATTCTTCCGTCTATCACTGCGTTCTTCACTCTCTGTTTTATCTATATATATATCATGTAATCCTTTCATTTGATATAGAGATATCTGAGCTTATAGCTCCAATATGGTATCAGAGCCACCTTGTAAGCATGCGTCCTGGCCGGTCATTCACTGCCAGAAGCAGCGCTGTGAGTGACAGAAACAGAGAGAGAGAGAGGGACACCGAGCAATTGGAATTCGGTGTAGGGAGGCGAGTGAGACTACACCGCTGGCACAGGGAGGATCGGAGACAGCATATCGGCGGAACCCAGAAGTCCGGCGTCATTCTGAGCCGCGCGTGGCTCTCACGCGCCACCATAGTGCCGGCGAATGGAGCCCACGCGCCGTCGCTACAGTGCATTTTCCGGCGACCAAAATTTTTCTTCCAGAATCATGAACCCATCCGAATTTCCTTCTCTTTTCGGCTCTATTCCTAGCCATTCATCTAAAGACTGTACCTCATCCCGCTGCACTTATGTCCGGTACCAATTCCACCACCTCCTCTTCTTCCAATTCCTCCTCTTCCACTACCAATAGTACCTTCATGACCTCAGAATTTCCAGAACCTCAGAGCATGGTCATTAACCATAGGTTTAATGGAAAAAACTACCTCCAATGGTCTCAAAGCGTGCCAAGGTATATTCGTGGAAAGAGGAAGGAGAAATATATTAATGGGGCAGCACCACAACCTACCCCGAATGATCCAGACTTTGATACTTGGTTTGCTGAGAATAACCAAGTTATGACTTGGCTACGTAACTCCATGAATGCTGACATCAGCGAAGGCTATCTCCTGGCAAACACTGCAAAAGAAATTTGGGATGCAGTCAGAAGAACATATTCATCTCTTGATAATACTGCCGCCTTGATCCATTTGAAGCGTCAACTTCGCGACTTGAGACAAGGTACTCTGACCGTCACTGATTACTATAACGCATTAATCAAACTCTGGCAACAACAAGACCTGTTTGAAGTACATCCGTGGAAAAATGTGGAAGATGCTCAGTTATACATGAAAATAGTCGAAGAAGGACGAGTCTTTGATTTTCTCCTTGGTCTAAATGACTCATTTGAGGAGATACGGGGCAGAATAATGGGCCTAAAGCCTTTACCACATCTCTTTGATGTTGTCAACCATGTGCAGTTCGAGGAAAGTAGGAAACTCTTGAATCAAAGTAGTCCCGATCCAATTGAAAGTTCGGCTCTTGCCATAAAAGGACCAAAAGACGATCGAAGAAACAATAAATGGTGCAACTATTGTAAGAAAAAGGGGCATATCAAAGAGGAATGCTGGAAGCTACATGGAAAACCATCAACCAGCAAACAACACTCACCTCCTAATATCAACCTTACTATAGCTGAGCAAAAAGCAGAAGAAACCTATTCTCTAAGCCAGGTAGAAGTTCAGATGCTTCGTCAGCTACTTGACAAACAGAATAAGTCCAACTTTTCTCATAGTGCCAATCTAGTACAATCAGGTAATTCCATCATAGCTCTCAACTCTGTGCTGACTAGTAAAGATTCTTGGATTGTTGACTCCGGAGCTACAGATCACATGACTGGTAACAAAAATTTGTTTCACAAACTAAAATTCTGTCATGAAAATCTTAAAGTAAAAGAGCTAATGGAGTATTCACAAGGGTTGAAGGAATTGGCACAGTCACATTATCTGAACACCTATAAATAAATCATGTTCTATTTGTGCCTGCACTCACTTGTAATCTAATATCTGTGAGCAAGTTAACTAGAGGACGAACATGCCAAGTCATTTTCGATAATGATCTTTGTATTTTCCAGGATTTAAAATTGAGGAGGACGATTGGGACTTCTAGAGAATGGGATGGACTGTACTACCTTAAAGGATCTAACTTTCAAACTACAAAGGCAAGAAGAGCTCTGGTTAGCTCCAACTCTAGTCATGATGTACACTTGTGGCACTATCGTTCAAGTCACCCTAGTTTTGATTACATGAAGCATGTATTTCCAACGTTATTCAATAAAAATTCCGTTCCTTTTCATTGTGAAACTTGCCAACTTGCAAAGCAAACTAGGTCTTCATATCCCAAACAATCCTATACACGTTCCTCACCATTCACACTAATTCATAGTGATATTTGGGGTCCTACACGAATAAAGACCTTAACCAATGCTAGGTGGTTTGTTACTTTCATAGATGATCATTCTAGAACTACTTGGGTTTATTTAATGAAAGACAAATCCGAGGTAGCCAAAGTATTTCAGAACTTCTATACCTTTGTGAGAACTCAATTCAACACTTGCATTAAGGTACTACGAAGTGATAATGCCAAAGAATACATGAGCAATGCCTTTAGAGAATTTCTTGACCAACAAGGAATTCATCACCAAACTTCTTGTCCTTACACCCCTCAACAGAATGGAGTGGCCGAGCGAAAGAATCGTCACCTCTTGGAAGTAACCCGAAACTTATTGATGGAACGAAATGTTCCTACCATCTTCTGGGGTGATGCTGTACTCACTGCGGCTTATCTTATTAACCGAATGCCATCCAAAATTCTCAATTATAACACCCCTATCCAAAAACTTCTTGATCAGTTTCCATCTTGTCCACTGATCAATTCCTTACCACCTAAGGTGTTTGGTTGTGTTGTCTTTGTCCACAATCATGATGGCAACAAATTTGTTGCTCGAGCAATCAAATGTATCTTTCTTGGCTACTCCTCCACTCAAAAAGGATATAAATGCTATTGTCCTTCTTCTAGAAAACTTATTATCTCCCGGGATACTGTATTCTTGGAAGACGAAGCATATTATCCTAAATTACCCATTCAGGGGGAGTATACTGACATGGAATGGCTAATCCTGGAACAATCAAAACCCAAGTTATCACAACCTCATCTTATAGCCACCATTGACTCATTCAATCCCACAAACCAACCTAGTCCTATCCAACTTGATTCTGAATCACAACATAGTCCACCTCAACCTGAACTGCAAACAAATGTGGAAATCAATTCAGGGATGGATACTGAATCACAACAAGGGAACGAGTCGAGAGTTAGAGATGAATCAAACACCGGTAGTACAATCTCTCCTATTCAAAGGATCGACTGTGACTCCGATCCGGGATTAAATCCTGAAGAATTGGGCTGGCCAATTGCATTGAGAAAAGGGGTAAGATCTTGTACTCAGCATCCAATTCAACGTTTTGTTTTATATGATAATCTGTCTGCAAAAATGCAAAGCTTTGTCGTAAATAGTGCACAGATAAAAATTCCATACACATTTCAACAAGTTACGGCTGATCCAAATTAGAAACAAGCTGCTGAAGAAGAGTTAAGGGTACTTAAGGAGAATAAAACATGGGAGATTACAACTCTTCCCAAAGGAAAGAAACCAGTAGGATACAGGTGGATATTCACTCTGAAGTTCAATCCTGATGGCAGTATCAACAAATACAAGGCTAGACTTGTTGCAAAAGGATATACCCAGACGTACGGAATTGATTATCAGGAGACATTTGCTCCAGTAGCCAAGCTTAATACCATCCAAGTGCTACTATCAATAGCAGCTAACCTAGATTGGTCGTTGCACCAACTAGACGTGAAAAATGCCTTCTTGAATGGAAACCTGGAAGAAGTTTACATGGAGATTCCAGATGGAATTATAGCTCATATCAACTCTGTGTGTAAACTTAACAAGTCATTATATGGACTTAAGCAATCTCTTAGGGCATGGTTTGGTAGATTCACCAGAACGATGAAAAGGCTTGGGTATACTCAGGGACAAGCAGATGATACATTGTTTATCAAACGTATCAATGGCAAAGTCACCATCTTGATCGTCTATGTTGATGACATGGTCATTACAGGAAACGATGAAGAATCCATTGCTAAACTAAAACAGGACTTGTCAACAGAGTTTCAAGTCAAAGATCTCAGACAAATGAGATATTTCTTGGGTATGGAAGTAGCAAGAACCAAGAAGGGTATCAATGTATCCCAACGAAAGTATACCCTAGATTTATTGCATGAAACAGGAATGTTAGGGGCACAACCTGAAGAAACACCAATGGAAGAAGGTTGTCACTTGGAAATCAAGCCAAATGGTATCCCAGTCAACTCAGAACGGTATAGAAGACTTGTTGGGAAACTCATATACTTAACCCACACACGTTCAGACATTAGCTATGCAGTTGGAATAGTAAGTCAATTCATGCACCAGCCACAAGAAGAACATATGGCGGCAGTGTATAGAATCCTAAGCTATTTGAAGTTCAATCCTGGAAGCGGGATATTCTTCAATAAAGGGACTTTCAGAAATATTGAGATCTACACTGATTCAGACCATGCAAAAGATAGGGAGACTAGAAGGTCAATATCAGGGTACTGCACATATGTGTGGGGAAATCTGGTTACGTGGAGAAGTAAGAAACAGACTGTAATGTCAACAAGTAGTGCGGAAGCCGAACTGAGAGCTGTCAACAATGGAGTACGTGAAGGAATGTGGGTAATCAGATTACTGAAGGAGCTGGGAATTTCACATGAGGGACCAATACAAGTTTGGTGTGATAACAAAGCTAGCATTGAAATGGTTAAGAACCCAGTTTATCATGATAGGACAAAACATGTTGAGATAGACAGGCACTTCATCAAAGAAAAGATTGAAGCCGGCATCATGAATCTATCCTATATCAGATCTGAAGTCCAAATTGCAGATGTTATGACAAAGCCACTAGGCAGAGCTAAATTTGAAGGATTTCGGTACAAGCTGGGGATGATTGACATATACTCTCCAGCTTGAGGGGGAGTGTTAAAGTCAGAGACAAAATCCTTCAACATTTCTTGTTATTTGACTTTAGTATGTAATGGTTGAATATCTGATATTCAACTACCCCTCTGTCTCGCTTCCTATCTATTCTTCCGTCTATCACTGCGTTCTTCACTCTCTGTTTTATCTATATATATATCATGTAATCCTTTCATTTGATATAGAGATATCTGAGCTTATAGCTCAAATAGCATGAATTCATAGACAAACATTTTTTCATCTCCTTGAACACAACCACCCAAAACCCTGACAAGATTTCGGTGTTGGAATTTGGCAACCAATCCAACTTCATTCATAAACTCTTGGATCCCCTGTTTTGAGGTTCTTGATAGCCTTTTCACGGCAATTTCTTGTCCATCTGACATCTTACCCTAAGATTCAATGTACATAAGTAAGATTTACAATGTTAAGAAAATATCAGTTAGTGCATTTTTAAGGAGAAGAATCACCTTGTAGACAGGGCCAAAACCACCTTCTCCAACCTGGTTCTCCTTAGAGAAATTGTCAGTCGCAGCCAGAATAGTGAGCATATCAAAAAAAGGCAATGCTTGCTCTTCGCTATGGTTTCTGTGTCCTACAATTTGGAGAAGCAGTTCCCTGCAAGACTATCATAATCGCTTACCATGTTTGAACATTTCACAATTCGCCTTGACAAACCTTTTCAGAATTAATTGACTGTTTGATATTAACAACACGACAGATTTTCCAAATGGGAAAAAGGGATCTGATTTGCTTCTTCTTCCTCTTCTTTTTTTTTGCCAGCGATGTAATTAGCAGCATTACACAATTTTGAATATATATATATATATATATTTGAATAAATATCGTCATCTATAAAGTTTAGTTATCCTAAAAGCCATGTTATGTTCCTCTTATTCTTTAAAAGGATAGAAGTACTAATGAGAAACATCACTGAACAGAGACAATTATCTGCTCTTTGCCTCAATCTCTGAAACAATCATATTGTTCTTTTTGTCGCAACTTCATCCCCTATTCAGAATTAATAGAAATATGAAGTAGCTATTGGATGGCACAATCCAAGTCAATAAGTAACCAAAAGTATTTCAAAGAATCTTACCCAAATTGGCACTCATGACCTTCCGCATCTTCTTCTCTTTAAACTTCTTAGCAAGGAACATTATGAAGCACAACACAAGCAGTGCCAAAGACACGGATTTAGCCACCACTGCTACTTTCCTTCTACGAGTAATGGGAGTGGACCCTGCACATCCATGAAACAGAAGGAAGATGACTCTGATTATTATCTTGAACACGTCTTTAAGAACATGTAGTCTGTGTGTGTGTGTAAAAGAAAATCAATAATGAAGTACACTTAAGTGAAAGTGGATAAGCATATTGTCTGTGTTGATGCTGCCCATATCAAATGGTTGGATATGAAAATGTAAATTGAGCTTAGAGTATAACATGTCACCACAACAGTATGATATGTGAATATCACAAGCCTAGACTGAAGTTTGCAAACAAAACTGACGGACGAAGCTGAGATTCCAATTCTCTGCCTCTTTCATACTAAAACAAAGACATTGTAAAGGAAGCAGTTTCTGCTGTACTAAGGCCGAAATAGAGACAGTTCTTACCTACTTCTGATGCAGCTAACCTCACATAGAGATCCTGTTGTGGAGCCACTGTAGTTTGGAGCGGCTTCATGTCAACCAACTTGCCAAACCAAATCAAGCAGCCATGAGGCCCTCCATTGAGAGCAGAATTTGCATAAGCTGTACAGGAACAATTCTCCAAGCACTTCATCTTGCATTCTTCAAGACTCATTATCTTGTGTCCAATAGTGCAGCAACATTGGCAACTTCACCGACCTTAACTTTTCAAACTTGTCACCCTGTGTACAATTTAATGGCGTTCTCCTAGTACACCCCCCAGACCAATTAAATGCATTCCATTCTTCTTGAGATTTAGGTTTGAAGCCAATCAAGCAATTACAATGAACAGGGATACTGTTGAATTTTGGGTGTCCCATATGAATCTTTTTGCTAGCCCATCACATGTCATCACAAGCCTTGATAATCTATCTCCTGGTTGATACCAATATACTACCTCGTTGTCAGTTACTGATAGTACCGATTTGAAGGCTGTAGAAAATGTCCAAGTGTCTCCATTTAATCCAACACCATTCCAAATTCCACTCCGGACCTTGATAATGGATCCCTCACGAACCACTGTTTCAGGAAATTCAATATGATCAAAGATGTAGGTAAAATTTCCTTCAGATGGGTCATTTTCACTCTTCCAAGAAGTCAAGTACCTGTTTAGGCCTGAATTCTTATCCCAACCAAACCTCATGCCTGGTAACAGAGTATCAGTAGGGTGATCAAAGCTTTGCCATATGTAACTACCAGGATCACCTTTACCATTAATCAAAACAAAATTCCCAGAATCTAGCAGCCTTGCTTTTGGATCTTGAAATGCTCTTGAAGAACCCGAAGACCAGACAATGTTTTCTTCTCCATCCGAGAGAACAAGATTCCCATCAGCAGCAACAATAAATTTCCCAGTTGAGTTATTCAATGGGTTCTCTCTGTTAGCAACCCAAACAACAGTTTGGGGCGTAATATTTTTGTACCATATTCCTACATATCGACTTTTGGAGGTTCCAGGACTGAAAAATCCAAGAACAAAAATTTTTCCAGCAGAAGTTAGCTCTTGTCCATCTATAAGGGATTGTTTTGGAGTTAAGATATCTGCTGCAGATGAAGTTTTATGAAGGAAAAATAGATTAGTAAAAATAAAAGCAAAGATCAGAAAATTATGCATATGTACCCTCTTATTTCTCCAACAAAATGGTGAATTTCAAGGCCACAAAGCAGTGCCAGTGTTTTATATCCTCAGATGCAACCAAGAAAAAGGAAAAGAAGACGAAGGTAAAATAAGAGTTTCAATACAAGAAAAACTTGATTAAGATATTATTCCTGCAAACAAGTAGGTGAAGAAAGTGTGGGCCACTAATTAAAAAACTCCAAACTCTTTGACTGACTGTTTCCCAGGCTTAGCCGATTTTGTTTGAATTTAACAACGAAAAAGTCAACAATGGAGATGAATGGAGATGTGAGGGTCATTTATTTCTAGAAGTTTATTTGATTGAATAAGTTTTTTTTTGGTCAACTATTTGATTGAATAAGTTAACAACTCTTGTCCCAAAAAAAAAAAAACAATACCACTTTGATCCTATTTATAATTCTCTTTTAACTAATTCTCACATATCAAGGAGAGTTAGTTAATTCATTAACTATTTGCTAAATTTCCCATTTCGTTCATATCTATGATTGGTTCTAAAAGTCAACATGAATAGGTTCATTTTGTTTATTGCAATTAATAAGGATAAAATAGCATAAAACGCATTTACTACCTTGAAATTGGATTTATAAATAAGATAAATTTTTTTTGTCAAAAATGACTTATAAATAGAACCAAAGTGTAAGCTAATGAATGACTGTTGAGGTTTTTTAGGGGGAAGTCAATTGTTATCTCTTTCTGCAAAGTTAAGCTGAATTGTCTTCTTCCCACCTTTCATGTGTTAAGAAATGTGAATTTAGAAATTACTTAAAGAAATACCAATTCAAAGAATAACAACCATCCAAATTTGAAAAGAAAATAGAGCTCCCCGTCACCGGAAAAGCAGAATAGAGGTGGCAGAAAGTATCTGGGGCATGGCCGTTCACCGCCGCGTCCGTAAGTGCGCAGACAGCCACTTATGATTGTGAATCCGTGGAGGAGAGAGATGGAAGCCGTGGAGGGGGAGCTTTTCGGAGAAGGGAAATTGTTGCAAAGGAGGGAGTGTAATTAATTAGCTCAAGTTTTGATTTTCTCCTCCTCCATGTCTTCTACTTTCTAAAATCTTCGGAGCATACAAATGCGTGACTAGATTAAGTGAGAATAATATCAAAAGCACCTCTATGCATTACAGGAATGACCGAAATTCAATAACATAATTCCTACGCAAAATGATCATAGACAGTAACTCATGAGACAATTCTGAAAAACTATAAGCTCTTCTTAATACCAAGGAAGGATTAAGCTCAAGTTATGCATTTCAGAACGGACAGGATCTGATGGAGAAAATAAAAGAATTTACTAACAATCAAGACTGAAGTATAACACTTATGTAGAGTAAAAGTTGCTTACAATACCAAATAAAAAATATTCGAGATATCACACTCCGGGGTTGGCACTGCAGAACAAACCCTGAGTCAACGACCTGGAGTTCCTTGAATCTATACCAAGGCACGAGGTGAGGCGAGCTGAGGAGACTGCTAAGTGGAGGGGAAGCAAGGACTGCACGCAACCAAGATGAGGAACCGCCCTGCTATTCGAAATCAGAAATTCTTTAAAATCACAACGAGGAATGCAACCAGGAGAAAATCAATTTATGATGGGAAAGCGCTGAAATGAGAAGATATACTTGCCTCAGTAATGTAGCAGGCGAATGAGTGTGTTGGAGGAAAGCTGAGGACTTGGGCTTGCTTGATGGTTTTGAAATCGAAGATCTAATGACAGAGATTGCTGGTTGCGATAGAGATCTACAACGAGAGGCCATTTGAACAACAGCGCCAAAATTTCAGAGGATTAGAGCTTTTACATTGAGAACCTACGGCAATAGAATCCAGGGACGGGTAGAATCCAGGGACGGGAGATAGGGTTTTACTAAGGTTTGGGTATTTTTTAATTATTATTATTATTATTATTTTACTTGACCCCTTACCCTTATTTTTCTCTATTATTTTTTATTACAATTTTCCGTCCAAATTTTTGATTTAATTTATAAAATTTTTCATAGATTTTATTATTGACGTTGATGATATATTGACATGAATTTTTTTTTTTCAAATATTCATCAAAACTTTTTATTTGAAGTTTTGTAATCGTTCCACACTTCCACCATTTTCTCTGCCATGCCAACGATTTAATTAAATAGGCTGCAATAAATAGAATTGTGCATACGTTGGCAAGAAAACAAAATTAGAATGGTGCATACATCACCAAATTATTAATGATAGTTCAGTAAATAAATGATTACTTTTTTCATATGATTTTATAAGATTGAGTGTTTTATAAAATTTTTTGCATATTATTTTTTTTTATGAAATAACCCAGTTGCAAAGTCATAAAAAATTGTAAGTGTAATGGCGACTGGTTCCTCAATTTTAATTGACAAATAATGTTTCCTTTTTATTAACTAATGTTCCCAGTTTCCGTTGAAGCGAGTACTATCTGTCTTGTAAGAAAATGGCAATAAAGCAAGAGGAACGAAAAAAAAGGTCTTCTATTTGTTTCTCTTGGAGGCCAAAGAAGACATTGTTGTCATTGTCGTTGCCGAGCATGGACACGAACTGCGTGTAGTTAATCTTAGTCGTAACAAGTTTGGCCATGGATACAACTACAAGTGATTCAAATTCATACAATCAGAGGCATAGAAAGAAATTGGCATTCAATTAATCAAATCCTAACAAGAGAATTGGGTGGGCGTTTGTTCCATGCCAGACAGTGAACCAGAAAGACAAAAGTTTAGGCCACTTCTATTGAGCTCTTCTGGTAGAAAAGTGAACCACCTTAACCAGCAAATGACTTCCAAGTTCTAAGCAATTCAAACCATCACAGTATGAATTTAGAGGCTGAAGTGGTTATTAATTATCAGTATTTGTCAAAGCAGGGCCAACTTCCCAGTCACCGAATCTATATACGCTTTTGGACCTTTTCCAATTTCACCATCACATGATTAGTATCAGATCCAATACACCCCATATTCAGTTTCTGAAAACTAAACACAAGCATCAAATTACAAGCTTACCAGGTCCAACTGCAAGAACGGTCTTCGATCCTATCGTTACCTGAAACAGTAAAAATCATCAGGAAAACAGCCCTTAATTTGGCTCTTACAAAGAACAATTACAAAACACCAAATTCATCAAGGCACAATTAAATCCTAGAATACCTCACTTTCCCAAGATCGTTTTATTTCATGTCCTCAATTATACGCAGAGTTTAGTTGATGTGAATACTTGTAGTCTCACAACAGTGTGTATAAAACTAATTTTTGTGTTGTGTGTTTCGGATTTTGGTGTCTCATTCTTTATTATGTAGAAAACACATATGGTGGTTCTATCATCACTCTATACTATCCGCAATTAGGGTAGTTTTTGTGGTAATAGAAATTATAATATTATGCCAAACTGCTCGTTGTTACCTGGGTTCGTCGAGCATCAGCAACAACAAAAGTAGGAAAGCCAATATTATCAGCTGCTTCCTTCATCCTATTCCTGTTTTGTAAGTAAAGTGATGGGATGAGTCCATGTATTAGATTGGAAACTGACCATACAGTATTGGCAATAGAAAAACCTGCTTACAACTAATGGGTGCCGGGTGCAGTGATAAGGCAATAGACACTCCCCCTCCCCCAGGGTGGATGAGGGTTCGAACCTTGGAGAAGCATTTATTGGGAGGGGGAACCCACCCTTGGTGCAAAGCACCTTACAGGGGCGTGCCTAAAAAAAATGTCCCCTGTTCCAGATTAGTCGGTTGCCCTGAGTTACTTGATCCAGTGTTAGAAGGCCAGGGACACAAGAAAAGGCGCCGGATACTGGGAGGAGTCCGGGTTTGGGGGCTAAAGGCCCTGTCTGTCTGTTGTCACCAAAAAAAAAAGAAAAACCTACTTACATTTCTTGTTGATTCTTGCAAGTCACAACTATTTGGGTTGGCCACATTGTTCCCATTGTCTCAAAAGGGATCTGTAGCGCCCGGGATTTTGAAAAACATGGAGCCGCCACCAAAATTTTTGAAAAAGGGATAATTTTGGAAACCTTTTTAAAAATGGAAACTGATCTACAAAAACCATTTAGGGTTCGGGAGTTGATTGTGTGTGGGGAAGGTGTTAGGCACCCCACAACACCCATTCATGAGAATGGTTACCCTAAGTTATTTATTTAAAAATACTATGGCCTTTAACTTTATTATAATTACCCAAATAAAGACAAAAATAAATGAAAAACTAAAGGAAAAAAAAATAAGGAACATTTATTTACAAAAAGAAAATAGGAAAAAATATATTTATTTAAAAAAAAAGAACATTTATTTACAACAAGAAAATAGAAAAAATATATTTATTTACAAAATTGGACTTGACCTAGGATGAAAACCTAGGGCCTACGTACCCTTTAGAGGAATCAAAGCCCACGTAGTTCGAGGGGGTAGAAAAGCGTGTCACTTGATTAGTGATTTTTAGAAAAAATGTTCATTTAATTTATTTGAGAAAAATAAGTTTTTTATTTGGTTTGTATTTTTTATTTTTTTTAAAAATGTTTTTTTTTATTTATGAAAGAACTTCTTTTATTTTTCATGAAAGAAAGTTTTGCCATTTTATTTTCATTTATAAAAATGTGTTAAAATATTTTTTTTGAAAGAGGACCTAAGAAAGGAATAAAGAAAAAAGAGAAAAAAGTAACACAAGTTAAACAAAAAGGAAGTCAAAGGTGAGGAAATTTATGCATACCTTTTTCCTTTTGAACCCCGCTACAACAAGAGATAGGGTGATAGAACCACATAATAAACAAGAGGCAAGTACAATTATATTATCTATATTTATTAAGCATAACACCTAATATCATAAAAAAATAAGACAACACATAACTCTTGCCTATGTATGAGATAATTCAGTTGGACAATAAAATGCAAATCCACAAGACCACAATGAGCTAAAACATATCCAGCAACATCATAATACAAAGTAAAGCAATGTAATGCATATTGAATAAAGTCATAGTGCATGAATGATGAGGTAAACATGAACCAAGGGATATTAGATGAGAGAAAAAAAATGAGATGTAAAAGTGAAATCAAAGAAAAGGATGAAAACTCAACCACAGACCTTATCTCCTTGCTCTCCCAAAATTCTTCTCTCCTTTGCTTCAACGCTTGCACTCCTATTTATAGTCTTAAGGTAGGGTTTTCTTCATAAATTCTCCCTTTTTTATTTTTTTTTATTTTATTTTTCGTTTTTTTGATTTTTTTGTATTTTATGTTAAGAACTACCTAACTTAACCCAATCACCATCAATGGAGATTTTTTTTTTTAGTTTTGTTTTGTTTTTGTTTTTTTGTATTTTCTATTGATAAAACTTCCTAACTTGACCTAATTACCATTAGTGGAGATTTTTTCGTTTTTAATCTTTTTTCATTATTCTCCCCACATGTAACTTCCTAATTTAAACCTATCAACATAAATGAGATTTTTTTATTTTTTATTTTTCGTTTTTTTATTTATTATTTTCCCTTAATGAATGACAATGCCAATCATATCAATTAAGGGATTTATTTTAATTTTCGTTTTTTTTAAAGTTTTCCCTTTCAATGATGATTGCCTATTTAGACACCGATCATCATCAATAGGAGGATTTCCTTATTTTTTCTTATTTTCATTTTTTTTATTTTTTCTTTCAATGATGATTGTCAATTTGGACACCAATCATTATCAATTTTTTGTATTTTTTTTAGTGGGGCCCGGACAAAATAGGGTGTTCACAGGATCAATGGCTGCAAAACAAGTCAGTAGCCTGGCGGAGCTTACCATATCAGCAGAAGCGAAATCAGAGAATATACTAATTTAGATTAGCCCTAAAATGAAATTCAGTAATTCACTTCAAACAATACATTGTGATTCTATGTTCTTCAGTATGATATAACAATCCTTGTTGAATGATCGATATCTCCATGTTTGAGATAACAAGTTTAATACATGCATACCCACACAAAAGCTCCCAACTACTTGTCCACCCTATGGCATAGTAAATGTCAACAAGGACTTTCCCCTTGCCTTCCCTCCTTCCGTCTTGCTCCCCAATCAATAACAAAAAAAAGGAACTATTACCAACCAAGACCCCAAATTTTCATCAAACATGAACAACCATACGGTGGCCACACAGATCAGCAACTGTTAATAAAAATAAAATACTCTATCCGGTCCTAAATATAAGACAAAGTTGATTTTTTTGGAGAGATTAAGGAAGCTAATTAAATTACTTTAGAGTATTTATATTTTTATTTTTTTTCTTCAAACTAATAAATTTGACTAATAAACTGATATATAATTTAAGGATACATAATATATGATATGATTAAGTAACTTATTTAACTTCCTTAATCTTTCCAACAAAAGTTAACTTTGTCTTATAATTAAGACTGTATGTAGTAAAGAGTAATATAATTTTTACCTCTCCCAACAAGTGAACGTTTTGGAATTCAAACTTGTATCTTCCTTATAAGATGGTGTCGCTTACCACTTCAATCAACAATCTTTAAGTAGGAAATATAATTTTCTATCCTAACACTCCGCTGAGTAGGATAAAACGGGTAGAAAGAAAAACGATTGATTTAAAAATTGTAATCTTAATATTAATTCTAATTACTTTAATCAATTCAAATTTTCAATTCTAAAATTTTTTATACAATAATTTAAAATTTTAAAAATGTTTCTAAAATTAAAAAATAAAGGAATATTAAGAGAGAGTAAAAATATTGATGGAAAAATTTGAAATGAGAGTTTAATTTCGGTTTTTTTGGGAAAATTGTGAAAAAATCTCTCATTAACAATTTATTTGCCTAATGGGACCTTCGCGTGCAGATTAGCTTCCACGTGTGCAGAATATCTTCCCTTGTGTGCAGATGATTTTTCCTGTGTGCAAAATTCTTCCCTATAAGTGTGCAGAAATCTTCCATACGTGTATAGAAATCTTCCTTCCGTGTGCAGATATCTTCCCTCCATGTGCAAGATATCTTCCCAGGTCTCATTTAACAAATAAGTTGTCAATGATGTTTTTTTTAGCAATTCTCTCTTTTTTTTCCTTTTTACTCTTATTTCCTCGTCCATTTTTCTACTCGGTCAAGCGTAAGTAAAAGCATGCAGATTCAAAATTATAAATGGCTTAAAAATTTGCCTTGTTAAATAAGGATGAGGCATGGTTACATTTTCAATTAAGGTTCATAACATTTTGAGACTAATTAATAAAATTTTCATAGATAGGAGAGC
Source organism: Inga leiocalycina (assembly GCA_963242795.1). NCBI lineage: Eukaryota > Viridiplantae > Streptophyta > Magnoliopsida > Fabales > Fabaceae > Inga > Inga leiocalycina. The sequence goes on from OY725321.1 coordinate 50,703,614, forward strand.
AAGTAAAGGGTTCATTTGGTAGGAAGAATTAATTTTAATGAAAAAAATAAAATGGTAAAGAGAGAATTCCTACTGCAAAATGTTTGGTATGCGAGGAAAGGAAAAGGAAAATGATGAATTAAAAAAGAGTTAAGATATAAATTTGTTTTAAAAATTTTTATTTAAAAGCATTGGATATCTGATAATTTTTTGAAGAACAATGTCATTCGGACATTACTAAAACGTTAAGTTTGATTGTTAAGTAACATGTGACACTTCACATGGCCTTCAATATACCAGTGATTTGCCATGTGGCACTTAATGTTACACCTACCAACTTTTTTTTAAAAAAAATCCCCCCAGGCCACCTGCCCTTCTCTCTCGCAGACTAGCACGTTGCGTCTCTTCAAGACTACCGTCCAAACAATTGTCGTCATCCACAATCCTTGATGAGAAGAAAACTTGCTTAAGCATCCACCATCCCTCTTGATTCTTTTGTCTTCATCTTTTATGCAAGATTAAAGAGAAAAAAAAACATTTGATTTTTAGATCTAAGATGGATGCTCCTTAGTATAACCGTCTCACCTCCCACCTCCACCGATCTCCCGCTCCGCCGCAATATTGTTCAGATTTGACTAAAAAGATCTCGCCGCAGTCACCTATGACTGCTCAGAACGGCCGCCTTTTATTGCTCCTTTGTAATGACCACCACCGTCCAAACCCCGCCTTTTTCTTCATTTGACAACTCCTCACCGCAACTGCCATCTTCTTCATCCTCCACCGTCAGTCATCCACTATGGCTTTGTTGGTTCTTCTTCCATCATTGTCCTTCAACATCGCCGATGACAAATCTGGCCGTATCCTCTAAAACGGTGCACGAGCCTTGAGTGGTGCATAGCATCTGGAATGTGCATTCCATCTCCTAACCCAGAACGTTATAGATTATGCTTAGATCAGAGGGAAGACTCGTCCAAGTCACCGAAGAGCCTTGAGTGTTCCATAAAATCAAAGAATTTGGCCTGGGAATGCGAAGGAGGGAGGTAGCAGGAGGAGTCGACGGTCGATCTGAAAACCAGAAAAGCAGAGTTGACTGTGGAAGCATACCAAATGGTCTTCTCCAACTTTTAATTCTTCCTCTTCTCCCTGTACCTCAATGCCCTCGCTTCCCTATGTGCTATCAAATCCAAGATCTGAAGATTTAAGCTTGATAAGTTTATTATGATTTTGTTTCTAGCATTTTGTTGATTTTGTGTTCATTAATGTGATGTTAAGATGATTATACGAGGAAGGCAATGATATGAAGGGCGCGGGCAAAGGCATGTTATTTCTATAAATGATTTATTAAAAAGTGTAAGGGTATACTGTCAATTAGGAGAGTATTATTTCTACGAGGATTTATTACTAAGTATTAAAATCGGTAATTTTAATTCTATTTAGTCAATTGATTAGTTGGTGATTGAGATTATAAAATAAAAATAATTAAATATGAATGCAATTAATATGAGAAAAAGTTCTAGGGATTAGAGTTCACTTAACAAATTTTTGATTGAATTACCTATTTATTCTTGTTCAATTTATTCCACATGATTGATAGCTGAGTTTCCCTAATTTAATTACTAGCCTCTTCCAAGGTCAAACAATTCTATAATTAATTGTTAATCCAATATATCCCTATATGATTTAAAACAATTAATCATACATTAAGATTTATAAAACTCATTAAGACTACACAATTCATATGAATATATTCCTATTTCATATGCAAATTATAGATTTAATTATAGAATCTACACACACGCATCTCCTTCTGGTCTCAACATACATATTAAAATCATTCAAAAGATGGGTAATTAATTGAAAGCATTAAAAACAATAATCAAAACTCAATCATGAAAGAAAAATTAAAACTAGATTTAATAAGTTAAGATTCAATCCGTCATTAGTATGTGTTAATTCAGAAATCAAGAGTATTTTAGCACATTTTCTTCTCTTTTCACTTATTTTCGGATTCAAATTGTGCATATAAAGAGATTATAGAAGAAAATGTGATAGGACGAAGCTAAATCAAAATTTTGTTGAATCATGGGTTAAATGCACATAGTTTTGATTATTTGTGAAAGATAAAATAGCTTATGAATCCCTCTTCCTAGTAGGTGGAGGATGATAAGTTGTTAAAGCTCTCAAAGATCATGGGAAAATGTGAAAGGAAGGGAAGAATGCAAGAGGAAGATGAAAAAGGAAAGAAGAATACAAGAGGAAGATGAAAAAGGACACTATGAAGGAGAAGCTTGCATTTGTTGTGGAAGCACTGTAGCCGAGTCATTGCAAAACCACCTTAGAAGATGACTTTTCTGTCTGCCCTTTGGTCATGAAATCCGTTGTAGCCAATGCCATAACAAAACCACCTGAAAAAGCCTTACGTCTGTCTGATGACAATTCACTATGGCATTCGCTGTAGCAAACCTACGGCGAATGCGCGAAACTGATACTGTGCGTTTTGAAAAAGTGACGCTGCTGATGCTATTTTAACCTAATAGGGGCGCCGAAATTCACTCATTCTGTAGAGGGGAGAGGTTGAGAACACAAGGGAGGCTTTTTGGAGAGAGCTTGAGGAGATCTTATAGCTTTTGGAGGAGATTTGTGAAGAATTTCAAGGGTTTTCTTTCCCTTTTCTGGTTTCCCCCTCTTTTTTTCCCATTTTGCTAATATGGTTATGATTCTTAAGCTTAGTTGTTGGGTTGTATTGATCATGAGTAGCTAAAACTCCTATTTAGGATTACTTTTACCCATTGTATGGATTGAAACTATTGGATTATCTTGCTTTTGTTAGTTAATGAGTATATATGTTGATTTTTCTTTGAGTTTAATGCTATCTTGTGCTTGATCACCACATGATTAGAGTTGTTCAATTGGAAGATGCTTGAGAGAGCTATTTTGATTGTAGAACTTAAGTAAAATCATGCTAGACTTGAAGTTTAGGGATTAAATGGATGGTTTGTTGTTAGAATAGAGAAATATCTAACAACCTAGCATAGTCAAGTGAAGGCTTGCTTTGGAAAGATGATTTTCATTAATTAAAAACAAGAGATTGAATATTTTTGATGAAGATTAAACATCAATCTTGACTTGAGAGAGCTTGGTTGGTGATTTTAGGATCTTTGACTAGCATATAGACTCATTTAACTAGCTTAAGTGAATATTTGTATAGTTTTATAAAATATAATGGGGAAGAAGTAATTCTAAGTTTATATTTCTTGAAGTTAAACCCAATTTCTCAATTTTCACTATTTTCCTTTGTTATTTTTATCAAAAGTCTTTATTTAACTTGATCACATCTAAATGATTCCATTCAACCTAATCAAGGACATGGTTAAATTAGTTAACTCACTTTTGTCATAGTCCTTATGGTTTGACACTCGTTTCTCACTAATTTATTACTTGTGACCTGTACGCTTGCGGAAGCTAAATGGCGAACAAGTTTTTGGCGCCGTTGCCGGGAACTATTGACTAAAGCCTTTTGAGTTAATTAGTGTAATTGTGTACTTGATTATGCTTGAATCCTTTTCCTTTTCTTATTTCATTTTCTTAATTTGCTTTGTTTTTAAGTATAGTTATAGCTATAGTTCTTTTTCTTGTTTTTCTTAGTATAGTTCTATTAGTTGATAAGTTTGATACTCGTTGTGGGAATTTTTGAATTGTAGGTACTCTTGCTCCGTATGTAAACTAATTTGGAGGTCGTTCTTGACGGTGTTGTCGAAGAATATTTCTCTAAAGATTTTGAAATTGTACCGGAGACTCCACCTCAAGTGCAACCTATCCAAAGACCTGAACCTTTACCGATACTAGAGCAACCAAGACCACCACCTCATCCTCATCCATTTTACAATATGGTCAATCCTAATGATGATGACTTGGAGTATACTTTGGATGAGTACATGGAGCAAGAAAACTCCACCTATCAATTTAGCATCTAGTTTTCTGCTATTCAAGCTCGGAATTTTGAGTTGAAGCCAATCATGCTTCAAATGCTCCAAATGATTGGCTTGTTTTTGGGAACTCAGAATGAAGACCCTATTGATCATTTGACACACTTTGTACAAGTGTGTGAGAACTTCAAGTTTCAGGGAGTAACTTCGGATGCACTTAGATTGCGATTCCTCCCCCTATTACTTGACACGAAGGCAAGAGCTTGGCTTACTGCTCTACCTCCTAATTCTATCACTACTTTGGATGAAATGGCATCTAAATTCAAGGCAAGGTTCATTCTAAGGGGTAAACGGGCAGTTCAAAGAGTTGAACTCTTAGGTTTCCAACAACAGTCAGGTGAACTTTTTCATGAAGCATAGGAGATATTCAAGGAGTTGTGGCGTAGTTGTCCCAACCATGAACAGAAAAACTATGTCTTGCTTGAAGCCTTTACTGCCGGATTGGATATACCCACTTCAAATATGCTCAACAATGCCTCTAATGGTGGAATTGGCAAAATGAGGGTTTGTGATATATCACAGTTGTATAAGGATATCGCTTCTAGTTCCTTGCAACAATCAGAAAAGTCATGTTCTAGCTATAGAACCTCTAAGGAACCAAGTCCTTCGAGTAGTTCAAATGTGTTTAAGGAAATTGTTGCTCAACTTGAAGCTATGGCTAAGAGATTTGATCAACTTTAATTGAAGATAGAGAGAAATTCATCCAAGAATGTGAATGCTATTCAAGCTCCAAGTCTTTCTTATGAAATATGTGGAGAAGCCCACTCTTATGAAGAATGTTATCATACTATGGAGTCTGTGAGTTATTTGAACAATAATCAAAGGTATCCACATGGCAACCCTTACTCTAATACCTACAACAAGGGTATAAGGGATCATCCCAACTTCTCTTGGAGGAATGGACCTAGTGAGAATCCAATTAATCACTATGCTTTTACTAGTAAGCTAATGCGTCCACCGGGTTTTGAGCAACCACAAAAGCCACAAGAGGGTGATTCCGAGACAAATTAACTCTTGAGGAAACTTCTTAAGGGTCAAGAAGTCTTAGTTGGCACAGTTTCTCTTCATGACACAACAATCAAGAATCTTGAGATACAGATGGGCCAAATTGCTTCATACTTGAGTGCTCAACCAAGAAATGGACTTCCAAGTGATACTATTCCTAATCCTAAGCAAGAAAGTAAAGAAGAATTCAAGGCTCTTACTCTCTGAAGTGGCAAGACTTTACCCGATGTTCTAAGTATGGGTAATGTAATATCCCAATTTGTGATTAAGGTCTAATGACAATGGAATTGATTGTAATTTGTGCAATTAAATGTTTTTGGAGAAATGAGATGTGAATTTAGTATAAATGTGTGTGGTGTTTAAGATCAAGGGTTGAGATGTTGACATGTGGCAATGTTATGGACCATAGGATGAGGCATAAGAGACAAAAACCACCTTTTTCTCTCTCTTCTCTCTCCTATGCGTTTTTTTATCATGGGCAAGGGAAAAAGTGGTACATCATCATCATCCTTTCTTCATCCCTTCCATCTCTCATTTTCTCTCTCTTCCTTCACCATTTTCGCTGAACTCAAGCTTGGAAAGAGAAAGGGAAAGCTTTGATTTTGGGTGAGTAATGGTCCTCCTTTGCTTAAATCCTTTTCTCTAAAGTTGTGCATCTCATTGAGAGCTTCATTATGGTGATTTTAGAATTTGGAAAGGTGGTGGTTTGTGTGTTGGAGGGAAATCAAAAGTTGATAATCAAGAAACTAGTCTTGGAAAGAAGAAGAGGTAAGAATTTGGAACCTTTTGACATATTTATTGTGGTCATTGGTTTAGCTTAGAGGATTTTGGATTTTTGCCCTGATTTTGGCTTAATTTGAAATGTGTGGATTGGTTAGTGTTTAGTGGGAAATTGGTGTCATAGTGTGTCTTTGAGCATTTGAAATTGATTTGGAATGTTAGTTTGGATTGGTTTGCAATATGGTGGTTTGATTGAGTTCTTGGTAAGACATGTGGTGGTCATTGTGTAACATGCCAATGGAGGTTGAATTGGGTTGTTTTGATGATTTCAATGTATTCCTTGTGTAAATTTATGTGGGAATGGTATTTGATATGAATTTGGGAACCATTGGAAGCATTGGTGCAAAATTAAAATATTGTCCATTGAAAGTCTATTCTGGGCAGTCAGGTTGTCTAGACGTTTTGAATAGGCAAATGGTGTCTAAAAATTCTGAAAATTTCCAGATTTAAAGTTCACATTCAAAGCTTCAAAATGGACATAAAGTTTGTGTCATTTCGTTTTTTGAGCTAAGAGTAATGACTGTCCAAAGTTTGAGATTAAAACTGGAATCTGTTTTGGAGTAGTGGTGAATTTCGTGTAATTCTGTACTTTTGTGGTGATTTCCAGTAATGGCCAATATTTTTCCTAGGAAGAGGACTTAAATAGCTTTTATTTGGCTTTGGAATCACCTCATTTCTATTTTTCTAGAATTAGTTATGATTTTTCAAAGTTGTCTTGGCTGCAGCAGAAAAATCTGGACTGCAGCGCAAAAGTTTCTGTGCGCGTTTTGGCTGCAGCTAGAAACCTTCTGTGCACGTTTTGGCTGCAGCCAAACCCCCTATTTCCAGCATTTTGTAATTTTCCAACCTAATACTTACCAATCATTTTGGGTTATCTTTGAGCTTGTTATAACCATTTAAGGGACTCATATGGGACCTATTTTAAGTGTTTGGAAGTAAGAATTGGGGGTTGTAAATTAATCCTCCATTCTTGATTTTTGTTTATAGGCTTTGACATTTGTCGTACCCGCGAGCCCACTGTGCCAAAGGTCGTCAGGAAAGAACAAGGTAGTGACTCCTTCTTTATACCTTATGTGATACATTGTATGTGTGCTAAATCATTGATTTGTGATGGATTCATATGCTGCAAGATTTGTGAAATTGTGAATGCACCACTATACTAAAAGTCCCTGAGTCGTTAACAACGGTTCGGGTAAGGGCTGTGTGCCTTCCCGGCGGTAAAAGGAGATGAGGTTAGGGTGTGATATTTGTGAATTTGTGGGCTGAAAGGCTATTTGTGGGCCGAAAGGCAATATGTGAGCTGTAAGGCTATTCGTATGCACTGCCATACCAATAGTCCCTGAGTTGCTAATAACGGTTCGGGTTAGGACGGTGTGCCTTCCCAACAGTAAAAGGGGATGAGGGTGGAGTGTGATTGATGTTGTTGCTAATTATGTGGTGATTGTTTACATGCTATGTGATTACGTGTGGTATGAATAATTTGTTACTACTGAGATTCTTTAGAATCTCACTCTTTCCAAATGACTAACATTTCAGACAGGGCGAGTGGCTCCAAGGATAAGAGGCCAACCAGGAGCAGTTAGGGCTTGTAGGGACATTTATTTTGGTCTACGTTAGTTATCTCTTTTGGTTGGGATTACTGTATGTATATAGTGAATTCTTTTGGACATGTAATCCCCATTTGGGAAACATTAAACCCATTTTATATATTTGAACCCCGGGGTTGCCGGGATTTTAGTTAGGTACTCTGATATTTGTGAATGTGATATATCTGCATAGGTAATTGTATTCGAAAGTGGATGTGAGACCAGATGAAATTATGTTTCTGAACTGTTTTTTTGGACACCCTATCTTGAAGATAAGGGATTTTAAATGTTGTTTTGTCTTATTGGTATCTATTTCACTTAAATTTTGTAATCCGGATATAATTATCGTGAGGGGGTTACAGGTAAGGCTACAACAAAGCCAAAAGACCATGTTGTGGAAGATCTTAACCTTGATGACGAGGTTGTTGAAGACATTATGGTCGAAGAAGAGGACAATAAGAAGAGGAAGCAAATTGAAATGAATCTAGAAGATGAGGTGCCAAGCAAGCCCGTTGCTCTTGAAAATATGGAAGAAAAGAAGAGAAAGACTAACACTTCTCTTCCTCGATATATCCCACTACCCCTTTTTCCACAAAGGCTCAAGAAACATCAAGAAGATGAGCAATTCAAGAAGTTTATTGAGATGTTCAAGTTGTTACATATCAACATTCCCTTTGCAGAAGTCTTAGAGCAAATGCCCAAATATGCCAAGTTCATGAAAGATGTCATCTCAAAGAAAAGAAGGTTTAATGAGTTTGAGACGGTGGCCGTCACCAAAAGCTTCACTAATGTTATCAAGCAACTTCCACCTAAGTTGAAGGATCCCGGGAGCTTCTCAATACCTTGTCATATTGGAGGTAAATTCTTAGGGAATGGCTTATGTGATCTTGGTTCTAATGTCAATCTTATGCCTTTGTCTGTGTTCAACAAGTTGGGATTAGGTGAAGCTAGACCTACCATGGTTACCTTGCAATTGGCCAATAGAAGCTTGTCTTATCCTAAAGGGATTATTGAAGATGTGTTAGTCAAGGTTGATAAGTTCATATTTCTAGCTAATTTTATTGTACTTGACTTTGATCCGGATAGAGAAATGCCTTTGTTGCTAGGAAGGCCATTTTTAGCTACAGTTAGAACTTTGATAGATGTGGAAAAAGGTGAATTGACTTTGAGGGTGACCGATGAGCAAGTTACCTTTAATATGAATCAATTGATGAAGACCCCTCATGTGAATGAAGATTTTTTCTTTCTTGATATGATTGATCTTGTCACACAAGAGGAATTTGAGACCTCTATGATTGAAGATATACTTGAAGCCACTCTTCTTGATATTGATTCTAAGGGTTTGGATGTAGTGGAATGCAAGGCTATTATGATGCAACAACTTCTTATCCTAAAAGGAGGATACCATTTGAGTCACTTGATTTGGGTTCACAAGATAGACCAAAGTTGAAATCTTCTTTAGAGGAATCACCTTCACTTGAGCTGAAGGCATTGCCATCTTATTTGCAATATGCTTATCTGGGTTCCAACAACACTCTTCCAGTGATTATTGCTTCGGATCTCATTATTCAATAAGAGGAGCAATTAGTTGAAGTCTTAAAAGCTCAAAAAAGGGCTATTGGGTGGACAATTGCTGATATCAAGGGCATTAGCCCTTCTATGTGCATGCAAAAAATCTTTTGGAAGAAAATCATAAGCCTTCCATTGAACATTAAAGAAGACTCAACCCTATTATGAAGGAAATAGTAAAGAAGGAGCTTCTTAAATGGCTCGATGCTGACATTGTATATCCTATTTCTAATAGTTCTTGGGTGAGCGCAGTCCAATGACTCCCCAAAAAGGGTGGTATGAATGTAATGGCTAACACCCATAATGAACTCATTCCCACTTGTACTGTGACCGGGTGGAGGGTTTGCATGGACTACCGTAAGCTCAATACGGCTACTCGTAAGGATCACTTCCTATTACCTTTTATTGATCAAATATTGGACAAACTAGCTGGAAGGGAATTCTTTTTCTTTCTTAATGGTTATTCGGTGTACAACCAAATAGCAATTGCTTCAGAAGACTAAGGGAAGACTACATTTACATGCCCTTATGGCACCTTCGCTTTTAAGCGCATGCCCTTTGGCCTTTGCAATGCACCGGCTACATTTCAACGGTGTGTGATGACTATTTTTGCCAATATGATCGAGCACACCATGGAAGTGTTCATGGATGACTTCACTATGTTTGGTGACTATGAAGAGTGCTTAGCCAACTTAGCTCAAGTCTTGAAACGGTGTGAAGACACTAATCTCATGCTCAATTGGGAGAAATGCCATTTTATGGTAAAGGAAGGCATTGTGTTAAGCCATCGTGTCTCTAAGGACGGTTTAGAAGTTGACTGAGCAAAGATAAAGGTGATTGAACAACTTCCTCCACCTATTAATATTAAGGGTGTGAGAAGCTTTTCGGGCTATGCTGGATTCTATCGAAGGTTTATAAAGGATTTTTCCAAAATGACCAAGTCACTATGTGCTTTACTTGAGAAGGATGCCGAGTTCAAGTTTGTTGAATCATGCTTGAAAGCATTTGAAGAGTTGAAAAGAAGACTCGTAACCGCTCCTATCATCATGGCTCCAGATTGGAGTTTACCCTTTATAGTAATGTGTGATGCTAGTGACTATACCGTGGGAGCTGTGCTTGGGCAAAAAAAGGATAAAGTTTTCCATCCTATTTATTACGCCAGCAAGACACTTGATGTTGCACAAGAAAACTACATTACCATTGAGAAAGAGCTTTTGGCCGTAGTGTATGTATTTACCAAGTTTCGGCCTTACTTGATTGGTGCCAAGGTGGTTGTCCATATTGATCATTCAGCACTAAGATACCTCTTTAGTAAGAAAGACTCTAAAGCAAGGTTGATTCGATGGGTTCTGCTCTTACAAGAATTTGATCTTGAAATTGTTGATAGAAAGGGCTCTGAAAATCAAGTTGCTGACCACTTGTCTAGGTTGAGTACTGAAGCTCAACATGATGGGGATCTACCCATTCATGAAACATTTCCAGACGAGCAACTCTTTCTATTGAGTCATTTTGATACTCCTTGGTATGCCAACATAGTATATTACCTTGTGAGTGGAATCATTTCTGAGGACTTGAGCTATCACCAACGGAAGAAGTTCCTACATGATCCCAAGTTCTATCATTGGGAAGAACCCTACCTATTTCACTATTATGCTAATAAGTTGATTCGAAGATGCGTTCCAGAAAGTGAGCAACAAGATGTATTGAAGTGTTGCCATTCGTCTGAACATGGAGGTCATTTTGGTGGTAATAAGGCTGCTGTAAAAGTCTTGCAATCTAGATTTTTTTGGCCATCCTTGTTCAAGGATGCTTATGAATTTGCTCTATCTTGTGACCGGTGTCAAAGGGTTGGCAACATCTCAAGGAGGAACGAAATGCCACTCAACAACATGTTGGAAGTGGAATTATTTGATGTATGGAGGATTGACTTCATGGGACCGTTTCCCAAGTCCTTCAACAATCAATACATTCTTGTAACGGTGAATTTTGTGTCTAAATGGGTTGAGACCATTACTTCTCTAACAAATGATGCTAAAGTAGTGGTTAAATTTATGAAAAAGCATATCTTTACTCGCTTTGGTGCTCCAACGGCTGTTATAAGTGATAGCGGTACTCACTTTTGCAACCATCAATTTAAAACTCTTTTGAAGAAGTATGGAGTGAAGCATAAGGTGTCTTTAGCCTACCATCCTCAAACAAATGGTCAAGCTGAAATTTCCAGTGGAGAAATCAAGAAAATTCTTGAGAAAACTATGGGTATCACTCGAAAAGATTAGTCCATGAAGTAAAATGATGCACTATGGGCCTATCATACTGCTTACAAGACACCTATCAGTATGTCTCCTTACCGGTTGGTATTTGGGAAAGCTTGTCATCTTCCTTTGGAATTGGAACATAATGCATATTGGGCTATCCAAAAGTTGAATTTTGATGAGAAAGAAGTGGGTGAAAAGAGACTCTTACAACTCAATGAGCTTGAAGAATTTTGTTTTCATGCTTACGAGAGTTCAAAGCTTTACAAGGAGAAAACCAAGCGGTGGCATGACAAGAAGATTGTCCTTAAGTCTTTTGAGCCGGGTCAACGAGTGCTTTTATACAATTCTAAGTTGAAGATTTTTTCAGGAAAATTGAAGTCTAGATGGTTTGGACCTTTCACTGTAGTTCAAGTCTTTAACAAGGGTGTTTGGAGTTGGAAGGCCAAGATGGTGACCCTTTCAAAGTCAATGGTCAACGGTTGAAGCATTATTGGGGAGGAGATATGGATAGGCGTGTGTTTACTATCCACCTATCTAATAAAGAATGACTAACGTGAAGAGTTGGGCTAAAGACTATAAACTAAGCGCTTCTTGGGAGGCAACCCAAGTTCTTAACTCAATCTTTGTCATTTTTTTGTTTTTGTTTTGATTTGGTATATGTATGTTTGATCTTTGTGTTTTGTAGGTGAGAAAAGTTTCCCTCATGAACTTTAAAGTGCACTTTAGGAGATGGAGATGGAAGAGTAACATAGATGCCAAGAAGCGAACTACAAAGGGGAGTATGCCTTTAATATCTATTGCATGTGGTTTGGATCTTGGAATGTAGTATTGAATATTGTGAAGACTATTCTTGGACTATCATAGTGCTTTTAGGTTGTGGATGAATGAATCCTAAGTGTATTGTGGTATGGATTAGTGTCAATGTGCTTGGAATGTTTGAAGTTGGATTTTGAGTGAATTTGGATGATTTTGCTGCTACATTGTTTGATTAGTTTTGTCAAATTCGCTATGGAGTTCGCTATGGCTAAAGTCATAGCGAATTGGGTGATTTTGATTGTGTTTCTAACTTGGTTATTCCCTAAGGATTCGCTATAGCGAATGCCACAACAAATTGGGTCATTTTGACATGTTTTCTGACTTATGGTTTATTGTCTGGTTCGCCACAGCGAATTGGGTCATTTTGGCATGCTTTCTGACCTGTGGTTTACTGTCATGTCTCGCTGTAGCGAAGGTGATAGTGAATTGGGTGATTTTGAGTGTGCCTCTGACCTATTAAAAAAAAAGAAAATAATATATATAATTAATAACTTTCATTTTTTGAATATATAAAAAAAATTAAAAACAAACAAATAATATATATATATACATACATTTTTTATTTTTTTTATATATTTCTAAAAAAAAAGAGAAAAACAAAAGATGTTTATATGTATATGTATATAAAAAAAATCAGAAAAACATAATATATATATATATATATTAGTTTTCCCTCTTTGCCTTTCATTCCTTCATTTTATTCCTAACTTAACCATTTAGTGTGTTCTTATACCCTCAAAACCATAGTTTTAGAATCACTTTTCCGTAAATCGAGATAAAACTCCTCTCACATACTTATCTCAAACTATAAAAACTATTCTCCAAAAACTAATTAAAATATACACTTAAATCTGTCCCACAATTGCATCCACATTCATCCCCAATTTCCAAATCTTTAATCCTTCTTTATAAATTCCCTCCACTCTCAAACCCCAATCCCTTTCTTTCTCTTCACACTCCCTCCACCGATCCCTCTCACTTCGTCACTCACCATCGACCCTCACCCCTCTGCTCAACCTTACTCTCCCAAATACGTGGCACCTTCCCTCCACCATTCACTCTCCATCGCTCCCTCACTCACGGCCTTCACTTTCTCCACTATCACCTATTCCTCCTAGATCCGTCGCCTCTGATGGCAAACACCCTATTCTCCGACGCACCCACTCCATCTTCACTATCTCACAACACTATTTGTCCGCAGCTCACCGTCGAGCACCCTCGCTGCCCACCGATTCACTATCCATCACTATCGACGGCCGATTACCCCCCTCCAGCACAACCCACCATCGACTGATCCTACACCTACCCACACTACAGTTCACCATCCTCCTCTCTTCATCGCTCCCTTTCTTACCACTCACCCATTTCTTTCTCTGGCAAAAACCCTCTTTGACAAAAATCCGTCACCCTCACTCTCAGCCTCTATCGCAAACACCCACTGCACCACCCTCACTCACCCTACAGATCCGTCGGTTCCTCTCCAACGTTCCTTTGTCTCACCGAAGCTGGGCTGATACCACGCCGATGAACTTCATCGTCAAAACCCCACACCATTGCGCACCCTCGTTGGCTTCCTTCTCACCTTTCACGTTCTGTCCTGTTTCAAATCACGGTGCCTCTGCAGTTGATTCTCAGTCATCTCTTTGGGTCAGTGAGACTTGGTGTTCATGTCTCTTTGTTACTGTGTTTGTGCTTCAGCTCCCTTGTATCTTTTCTGCTATCTCTTCTTCTTCTCTGAGGTAATTTTTGTTCTCTTTTTGTTGTCTTTGCTATTTATTACGGGTTTTGATTAAGTTAGAGTTGAGATCTGGTTTCAGATTCATGGCAGTCCCTAGGTTTGAACAGATGTTGTTCTGGTTTAATAGCTTGTAGTGTGAAAACATGACTACATTTAATTAGTGATAGAGCCGTCTTGAGTATTATGGATATATAGGCTGGAATTTATAGTGGAAGTTGAGGATTAGTTGTTAGTAATTATCTTGCATGTTTTGTTTACAATTATGGCTTCATTGTGGTTGCCTTGTTGATCCTGGTTTTTGAATGATTGTTGGCTTAAGTACTGTCATCTGTTGTTAAACAAGGATACTTTGAACTCTTTGGTTGCTGCTTCTAAATGAAATAAACTTGAAATTCATTTGTGAACCATGAATATACTACTTTACATACTGCTGTGTAAAGGGAAGTATACTTCTAGTTTGTGAAAACCATGTTTGGGCCTAATTTAAAGAGATTTCCGCATATCCTTTATAGTTGCAAGCTTGAACAGAATTATGACCACTTTTGCTAATATAGGTACTGGTGCTTGAGTACTCATTTGTGCTTTTAGAATGTACTTCAGAACATTTCATTGTGGATTACCGAATATTTCCTCATTGAGATTTTTCTGTTTTCTGTGAATCTTGGTGGTTACTAGGCTTGAACTGATATGATTGATATGTGGATATATGTCCGGCTTGACTTGCTGTGGGAGTTGCATTGAGTTAGTCCTTTCTAGTTCACTTGCATTGTGTAGCATTCCTTTGCAAAGTTGTGAACTAGTGCTTGGTCAATCTGTTTTGCATCCTTAGCTTTTTCTTAAAACCTTTCATTTTGGAAAACCAAATTTCTGTTCACCAAGTCCAAGAAACATTGTAAATGCCTATGAAATTATGTTGTTTCCTGCAATTATTGATGATTGCATTCATTAAACTTTTTTTTCTGCCTTGGATCATTTGATTTTGACTGAGCAATGCTTAATCAATATAGGTTTCTTTGGTTTTCCATAATGAATTGAGTTTGGATGAGCTAAATCTTTCTTGTTGATAAAGTGCCATTTGGGGAGTAAATAGATTTTGAAGGCAGTGAGGATGGGCTTAAGTTTGGAATTCTATTTTAAAGAAGTTTTGGAACTAGCTAGCCTTTAAGTTTGGGGGAAACTTTTCTATTGGTTAGGCTCTTTTCTCTTCTTTTGTAGGATTGTCTTGTGGTTGTTCAGTGTGTGTTTTTGTGCTTGCTTGCATCTAGGATACATGGGAAAAGCCAGATCATCTAAATGAGCTTTTGCTTCTGCTAAGAAGGCCCCTGCTCCAAAGAAGCTTAAGGCTCTCCCCCATCTTCTACTAAACAACCAGAGCTCAGTTGCTTGAAATAGCTAAAGCAAGAGTTGCTAAGCGCAAGTTTAAGCAAGAGCGAGCCTTTCCTCCCCACAAGTGCTATAAATTCTACAAGTTGGCTTAAGATTTGGACCCACGGAAAGCTGGCAATGTCGCTTTTGTACACCATTTCTACTTCTATGTATATTGTTTTAAAACCACTATAATGAACTTCCATGCTGAAATCCCCCAAGGAAAGCCATCCATCACTGTTGAGCGAATCAGAAACTTTTATAACCTTTAACAGATCACTGAGTGTAAGTATCAGCTACTTAAGGCTGCCACTGAGGATCACTTTCCTTTTCAAGAAATAGCTGACACATTGCTCCTGCCGGGAACTACTGCATGGAAATCCAAAGGTGAAGGGAAACAAGCTTATCTCAAGCAAACTTCCTTGAATCAAGAAGCTAGAATCTGGCTACAATCTGTGGGGTTTAATGTGATACCAAGTGGCCATTTGAGTACCTTGAATAAAAAGATGGTTCTTTTGGCCTACCTCTTGATGACTAAACAGCCGGTGTAGCTTGAGCATGTCATTTATGATGCTATGCTCCACTCTGCGTACTACATGAGTAAGAAAATTGCCTTTCCTCATCTGATCTTTGACTTGTATAAAGAGGATGAAATGAAAGAATATGAGAAAGATGAAATCTTCCTACCAGCCCCTCCTTTCAAGTATGATCAGGTTAAGAGAGATACCAAAACCCCAGTGTATCAGGATGAAAGCGATAAGGTTATCACCCTCGAGAGCATTCATGAGAAATTGAGGGTGGCTGAGCTGAACCATGTTGAGGATTCCCATCACCTTATACGCATTAAAGCGATGTTAAAAGGGAAGGCCAAGAAGAAAGGGATTGTGGTGTCATCAGATGAGGACAGTAGTAATGACACCAGCGGAGCTAATGTGATGACAGTGGGGATCTAGAAGTTGAAGATTCCCCAATTGACATTGATGGCTCTTCTGCATCAAAATCTACTGAAGATGCCTCAAATTGATCTGAACTAATTGACTATTGCTGTTTTGCTGTCTATTCTGTTAGCTCAGCTGTTCAACTCTTTTGCTATCTGTGGTTGTCCTTGAAGTTATAACTGTGTCTAGTATTGACTATATTCTTGAGTTTCCTTGACTGTTTAACTACTTGCACTCTCTGTTCACCTGAGGCTACTGATAGTCTCTTGCTTGCTCTTGGACTTGTTTTGGGTATGAGCTACTGCGGGCTCTTTGCACAGTGACTATTCTATTTTGAAATAGGTCCTGATAGCCATATTCTGCTTTTGATTGTATTTCATCATTATGGCTAATGTGATTATTGATATATCCTGTATGTTTGCGGTGCATGTTATGGCACTAGTTACTGATGACTAGAGTCACATTGATTCCAAGTTTTATTTGGGCCATTGAAGGTTTTATTTCCTATGAATTCTTGATCTTTGTGAATATTGTGGATATGGGTTATATATTGTACATGTACTGTTCAGCCTCAATCCCTTCCTTTTGGGGTTAATAATGAGGACATTGTTAATCTTAAGTTTGGGGGTGAGATTTTGAGATTGCATCACAATTTTGAAATTCTGAAAGAAAAACAAATTTTGGAAGAGAATGAGTGCACAGAAGAAAATTTTTGAACAGGTTTTGTTAGAAAATTGTTTGAATATGTGAGATTTTGCATACTTGAGTTTTTGCTTGTGAAAAATTGTTGAAAATGAGCTGTTAGTTCCAGTTATTTGTCAAATATTGTTTGGATGATCCTATGATATAAATTACTGCTCTATACGTTATATTAGATAGGAAATTTTTATTAATGTGCATGGATGAGTGCATTGTAGTGATAAAACATGTTGGTCAAAGTTTGTAAGTAATTTACCCACAATTGGAGTTAAATGTATTGCGGATGTACTTGTTGAAAGGCTTAGTAGCAAATTAGGTTATATACATGTGTCTCAATTTTTGATTTTAGAATCCCCTTTGGAATTCTTCAAAACTTTTGATTCAGTTCATAAGATTTGAAAAAATGATTAAGACAGTTCATAAAATGTGGTTGAGCCTTTCAAACTTACCTAATTGATATGATTTCTCTTTGAACCCTTATTTTGAGCCTATTTGAAAAACCAATTAAAAATTTTTCTTGAAAAACTTAAGACCTACCTTTCCTAGCCAATGTGTAAAACCATGATTCCCTTGCTTTGAGATAGATGATAAGTGATTGGGAGGTGGAATGTGGTGCTGTTATTCAAAGTTACAAAAGATTTGGGAAAGGGGTGTAGAAAGCAAAAGGGTTCACATTGTGAAAAACAAAATCAAGCCAAAATGAAGAGAGAGAGAAATATGCTTACAAAGAAGGCTTGATATGAAGAATTCAATTTGGTTCAAGTTTGTGGGAGTATGTTTTATGAGAAAAGGAAGAAAACCTTTGAATAGTTATCATCTATCTTAAGATATTTAATTGTTTATCCTTTACCTTTTCTTTTGAAAACCTTAACCCCTAGCCCCATTACAAGCTAAGAAAAGCCCCTTTGATTTTTAAGTCAAGAGGAGTGAATTAGAAGAAGAGAGGAAGGAATTAAGGGATGCTAAAATTTTTTGTTTGAATATGGGTATATGATTTGAAGTGTTACTATTAACTTTAACTTGTGCGAAAGGAATATATATTGACTCTATTCACACACTCACACTTAAGAACTCTAGAAAAACATGTTTTAAATCTATGAAGCATTCATCCTTGCATATTGTCTTCATTTCTTGTTTAATATAACTTATTGAGAAGCTGACGAGGATCAATTCATTCATACATTAATGAAGAGTAATTGGTTCATTCAGTGAGGATAAACCTCTTTTCTTGAGGACAAGCAAAAGCTTAAGTTTGGGGGTGTGTTAACTCATAGAAATCAAGAGTAGTCTAGCACATTTTCTTCTCTTTTCACTTATTTTTGGATTCAAATTGTGCATATAAAGAGATTATAGAAGAAAATGTGATAGGATGAAGCTAAATCAAAATTTTGTTGAATCATGGGTTAAATGCACATAGTTTTGATTATTTGTGAAAGATAAAGGAGCTCATGAATCCCTCCTCCTTGTAGGTGGAGAATGATAAGTTGTTAAAGCTCTCAAAGATTATGGGAAAATGTGAAAGGAGGGGAAGAATGCAAGAGGAAGATGAAAAAGGAAGGAAGAATGCAAGAGGAAGATGAAAAATGACACTATGAAGGAGAATTTGCATTTTCTGTAGAAGCACCGTAGCCAAGCCATTGCAAAACCACCTCAGAAGATGGTCTGTCTGTCTGCCCTTTGGCCGTGAAATCCGTTATAGCCAATGCCATAGCGAAACCACATGAAAAAGCCTTACTTCTGTCTGATGACAATTCGCTATGGCATTAGTTGTAGCAAACCCACGGTGAACACGCGAAACTGATACTGTGCGTTTTGAAAAAGTGACGCTGCTAATGCTATTTTAACCTAATAGGGGCACCAAAATTCACTCATTCTGCAGAGGGGAGAGGCTGAGAACATAAGGGAGGCTTTTTGGAGGGAACTTGAGGAGATCTTAGAGCTTTTGGAGGAGATTTGTGAAGAATTTCAAGGGTTTTCTTTCCCTTTTTTGGTTTTTCCCTCTTTTCTTCCCATTTTGATGATATGGTTATGATTCTTAAGCTTAGTTGTTGGGTTGTATTGATCATCAGTAGTTAAAACTCCTATTTATGATTACTTTTACCTATTGTATGGATTGGAACTATTGGATTATTTTGCTTTTGTTAGTTAATGAGTATATATGTTGATTTTTCTTTGAGCTTAATGCTATCTTGTGCTTGATCACCACATGATTAGAGTTGTTCAATTGGAAGATGTTTGAGAGAGCTATTTTGATTGTAGAATTTAAGGAAAATCATGCTAGACTTGAAGTTTAGGGATTAAATGGATGGTTTGTTGTTAGAATAGAGATATATCTAACAACCTAACATAGTCAAGTGAAGGTTTGCTTTGGAAAGATGATTTTCATTAATTGTAAATAAGAGATTGAATATTTGTGATGAAGATTAAACATCAATCTTGACTTGAGAGAGCTTGGTTGGTGATATTAGGATCTTCGACTAGCATATAGACTCATTTAACTAGCTTAAGTGAATATTTGCATAGTTTCATGAAATACAATGGGGAAGAAGTAATCCTAAGTTTATAACTCTTGAAGTTAAACCCAATTTCTCAATTTCCACTGTTTTCCTTTGTTATTTTTATCAAAAGTCTTTATTTAACTTGATTACATCTAAATGATTTCATTCAACTTAATTAAGAACATAGTTAAATTAGTTAACTCGCTTTTGTCATAGTCCTTGTGGTTCGACACTCGTTTCTCACTAATTTATTACTTGTGACCCGTATACTTGCAAAAGCTAAATGGTGAACAGTAAGTTACATCATCACCTTAGGAAAATGAAAATTTTGCTCATGATGAAATTAAAAACAAAACCAAAATAAATTGAAAACTTCATAAACATTGCATAAAATTTAATTACTAAATTCTAAAACATAAAGATACAACTACAAGATATATAAAAATGGAAAAATCTAGCATTCCTTATCAGAGGTAAAACCTTCCATATAGGTGGCAATCTATACCATCCATGAAGGAGGTCTACCTAAGTCTTCCAGGAAAGAGGCATGAGAGAAATAATACAATACATGAAATTAAACTCTAAGATTATGTGTTTCCTTGTGTCTTCCACTCCTCTATTTATAGATGAATGGGGTACAAAGATTTTCACTTATTAGATATGAATCTTGACTTTAAGCTACCAATGTTGTCCTTGTAGCAACCATACTTCTTGATTGTAGCCAAATTTTGATAGTTAACACAGTGGATTCTCACATTTTATCTTCATGAAAGTTGTAAATCTAGATTTTAGCTTGAAAACACATGTGAGAGCTCCTCATTTCAACATTTGCAGCTTAAGTTATAGTCAAATTAGTGGGCAAATGTTAGACTTAGACAACTCCATGTTCTCAACTTTTAAGCAAAATTCGAAACTCTTGAAGACAACATTGAGTTTTTGCCTCAATATAAAAGATGTAGGGATTTTATTTAGCTTTTCATCCATATAAAAAACATTCCAATCCGACACCTAGAACTCCAGATATTGTCAGAAAATTGAAACAAGGTTAAAATTTAGTATTTTTTTTATAAATTCTATTTTATGGCAGAATTATTATTTGTTGATCAATTACACCCAAATTCATTAAATTAAGCTCAAATATCATCTAAAAATCATCAAATAAGGGAAAATAAATACGCAAATATTTTACTTGTCAGGCCCCTCTCCATTGAGTCTCCATTGTGATAAAATGCTAAGTTTGGGTTTATTTAAAAAAAAATTTGTTCAGCCTATTTTTTTCATAACGTCCCCCACAATATCGATTCAACGTCATTCGCAAGTTTTGGCTGTTGTTATCTCTGTTCCTTTTGTTCAACAACATCAATACCCTTTTCAGATCAATTTTGTCAATAAAAGATATCAATATAATATCACTTGCTAGATTTCTCCTCCATTACCTAAAAACAAGAAGAAATCCCAAGCCCTCTACTCGTTCGCCCTAAGGTCTTCAGGTTTTATTTTTTCCCCACGGCGGATGTAAATCCAATTCTATTGAAATTTGGTTTTGATCTAAATATGAACACAATTTTTAGGTGGTAGATATCAACACGAAGATGGTCTTCATGTTATAAAGGGCTCGTTTGGGTTAGCGGTGGCAAAAGTTATTTTTTTTAATTTGACTTTTATAAAAATTAGATAGGATAAAAGTTAGATTGCAAATGTGATTTGTGTTTTGATTGACGGTGACAGAAGTGGCTTTTTTTGTAGAAAAGCTAGACTTTTGAGCTTCTTCTCCAAAACTTCTTTTAGAAAAAAAGCTCAATTGCAAAAACTCTAACCCAAACACCTCATTTTTTCAAAAGCCAATTCCACCATGTTTTTTTTTTTTCAAAAAATGCCACATTTGGGATGGCTTATTGCCATTCAAAACAGGCTGAAAGGCAACTGCTATTCCTTACTTCACTATTTCATATGGACATATTTTGGATACTGCGAGATAGAGTCAGGAAAATAGGCCGAACCTGTCGAGCCAGGCTGTTTAGGCCTTGCATTTACAAGGGCGGGCCTAAAAGGGCCAGCCCTGTAGGGCTGAGAGCCCAAAAGGGCCGGCCTTGTAGGGCCACGGGCCGGCCCTTTAGGGTCCTGTATGGTTTTTTATTTTCTAAAATTATTTATATGATAATATTATTATTGATTTTTTATATTTAGTTAATGATGTTGTAAATATTTAGTTGATATTAACTTTTTTAGAATTAAGTTTCATAAAAATATCTTATATTAATAATCCTAAAAATCAAAAAATTATAAAAAATATTTCTTATTTCATAAATATTATTACCTATTTTGTATTTTTTGACTTTTTTTTCTTGTGATTGTTTTATTTATATCTTGTGTTGTTTATTTTATTGACTACTTACACTTTTCAAGACATATTTAGAAGAAGTATTTTTAATTTTGTTAAGTCTTCTCATTAATTATTTGTAATTATAGTATGTAGGCAATAGTTTACCTTTGATTATGACTTAATGACTGTGTTTGTTTGTTACATGATGCATACCGTTTACACTCTAATTTTGACAATATTTATGTGTTAAATTAGGAATTCCATTGTTGTAATTTTCTTAAAAAAAACTGAAAAAAAATAAAATTTGTTCAATCTTGTGAAAATATATTCAGGCCTTGTGGGCCAGCCTTGGCTCTTATGCTTTCAGGTCAAGCTTTGAAAAATAACAATATTTCTTACCCCGGGCCTAAAAAGGCTGGCCCTTTTAGGCCCTGACCCGTCAAGGGCCAGCCCTATAGGGCCGGGCTGGCCCTGATTCCCAACTCTACTGTGAGTGTTAGAAAATGGAACCTTGCCTTTTCTCTAGATGATTGTGTAGACGACGAACAGAACCACTTGGGGTGATGATGAATAGAAGGAACATAGATAATGGCAGCCAAAATTTGCGAATGACATTGAATCAAGGCGTGAGGGATGTTGTGAAAAAATAGGCTGAGCAATTTTTTTTAAAAAAATAAACCCAAACACAGCATTTTATTTAAATGGAGGTTCAATGGAGAGGCCCCGCGCCCATTGGAAAAGCACTAGGATGGGAGAAGATGAAGTTGATTGTGGAAGAATCAGAGGAAGCAAATATGGAAGAGGTTGGTGATAAGTAATGTAAGGGTGAGGACTAAGGAAAGAAAGTGATTACATGGAGGCCATTTTGCATGGGTTAGATGATGAGGTGGCATTATATCCTACATGGCATAGCCACCTCAACATAATTGGGTCAGCTAACAATCAAAGTTAACTTTGTTAACTCTTGGGGTAAAATTGCTACATTTTGGTAAATTCTAGGTGACATTGCTCTAAAAAAACTTTCGGATATCCAATGCTCATAAGTGGAAACTTCTAAGGCAAATTTGCACCTTATCCCATTAAAAAACCACAAAAAGTATCCAAAACACCCCTATCTCTAATAATGTGTAATGAAGCAAACTTTAAGTCTTTAAGTTTGACTTGAGGTAACTTTTGGTTTCCTAACTTTGTAAAGTATATTTTTAGTCGTATACTTTTAACACCATTAATATTGCTAATGCAAAATGTTGACATAACAAACTTAAGTGATGACTATACAGGAGACAAAGCATATTTAAGTTTTACTTTTTTAATATAATATATTTTGATTATTAAAATAAAATAAATCAATAAATGACTGTAAATGAAATCGAGGTTTTTCTATTTAAATTATTAAAATAATTTTTTAATACAATTGAGGTTTTGATATTGATTGCTTCATTAGGTTTTTAGATATTTTTCAATTTGCACATATTTTAAATTTAAGATTAATAGTATTTAATTACACAGTTATCACTTAAGTTTACACAGTTACCACTTGAGTTTGTTACGTCAGCGTTTTTTGTTAACAACATTAATGATGTTAGAATTAAAGGATCCAAAGTATACTTTATAAGGTTAATAGCCTGTCTGATTAGACTAAATGGGAGAGGATTACATGTAATCTTGTTGCAATAGGCTGCTTGTGGCATTTGGTTGGGCTTGTTGTAATTTAAAGAGGATTACATTTGTAATTCTGATTACAACATTTGATGTAATTAGGATTGTACTGCCTTTTTTTTTGCCCAATTAGGATTGTATTGCTAGGGCTTATGAATAGGGATGCAGGAATTTTGTAATCAAGTAGAAAAGAAAATATTACCATTATAACTTTTTAAATTGACCATATTGCCCACAAATAAACCCTACTTATCTGCCTTGCACGTTTAGGTTAGCGGTAGAAACTACTTTTTCAATATGATTTATAGTTTATGAGGTAAGTATATGAAAGGGGTTTTATCTCGATTTATGTGAACATTCTTTTCAAACACTAACTCAAATAGGCACTGATAAGTCGTTCTCTTCACTGGAAAAAAAACGAAGCTCTCTTTGTCGCTCGTCTTGGACTTCATCATTGCTGCAATTGTTGGCCATTGCTACTGTCACTGATGAACGGAGATCACCACCGCTTGATCATCTTTGTCGCTTCTTGATCGTGAGGTAAGTCTTCTCTTGGTGTGGGTATATGAGAGATTATTTTTGATGATTTTTGTATCGAGAACCATATATGGTTTTGAAGCAAGACCAATGAAATTGAAACATGGAAGCATCTCAAATTGTGAAATTCTGGGAAGATTTTAGTGCCAATAAAGTCTCCTCTGTATCCTCTTAAACCACAAAATATAGCCATTATTCTACAAAAAGTACCCTTCGTTCAATTATACCATGAAACG
Source organism: Inga leiocalycina (assembly GCA_963242795.1). Classification (NCBI taxonomy): domain Eukaryota; kingdom Viridiplantae; phylum Streptophyta; class Magnoliopsida; order Fabales; family Fabaceae; genus Inga; species Inga leiocalycina. Next base: position 50,727,583 of record OY725321.1, read on the forward strand.
CTTGGAATTTTTTTCAACTAATTTCAAAAGAGCCTAGGAGGGGACAAATCTCGATAAGCCACCTGAACATTTGAAAGTTGAGGTTTGTTCTATAACAAATAGAAAGCAAGAAAATAAAATCATCTAAACAAATATTTAAGCAAGTATAATAAGATTTTTCAAATATGGGGCAGAGGGCATGCAACCAACACCCGTAATAAATTTGTGCTTCATGAGCTTCTTGAATCTTGTAATCCATTTAACTGAGCCATGTTAGTTCTAAGAATTATATTTCACCTTGAAAGCTTGCTAATCTTGCATAAAGAAGAGTTTATGCATTTTAATTGAATGTTAGTCAGAATGTGTCTTACACAACCAGAAATTATTTATACCAAATAGTACCTCACCCAAGCCCTTATTCTTAATGGGTAGTTATATATATATATATATATATATATATATATATCATCCACAAACGAAAGCACTGGATGCTTCCCATATCCAATTGGACAAATTATTTACTTCTCCCCACAATTTCAATTTGATTAAAAGTTTCTAATTACAATTATTTCAATTAAATACAACTTTGCCAACCTAAAGGGCTCTCAAGTTTAAGACATGTAATTGCTTAATCCATCTGAATATATTAAAAAATATTTCCAAGTAGTGAAAAATAGTCCAGGGCATAGAAGATTTTTTTCCCATTCTAAAAACATTAATATAGATAATGATGTTCACAACTCATAACTTTAGAAAGTGAATACAAATGCATGTTGGTATACTAATGCCTCCGAAGTTTTCCTTTCGCAGAAAAAGGCTTCAAGGCTTTACATGCACATAGTGCACATGCGCGCGCGCGCGCACACACACTTTCTCTCAAAAGCGATGACATTGAGAAACAGAAATAGTGACTTTTCACTTTTGTTTCAGGTTTTGATATATCTGCTTTGTTTGGTGTTTGATGCATTTCATTTGACCTTTGGATACTGTCTTCTGACATTTTCGTTATTTGTCATGACCACCTCAACAAGAAACTTCTGATTTTTTTATTATTGTTGAACTATTACGTCATAATCTTGTTTTGGTTGGGTGCAGTTAATTATAGATGAAGACCAACAATAAATCATTCTTTATTCACTATTGGGCTACTTAATGATTATTTGTGCTATTCACACTAGTACAAAATCTGTATTTTAGATTGGATATACAAGGATAAGGTCTAAAATGTATGACCGGTGGGATTTTTGTAATTACAGAAAATTTCTGAGACCAGTTTGTTACGAGTGTAAATGGTGTATTAAAAAGTGTGTACACTATCGTAATAAAGTAATACAGAAGTGAATAGAGTATTATTCTCATGAGGATTGATCACTAAGTACCAAAATGGGTAATTTTAATTCAATTTAGTCGATCGATTAGTTAGTGATTGAGAGTACGAAATAAAAGATGATTAAATATGAGTGCAAATGATATGAAAGCAACTAGGAGAAAAAGCCCTAGGGATCAGATTTTACCTAACAAATTCCAGATTGAATCACCTATCTATTATAGTCCAATTTATTCCACATGATTGATAGCCGAGTTTCCCTCATTTAATTACTAGCCTTTTCCAAGGTCAAGTACTTCTATAATTAATTGCTAATCCAATATATTCCTATATGAATTCAAGCAATTAATCATGCATGAAGATTTATGGAACTCATTAAAACTACACAACTCATGACTATATTCCTATTTCATATACAAGTTATGGTTTTAATTATAGGATTTACACACATGCATCTTCTTCCGGTCTCAACATGCATATTGAAATCATTCAAAAGATGGCCAATCAATCAAAAGCATTAAGAATAATAATTAAAACTCAATCATAAAGGAAAAATTATAACTAGATTTAATAAGTTAAGATTCAATCTGTCATTAGTAAGCTATATCATCACCCTAGAAAAATAGAAATTTAGCTCATGATGAAATTAAAAACAAAACTAAAATAAATTGAGAACTTCATAAATATTGCATAAAAATTGAATATTAAATTCTAAAACATAAATATATAATCAAAAGATGCATGAAAATGGAGAAAATCTAGCAGTGCCTTTAGGAGGTAAAACCTTCTATGTAGGTGGTAACCTATACCATCCATAAAGAAGGACTATCTACGCCTTCCATGTAGGAGGCATGCAAGAAGCAAATACAATACATAAAATTAACTTTAAGATGGTGTATGTGGAGAAGAGAATAAAGTAATGAATATGAAATGATGTGTGTCAAATGGGAAGGAGAGGATGGTTATATATAGGGAAGAACGGATTAGGTGAAATGGTAGATGAAGTAGTAGGTGAAGTAGTAGGAGGAAAGGAAGATGAAGTGGTAGATGAAAAAGAAGATGAAGTGGTTGGTGGAATTTCACATTTTGATCTTCATGAAAGTTGTAGCTTTGGATCTTAGCTCGAAAATGCAATTGGAAACTCCTCATTTCAATATTTACAACTCCAGTTATGGTCAAATTAGTGGGCACAGGTTAGACTTGAACAAATTCACATTCTTAACTTCCAAGTAAAATTCGCAGCTCTTGGAGATAGAACTGAGGTTTGGTTTCAACATAAAAGTTGTAGAGCTCTTTTTTAGGTTTTTATTCACATAAAGAACATCCCAATCCGATAACTAGAGCTTCATATATTACTTGAAAACTGAAAAAGGGTATGATTTAGTGCTTTTTTAAGAAATTCTATTTTATGCCCAAATCATTATTTATTTATCAATTACATCCAAAATTCATTAAATTGAACTCAAATATCATTCACAAAATCATCATATGAGGGAAAATAAATATACAAATATTTTACTTATCACGGTCCCTGGATATAAGGTCTTAAAGATATTATTTAGACATCATTTATGAGTAACCGGTCTTAAAAGGATAAAAATAATGAAAAATAAATATACTTTTTAAACCGGTTATTTCTATAACTAGTCTAAATAAAAGACCCACAATTAAAAATATTTTTTTTTTTTACTTTTTAAACTAGTTATATCTTTTAACAGGTCTAAAAGTTGAAAATTTTTAGACCGGTTATTTTTAAAACTGGTCTAAAAGATATATTTAAGAATGGTTTAACCGTGTCTAGCATCCGATCCTGATATGCTTAAAATAGGAAATGGAGGTGTTCTATTTTATGATTATGGATTTGTTTAAATATGCCCAATATCGCTCCCTAACTTGCTCTCGCTATTGAACTCAGTGATGATAATTTCATATACTAGCTTAATGATCACATTATGATATTTTATTTATACTTTCTTGTCTTGGATTGCCATTAATGATCACATTATGATATTTGCTATGTGGATTTGAATTGAATATAAAGTTATGAAAATTCTGAATAACTTTACAATGCAAGTTTTAAAACTTGTATCTATATACCTTTATTATGAATGTTGCTTGATTCTTATCATGCCATAATTTATTGGTATATTGCTACAAGTATAGTTATTGTCTCCTGGTATGCATGCTTCTTAATTTTGTTGAAATCTCTAAAATGTCATGGTTGTTGTTTTTTCATCTATCCTTTTGCTGTTGGATAGGGTATTACAAGGTGTTGAAATATATAGATCATAGTTGGATAAAAGCTAAACGGACGAGTGTTGAATATGATAATGGGGTAAGGGGTTTTTAGAATTTTCTAAAAGATATGCCGATGATAATAGTAGGATGTTTTATTGCCCTTGTGTAGTATGTTTGAAAGAGAAGCGACTAAGTGCTGTAGATATATATACACATTTAATTTATGAAGGATTTTTTAAGAGTTAGAAAGTATGGGTATAGCATGGTGAAGAATTAGAAATGCCAAGTGCATCTCAACAGGGGGAGTGGCCTTTAATGATAATGACTTGGATATGGATGATCGGATAGAGGATATTATTCGTGATGTAGGAGAAGAGACTTTTGAGCAATCACATGCATATGGTAATATGTGCAGTGATGCTGAGAAGCCGTTGTACTCTAGATGTAAACATACCAATTATTGAAAGCAGTATTGAAATTGGTAAACTTGAAAGCACGGTATAGATGGAGCGATAAGAGTTTTTAAGGAACACTTGAGGCTTTTAAGAACATGCTTCCATATAATAATGTTTTGCCTTATCGATATTATGATGCTAATAAAATACTGTGTCCACTAGGGATAAAGTATAAAAACATCCATGCATGCCTTAATGATTGCATATTGTATAGAAAAGAGCATGAAGAAAAACAACAGTGTTCAATATGTGAAACCCCAAGGTGAAAATCAAATAACGCCCTTGTAAAAGTGTTGTGGCATCTTCCAATCATACCAATGTTCAAGCGCTTGTTTGCTAATGAAAATGATACAAAAGAATTGAGATGGCATGCGGATGAGAGGATATCTGATAAAAAGCTTCGACATCCGGCTGATTCTTTTCCATGGATGAAAATTGATCTATTATTTCCTAGCTTTGGCGAAGAACCTAGGAACTTTAGGCTTAGGCTTAGCACATGTCAGAATCCTTTTGGCAGCCTAAGCAGTATATGTAATATCCCAATTTTTAATTATGAGCTAATCATGATTAGTGTGGATAATTATGAATTTAATTGGAATTATTATGTGTTTTATGGCAATATTAATGAATATGTCATAATTAGTGGAAATTTGGAAAATGGGAATATTGGCCATAATTGGTAATTAATGGGGAAATTAATTACTAACAAAGAGAAAATGATGTGTGAAATTAAAATGGCTAATGGAGGGAATAGAGAAGCTAATTGGTGACTTATTTTGTGTAAACTAATGACATATGGACATATGTCAAGATGAGAGTATGAGAAAGCATGGGAAAAAGTCAAATGGGATAAAATACATTTTCTCTCTCCTCTCTCCCCCTCTTTTTCGGATGGAGCATGGGCATATATGAAGAATCATCATTCTCACACTCTCCAACACACTCCATCTCCCTCTCATTTTCTCTCTCTTATTCGGCCATTGTTGCCCAAGAAGGAGAAAGAAGAAGCTTGATTTAAGGTAAGTAAATGCCCTCCTTTGCTCAAACACCATTTATAAATGTTGATCCTTGAGTGATGAGCTTCATTTTGGTGTTTTTAGTTTGGCCATTTGGTGTTGTTTTGTGCCACACAAAAATCTGGTTGTTGGAGAATCAAAGAGTGTTTTTAGAGAAGTTGAAGAGGTATGTGAAACCAATCTATCTATCTAAGTTTCATGCCATTTGAAGTAGTTTGTAATTTCTGGACATTTTGGCTTGAATCTGAAAATGAGTGACACTATTCATTTGGTATGTTTTTGGCAAGAGAATGGTATTTTGGAATGAGTTTAGGATAGATAGATTGATTGGTGACTGAAATGTGATGTTTAGATGATATTGGTATTTTGTTGATTTAGTTGCCAAAACCTAAAGCATGATAATAGAGTAGGATTTTGATGATTCTGATGATCTATTGAGTTTATTGGGTGTTTTCTTGTGGGAGTGGCTTTAGGTAAAGTATTGTGTCCATTAGGATCAATTGGGCAAGTGTTGGGAAAATGCCTCTATTTTCTGTGTTTTCTGGTTTTCTCTGTATCACTCGAGTGATAGGGGCATCACTCGAGTGCATGATGAATGACCCTCGAGTGGTGATGGGTTCCACTCGAGTGCAGAGGTGCAAATTGCTTTTCTGGGCTTTGTGTTCTTGTTGTACTTCCGTGGTCAAAGGCAAGTGTTGTCTCACTTGTGAGTGAGGGATGAGCATCACTCGAGTGAGCCTCCTTATGCTCGAGTGATTGGTGTATTTGACACCAAGGCTTGCCTCTCGGGTTGTCACTTGCGGGCATGGGGCAAGAGTATGCCTTCTCACTTGCGGGTATAGGGTATTCACTCGAGTGAGCTGTGTTGTGCTCGAGTGCAGTGAGCCATTTGGGCTACTACCATTTCTCTTGTGCTCTCGGGTTCTCACTTTCTGGACTCACTCTCAGGTGCTCGAGTGAGGCATTTGGCTTTCACTCGGGTGAGGTCCAGTATGCTCGAGTGATGTAGTCTTTGAAAAGTCCTTGTGCTCTCGGGTGTTTACTCACTATCCTTTACTCTCTAGTGCCTGAGTGTAGACTGTACCATCACTCTAGTGAGGTCTCCTACACTTGAGTATCCGTACAATATCACTCGAGTGAGGCCATCTTTACTCGAGTGCCTCAGTAGAAAATATCAGTTTGTGTTTCAAAAAAGGGGATCTTTAGGGATAGTCTTCTAACCCCTTAGGGCTATTGTTAGAGGTATTCTTGAGTACTAAAAGAGCGACAATGATAACCAATTAAGTGTTAAGAAGTCATTGAGATTTGGAATAGAGAATTGACTCTTCGTCACTTATTATGAATATAGGATTTGACATTTGCCCTACGTGGGAGAGACCGGTGCCAAGGAACGCCCGAAAGGACTCAGGTAGTGACTTTTTTCTCATATTGTGTATGATGTTTTGGTATGCATAACTTATCATTGAACTTTGTGAACTGTGTGCCATGGTCCATTACGACGTAAGCACTTTAGAATGAGCCGTATAGGGATTGACGTTGGTCATCTCTAGGTTAGCCATTGAACTGCCATCGTAATCAACATGGATCTTTGTGAATCCGACCTATGGGGGCGGCGTTTGTGAATCCAGCCATGGGCTGTGTGTATCTTGCCTGTATGGCTTGCATTATGGAATGCCTTATATGAATCCTAGTTGTGGTGAAATATATTGTGTGGATTGTTGTGATGCAATGCGGCGTGAGCAATCGTAAGGGATGACATATGTGTCATACTAACCATTACTGTTGTAACTGCCGTTGTAGTTGTTTTATGTGGATAATGATTTGCTTTCATGCCTTATTATTGTATATTTTATGATTGATTTGACACTACGAGGATTCTTTAGAATCTCACTCTCCCAAATCTAAACATTTTAGACAAGGCTGAAGGATCGAAAGGCAAACGGGTGACGAAGAGTGGGTAGAGCTCCGTATTAGAAGTTCCTTTTTGGTTATTGGTAATCATTGTATATTATTGGATACTTTGTGGAAAGTATATGTATATATATTGGGATGTGTGATGTGATTTTGTGTAATCCCCAAGTAAAGGGTATGAATTATAGGCTTTATGCCTTTGTGTAAATCCTTATTTAATGAATGGAACCCTAGTGAGTCAGAAATTTACTTTGCATTTTGATATTTGTAAATGTAATCCACCTGTACAAGCCATTATTATTTTATGTTGTGAATATGAGACCAGGGTGAATAAGTTTTGGGAAAAAGTTTTTAAAAAAATCAGATTTTGGGCAAAAGATTAATTGTAACAAGTCCCAATTTAAAAAATGGTCTCTAATTCCAACTTAATTATGTGTTTAAGAACTTAATCTCGGCGTAAGGTGGGAAGGGGGTTACATTATACATAGTTTATGGTTTGTTCTATTGGTAATTTACAACGTATCTCCTCTGTTATGAATGAAACAAAAGTACATCATGTTGTTTATGTTGATTTCAAGACCAAAACAACTTGGAAATGACATAGATGTTTGCCTAGAACCCTTGACCAAAGACTTGAAAGAGTTGCGAGACGAAGGTGTTGATGTTTTTGACATGAACAAGAATGAGGTTTTTAAAATGTGAGCCATTATCTTTTGTACTATAAATGACTTCCCTGCATATGGAAAATTATCATGATATAGTGTTAAAGGCCATAAAGCATGTCTGATTTATGAAGAAGGCACATGCTACCATCAACTTCAACATGGAATAAAGACTATTTATCTTGGCCATAAGAGATTTCTTAGATAGGGCCACCCATACCGTAGATTAAATAAAGCTTTTTTTGGTGGAAAAGAGTTTCAAGATGCTTCAGAGGCATTGACTAGGGAGTAAGTTTATGAAAAGGTAGAAAATATCAATATTATTTTTTGTAAGACCACAAAGAGTAGTAATGAAAGAAATAAAAGGAAAAAGAGGTTTGTCTTCTTCGATCTTCCATGTTGGCCTAATCTTGTTGTGAGACATTGTATTGATTTCACGCATATGGAAAAAAATGTATATGATAGTATTGTTGGGACACTGCTCAACATACAAAGTAGTTTTAAGGATAGTGTGAAGACAAAATTAGATTTACAAGAAATGATAATAAAAGGAAATAAAAAAAAGATGTTTGTCTTCTTCAATCTCCCATAAAGGAAAGAAAAAGAGGAAATAAAAGGAATAAAAGGAAAGAAATAAAAAGAAAAAGAGGTTTGTCTTCTTCGATATTCCATATTGGCATAATCTTGATGTGAAACATTGTATTGATTTCACGCATATGTAGAAAAATGTATATGATAGTATTGTTGGGACACTGCTCAACATACAAGGTAGTTTTAAAGATGGTGTGAAGACAAGATTATATTTACAAGAAATGGGAATACGAAAAGACTTGTATTCAAGGCCATATGTTAAAAGAAATTTTTGTCCTCCAGCTTCTCATACTTTGTCTAAGGATGAGAAAAGAAGTTTTGGTGAGTGTTTAAATGATATCAAAGTTCCCTCAGGGTATTCTTCAAATTTTAAGAAGCTTGTGTCGATGAAATACTTGAATTAAAAGGGCTAAAATCTCATGATTGTCATGTCTTAATTCAACAACTACTCCCAGTAGCTATTCGAGGCATTGTCGAATATGATCTTCAACATATTTTGACTAGACTTTGTTTCTTCTTCAATGCTATTTATAGTAAAGTCATTGAGACAGAAAGATTGGATGAACTAGAAAATGAAGGATATATGATTTTGTGCCAGCTTGAGAAGCTTTTTCTTCCTTCTTTTTTTGACATCATGGTACATCTTAATGTTCATCTAGTGAGGGAGATAAAGTTGTGTGACCCTATCTATTTATGATGGATGTATTCAATTAAAAGAACTATGAAAATTCTAAAAGGGTATGTGAAGAATGTAAATTGACCTGAAGCATCTATTGTTCAGAAATATATTTCTAAAAAGTGCTTTGTCCACCTGTGTCAAAAAAAGTTTCATGAGATGATGTTTAGTGTGGCTATATAGAGCACTATACACATACAAGATCTGTCTTACAACCTTGATTTCCACAAGAAAAGAAGGCACCTGGAGGAGATGGTGTATGGTGTGATATAACTTGTTTCAACCAAACTAAGATGCATAGAGCTACATTTTTTTGACTAGTTGATGTGGGACACACAAATTGTGAAGGCTTCCTTTCCTCATACAGAGGACAACGATACCATTTAAGTGAGTGGCATAATGGAAGACATCCAAAATCTTTGCAAGAAAGTTTTAATATGCAGCATTTATCTGCTAAGAATGTCATTGAATAGGCATTTAGGATCTTAAAAATGCAATAGGCAATATTGAGGAATCCATCATATTTTCCAATCTGAACTCAAAACAGATATATTGTTGCATGTTGTCTATTGCAACATTTCATTATGCAAGACAATATGGATGATGACCCCATTGTGGCTGAATTTGATTCAATGGATCACCAAATCCTCAAGAGGACAATGATCCTATATTAACCATGTGTTAGATTTAGAGTTTTGATGATAACAAACCTAAGTCTAGTTTAATTTGTCTTTACATTCTTATTCACTAGATTTTTGCTAAGATAGTATTCGGATAGTATATTTAGTATTCGAATACTGATACTCAGTTTTTATTAGCTATTATCCTGATAATTCTTAGACTATTCGAAGAAACAAATAATTATCATGATAATGGATAAGTTATTCAAATAGAGATAGACTGATACATAGTTGTATTATTTGAATAGTCCTTGACTATTCGATTAGTATAAACTAATATAACAGTGGAAGTTTTTTTTAAATTGAAAGTATTCGAATAGCTATACATTATCCGAATAGTACTTATATTTCCTAAATTGAATTTCAATTGCATTATCCGGATAATAGTATGACTATTCGAATATTATAACCATTATTAGAATAATCTCTGTACACTCAAAAGGGATTTCAAATTATATTATTCGAATAATAAGAAGACTATTCAAATAGTAAAGCCGTTATTCTAATAGTGTAATTAATATTTGAATAGCTTTTCAAAACCAATATCAAGACTATGAGATTGAGATGAGAAACTATTCGAATAGCAAGGAGACTATTCGAATAATATTGAAAGTTGGAAGAAAAGTTTCCTGGTCAAACTCGAAGCAAGTATTCAAATAATCAATAATGTATTAGGATAATCTTCTTAAGTTTAAGAGATCACTATTAGAATAGGTGTCTCAACTATTCTAATAATCTCAGTGTAAAAGTGTAAATATTATCTGAATAGTGAAGAAAGTATTCGAATAGTATGTAATATAGAAAGATTCAAATTATCCTGATAATTATAAGAGTATTTGAATACTAACACTTTAAGGAAAACAGAGCATCAAATCAAAATCTTTGATTTCACAAAAAATATTAAGTATTTTCATTAATCTTGTTTATTATCATTTTTCCTTCATGATTAACATACTCAAAGCAAGTTACCGGAGATTTTCACTTCAGATATTTGAGTTCCAAGAAAAGTAGATATACTGTGACAGAGACATTAAATGCTAAACCGAGCTTCTACCAACACATTCTTTTCATCACAACGGCTATATCCAAATAACAGAAAGAATGTTTTGAGAAATGCTCAGTGAGTAATGGGAAAACAGAATATCTCCAACGGTTATTAAAATCACTTCAACTACAAATAGCAAAGGCATTCAAAGTGGGAGTTAAGACTTTGAACTACCAAACTGACGAATATTCATTTCTGAGCTCTTGTTGCCTTTTATTAATACGCTTCAGTGCTTATATTACCAACTCTGTGAGAGAGAACATTTTTTGATTCAATACACTTGTTTAAGAGACATCTTAAGGTTGTGGGACCTTAAGGTGGGCATCTATTTACGTTGTGTAAGGGGGAGCAAGTATTCAAAGTGAAGAATAGATCACTGTGTATCGAGGTGCCAAGAACCTACTAAATCTTGGAAGGTATAGTAAAGGCTTAGATTCTATCTGAGGACTGGACATAGGTCATTGTGAATTAGACCGAACCAATATAACTCCTGGCGTACACCTTGGTGAAATCTTCCTAACTCTTTAACTTTCTTCTTATCAGTTTCCAGTTTTAGTTCTATATTAAATTTTTTTATTATCACCCAACTCACCCCCCTCTTGGGTGAAATGCTTGCACTAACACCATGGAACCATCAACTACTTGGAGTGCTTTCTGGGAGAATATGGCTAATGCAATATTTAATGCTTTTAGGGCTTGTAGGACTAATAGATAATGTTTGTAAATGATTGTATATGATATGGTGCAATATAGAAACACTTATGGTTTTGAATGGGATCCGGACAAGAAGTGTGTGACAACTGAAGATCATGTATCGGCTGAATATGTAAAGGTAATGGTGTGCTATAATTTGTTATTAATGTTTACTAATAATACTACTTAAATTATTATATCATGCTATTTATTTTTAATTTTTAGGTTAATAAAGACTTTGGAAATTTCAGAAATAGGTGTTTACCTCACTTTGAAGAGCTATCATATGTTTGGACTAAGGATCATGTAAGAGGAACGAGAGCAGAGGTGCCTACATCTCTTGGTGAGGATGATGAAGAAGATTCTAGAATTGAAGCTGAAGTCAATGCTGAACAAGTACTCAATACAAATACAAATTTTGTTGCATTTGACCAACAGCCTTTGCAACCAACTGATATACATTCATTAGCAAAACGGAAGAAAAGGAGTAACTGTGATGTTGCAGAGTTGCTCACTGAAGCATTGAAGGAATCTTTTGTCAATTTATGTAGGGAATTTGTAGAAATGCAAAAGATTCAAGAAGAATTGGGCTTATTGACTTGAATAGGGCTGAGGAAATATATATTAGATCCCAAGTTTTGATGATAACAAAAGGTAATTGAATGCCAAGCATGGTTTTATAAGTCTAAAGACTGATTACAAAGTTACCAAATGCATATGGCAAAGTTCTGTAATGTCTGCTGTAAGATTTAACTGATGCACTTGAGCACTGGTGATAGTACTCGAGCTTGGAGCCCTTTTGCACTCGAGCAGATGTGAGTGTTAGATAAGAAGTGTTTGCCTGAGAGCAAATTACTGTCATTCTTATTGATGTACTCGAGCACTGGAGATAGCACTCGAGCATGAGTCTCCTTCTCACTCGAGCACTAGCGAGTGAGGGACTGCAAGTATTTGGCCGAGAGCAATTCCTGTCATCCTTACTGATGCACTCAAGCATTGTAACCAATACTCGAGTATGAAGCTGGTTTGTACTCGAGCACTAGTGAGTGAGGGACTGCAAGTGTTTGGTCGAGAGTCATGAAGGTCAGAGAAGCGCAAGTATGCCCGAGTGAGACTTCATTTGCCCGAGTGACACATAAGCACTCGCGAGTGAAAAATCTAACTGTCTCAAATTCTGATGCAAGTGCTGATAACAAGACTATATTACATGAGAATATTCTTCTCACTCGAGCAGGAGTATGTGTGCTCGAGTAAGGGCCCACATCACCTGTGAGTGCAAAATCTCACTCTTGCTAAAATGATATGCGAGTGTTGTCCAGAGACGGGTCTCTTAGTGTAATGAACAAGGCTACTTGAGCAGAAGGAGTTGTGCTCGAGTGAGACCCCACATCACTCGCGAGTGAGAAAATACTCTCTGAAATCCTGTGGAAGTGCAAGTATAAAACTGAAGAACAAGGAGAAAATTTATGCGTTCACTTGAGTGAGCCCATCCATGCTCGAGTGATACTCTGCCAGAAGACAAAATGCACCAGTTTTACAGTGTTCAATCTGAATATGGTTTAATGATATTTATTTATCTTATCATCACTTATTATTATTATTTAACATCATTTTGAATGTATTATAAGTGTGATACAGGAGGATGAACGTTTGAAATAAACAGACGCGAAGGAAGTCAAACAACGGCAGACAACATCATTACAAGCACGTACCTACCACATTCAAAGTTTTCAAACGTGCGCATGCCGTTCCACAGTAACGTGCCCCGCTCCATAATGATCATTATTCAAACGGGCAAAACCGAATGTCTATAAATACAGAGTTCCAGAGATCGTCAAAAATAACGAAGCACAAGAATTCACAAGTAAATTCACGAGTCTCTGTTATTCATATTTTCTCTGTATTCATATTGATCTTCAGTGTTTATCATACTTGCTCTGTAAGAGAGTCTATATACATTTCAAATTCTATTTTCATTTGATCTCAAGGTATTGGGACCTTGAGAGGGAAGATATCCTTACGAGAGAAGCAGTTGAGAGAATTCCTAGCAAAACCTTCCACTCATAAGACTTATAAGATACAAGCAGTAGAGAACGTTGCTGCTTGTAAGACTTACAGTGTTGTAAGCAGGAGAGAACGTTGCTGCTCATAAGACTTGTATACGTAAGCAAGTGGGAAAGGTCATAGGTTGTTTTTGTGCACGTAAGACTTATCGTAAAGGGGAGAGAAACTTCTTAGTGTGAGAATATTTCTACTCGTAGTCCATTCGAGGACAATTGTTGTTTTGTGGCATTCTGAGAGCCTATTAAATCTTGGAAGCATGGTGAAAATCTCAGTAGATCTTGATCTCTGGGGATTGGACGTAGGCCTGGTTTTTAGGCCGAACCAGTATAACTCTCCGTGTCCTAATCTTCTCAACTCTACTCTGTCTACAACTAATTTCATATCACCACATTAAGCAAAAAATTTATCACATCACCCAATTCACCCCCCTCTTGGGTGAAGCTTGCCTCTTTCATTTGGTATCAGAGCAAGGTCTTCTCCGAAGAGCCTAACAGCTTGAGAAGGATCCAATAAATGGCAACAATGGGTGAAAACATTCTTCCAGACGGAGCTTCAATCACTAGACCTCCTGGTTTTGCTGGAGAACATTTTTCATTCTAGAAAGCTAAGTTCAGAGTGTTCGTGATGGCTAACGAGTACGATTTATGGAATATAATACAAGATGGTGACTATGTTCCAATGAAGAAAATCGAAGATAGAGTTGTTAAGAAGAGCCCAGAGGAGTTTGATGAAGATGATAAAAGGTTAGTAATGTTAAATAGTAAAACTATTTTAATGATACAGAGTGCTCTCAGAGAAAAGGAATATTTTCGAATATGCATCTACCAACTGCCAAAGATATATGGGATGCTCTTGAAATCGCTCACGAAGGTACATCCGGAATCAAAGAAAATAGAGTCAATACTCTAATTACAGAGTATGATCTATTTTGTATGAAACCTTGAGAAGGAATATCAGAATTCAAACTCAGGTGCACTCATCTTATTAATCAACTATCTGCACTTGGAAAATCTTTTGACCAAAATTCCCAGGTAAGAAAGATTCTTAATATCCTTACAAAAGAATGGGAAGCGAGGTGACAACAATCGAAGAAGCTAAAGGAGAGTCAATGAGATCCGTAGCTGCTCTCTTTGCTAGTCTTTCTGAGTATGAAGGAAAATTGAGATTCAAGAAGGAACTAGAAGAGTTCGATGATAAAAAGAAAAAGGAAGTTGCACTCAAGGCTATCAAGGAAGAAGAAGAGTCTTCCGAAAATGAAGATGTCCCTAATGATGATGAAATGGGAATGATCGTGAGAAAATTCAAGAAATTATATAGAAGAGGTCAAAAGAACTTTAAAAATTATCAAGGTGGACTAAGCAAGAAAGAAAACAAAGAGCAACAGATAGTATGCTATGATGTGGGAAACCAGGACACATCAAATCTGAATGCTTCATAAACAAAGACAAAAAGAAACAGAAAAAGAAAGCATACATATCATCTATCTGGGGTGATAGTTCATCAGATGAAGAAAGCGACAATGACGAAGTAGCAAATCTATGCTTGGTAGCTAAAGAAGAAGAATCAGATTCTGAGGTAAGTGATTCTGAACCTACTTATGATGAATTGTTATCTAAATATAATGCATTGCATACAGAATTCATCAAGGTAGCTAAAGAAATGGTTAGTTATAAGAAGAAAGTAAGGAATTAGAAAATACTGTCATATCATCGTGTGAAGTATGTGAGCAGAAAGATAAGAAAATAAGAGATTTTACAAAAATAGTTGAAAAATTTACTAAAGGAAGTGAAACCCTTAAAGTTATTCTAAATTCTCAGAAAGTTTCCTTTGATAAATCTGGAATTGCATATAGGTCTGATCATGATAAGAATAGAGGAAATAAGAAGAATAGCAGTAGAACTTATCTTAAATATTTCAGGAATTCTGTGCATTCATCAAATCCATTCGCATCATGTAGTTATTGTAATAGGAAAGGACATTATACTTCATCATGTTATTTTAAGAAAGGACAAGTTATTGGTATGTATAAATGGGTTCCGAAAGGAACACATGTATTACATACTAACCACAAATGACCCAAGAAAGTATGGGTACCTAAAACTTGATCACCTTACTCTAGGTATGTCTCAAAGCATCACGAGCAAACAAGTGGTATATTGATAATGGATGTTCAAGACACATGACTGGTGACAAAAATAAGTTCACCATACTAGAAACTAGAGAGGAGGAAAGGTAACATTTGGAGGTAATCAATCTGGACGTATTGCTGGAATTGGTGAAGTGGGAAAATCCGATGGTGTTCAAATCAACGAGGTATACTACGTTGAAGGATTATGCCACAACCTCTTGAGTGTAAGTCAAAGCACTGACAAAGATAACTGGGTGATCTTTGATTCAAAAGAATGCTTGATAGTAAACAAGAAAGATCTGTCGCTTAACAAAGAATCTATCAAGGCAAAGATCCGAGCTCAAAGGGATGGTAACTGTTATACTATTGATTTAAATTCAAATTCTTCTAAAAATTGTTTTCTTAGTAGATCAGAGGAAAGTTGGTTATGGCATAAGCATTTGGCTCATGTTAATATGAATCAACTTGACAAACTGATTAGAAAAGATTTAGTTATTGGTCTTCCTAAACTAAAATTCAAAGATAATATGATTTGTGAAGCATGTCAAAAAGGCAAACAAACTAAATCTTCATTCAAAACAAAATATGAAATTTCTACTTCCAAACCTTTACAATTACTTCATATGGATTTGGTAGGTCCGGCAAGAGTAAAAATTTTTGGAGGAAATCTATATACTTTAGTGATTGTCGATGATTTTACAAGATTTACATGGACTATATTTATTACTTCAAAAGATGAAATATTTGTTGAATTTATTACGTTTGCTAAAAAGGTTGAAAATGAGAAAGGTATTTCTATCGTTTCTATTAGGACAGACCATGGAGGAGAATTTGATAATCAACTCTTTGAAGACTACTGCAACAACGAAGGAATAGATCACAACTTCTCCGCACCTAGAACACCCCAACAAAATGGAGTAGTAGAAAGAAAGAACAGAGTCCTCACAGAAATGGCGAGAGCAATACTTAATGAAAAAGAAATGTCACAAGTATTTTGGGCAGATGCAATGAGTACTGCATGCTACATTTCAAATCGAGCATATATTCGTAAGTCACTTGGAAAGATGCCATATGAACTCTACAAGGGAAGAAAGCCAAATCTTGCTCATCTATACATCTTCGGATGTAAGTGCTTCATTCACAACAATGGTAAAGAGAACTTAGGTAAATTTGATTCAAAATCTGACGAAGGTTTATTTCTAGGATATTCTAATAGAAGTAAAGCTTATAGAGTTTTTAATAAAAGAACATGTACTGTTGAAGAATCTATTCATGTTGTGTTTGATGAACTTGATTCTCAGACAAAACATGTTGATGAAGAAGAAATGGATTTGATAAAGTAAAACAAAACTATTTCAAAACAGAATGATTTTGAACCAAATGATTTTCAAAATATAGAAGATGTCGATGATCATGCTCAACCGAAAGCATGGAGACATATTGAAGATCATCCAATTGATCAAGTAATTAGAGATATTCACGAAGGTGTCAAAACCAAAAATAGAATCCTCAATGAGGTAACTTTCTCTGCTTTTATTTCTGAAATTGAACCTTCTAATATGGAAGAAGCCTTATCTGACAATGATTGGGTGATTGCTATGCAAGAAGAATTAAATCAATTTCAAGGAAATCAAGTTTAGGATTTGGTTCCTCGACCTAAAGATCATACGGTTATAGGGACCAAATGGGTTTTCAAAAACAAACTTGATGAATCAACAATCATTGTGAGAAACTAAGCAAGATTGGTGGCCAAAGGCTATAATCAAGAAGAAGGTATTGATTATGAGGAAACATATGTTCCAGTGGCAAGATTAGAAGCAATACGAGTACTCTTAGCCTTTTCTTGCATTAAAGGTTTTAAACTTTATCAAATGGATGTAAAAAGTGCTTTTCTAAATGGTTATATTATGGAGGAAGTATATGTAGAACAACCTCCTAGTTTTGAAGATAAAACAAAGCCTGATCATGTTTTCAAACTTAAGAAAGCTTTATATGGTTTAAAACAAGCACCTAGAGCTTGGTATGAAAGACTAAGCAAGTTTCTTCTTGGTCAAAATTTTGTTAGAGGAAAAGTGGATACAATTCTTTTCATCAAACATAACAAAGATGATATTCTAATTGTTCAAATTTATGTTGATGATATTATTTTCGGTGCTACTAACGAATCTATGTGTCAAGAATTTTCTAAGATTATGCAGGGAGAGTTTGAAATGGCCATGATGGGAGAGTTGAACTTCATTCTTGGACTTCAAATCAATCAAAAGAAGAATGGTATATTTGTGTCTCAAACAAAGTATTTGAAAGAGTTGTTGAAGAAGTATGGATTAGATAATACTAATGGAGCTGATACTCCAATGAGTTCTACAACTTTGTTGGATGCTGATGTAAAAGGTCCTAGCTTCAACGAGGAATGATTGGTTCATTACTCTATCTTACAGCAAGCAGGCCAGATATTCAGTTTAGTGTTGGAATGTGTGCGAGGTATCAATCCGCTCCTAAGGTATCACATGCAGAGACAGTGAAAAGAATCTTCAAATATCTAGGAGATACTTCAGAACTTGGCTTATGGTATCCAAAAAGAGGAAACGAGTATTTAATGGCATATTTAGATTCAGATCATGGAGGATATAAAATTGTCAGGAAAAGTACTAGTGGTCAATGTCAATTCCTTGGAGGCTCTCTGGTATCATGGTTCAATAAGAAGCAAAACACAGTTTCATTATCCTCGACTGAAGCTGAATATATAGCTGTAACAAGTTGCTGTTCTCAAGTGTTATGGTTGAAACAACAACTTCAAGATTTAGGGATATACTTAAATGAGATTCCAATTTATTGTGACAACACTAGTACTATAAGCTTAGCCAAGAATCCTGTTCAACATTCAAGAACCAAACACATAGACATTCGACATCATTTCATTCGAGATCACGTGTAAAAGAAGGATGTCAAAGTAGAATTCATACCAACGCACCTTCAACTTACTGACATATTCACAAAGCCAATAGCTAAAGATCAATTTCTATATATTCGAAGAGAATTGGGAATGGTTAATCCCAATGAGTTGTAAGTTCTCTTATTAATTATTTTAATTAAATGAATTTTTGATGATAACTATACTAACTTTGGCATCGGAGTATTAGAAATTGTTTTTGCAGGTTTGTCACTCGAGCACAAGAAGTGTTACTCGAGTGACAAGCTCATGCTCACTCGAGTCAGTCAACCCTACTCGAGCACAGAACTATTGAAAATACTCTGTTTCTAAGCATGTAAAACAGGGGTTAACGGAGGAGATAAAAATACCAAGAAACTATTTGAAGTGCAACAGCTAAAATTGATCTCACTCGGGTAAGAGAGATCCTCACTTGAGCATGGCATGAACATGCTTGAAGCGAAGAAAGAGCACTCGAGCAGAAAGGAAGAAATTCTTACAAGTGCCTATTCAAAGCATGGTTACTCAAATATTTTGGAGGATTTGAGTACAAAGATGAAAAATATAGCAAGAAATCTTCAAATCAGGTATGTTTTTACATGTTTTATCAAAACTGTCTGAATGTCACTCGAGCACAGTATGAGCATACTCGAGCACTGTATGAACATCACTCGAGCACTAGGGTTAATGCTCGAGTGTTGCCACTTATATCAGTTATGCGATAGCTCAGATCGTCGCACTTCCTACTCTCACTCGAAGTGTCTCGTCACTCGAAGGTCGTATCTCTTCACCTCCAACTGTTACTCATTGATCAAACGTCTCCTTTTGCTTCAAATCACTGTTACAACTCTTCAATCTTCTTTAAAAGGTGAGATTTAACCTCAGTGGTTCTCATTCTGTGCCCTAAGTTTCTAAAATTTTTCATCTCAATCTTCAGAAAACCTGTGAGTCTTGTTCCTTCCATTTCATTTCTAAATGGCTAGAACTAAGATTCCTACTATTGCCCAAAGATCTCATTCATCCTCTCCCACTCATTCTGCTGCTAGTGCTTCTGCAACTCCGGTACCAACACCTTCATCTCCTAGAATGTCTTCTTCACCTACACCTCCTCCTAAACCCAAAACCAAAAAGAGAACTCTGGCCAAGAAACCTCATCTTAAGCCTCAAATAGCCAAGAAGGATCAACCTCCACAAAAGAAACCAAAGGGTGTGGTTTTCAAAGAACCAGTGGTTACCTGGTCTCAATCCAAAGAGGTCAAAGGAAGAGGAAAGAAGATGGACATTGAGCAACCACAACAATCCTCTTCTTCCTCCGATGACACTTTCAATATGCAACTTCGGGAAGCAATGGAGAGGTTAAAACTTGAGAAGTTGGTTGGGAAAATTGCCTCTCAAGCCGGTGTCTCAAGTTCACACCATGTTGGGCAATCTAGTGCGGCTGCTTCAGGGGTACCTTCTACATCACAGTCTCCAGAGGAAGAACAAGTTACAAGTCCTCCTAAAGGTTTCAATGTTGAGGAACTAAAGGCACTACAACAGAAGGTATTCGATACTGAGTTTGCACATAGGCATTTCTGTCCTGTAGTCTATGTGGACTTAGATTACTTGAAGAAGAATTGTCATTTGGATTTATCTCCTTATCTTGGATTCTATGCTCCCTGGCTGAATATTCATATTCCATATTCACCCTCTGTTGTGAAAACCTTTTACTGCAACATGAAAACCCATAACATTATGTCTAGGGCTGGAGAATTGATTGAGGAAGCATTATCTACTACTGTTAGAGGTCAATTCATTATGATATCTGCTAAGATTATTAATGACTTACTTGGGTATGTTGCACCCCCTTCAGATCCACCCTCTCTCTCAGCCAATGAAGCCTTCCGACTTTTAAGACCAAATGACCCAGTAGGCCCCCTTAATTTTAAGCCTATTGACATACCTGATTCTCACAGAGCCCTTCACTACATATACTCTCGTAGCATGGTTAACAAGTCCAAAAATGTCACCTATTTTGCTCAGAAAGATTATTATTTGTTGGCCTCCTTCCTAGCCGGGCAACAAAGAAATGTGGAGGAAATCATTTTTAGTGAGATGAGAAGATTTCAATTTTCTTCATCAAAATCCACGACTATACCATATGCTCAACTTGTATGCCTCATCCTTATGACAAAAAAGATATGGTACTTGGAAGGAACTAAGTGTAACCCCCTAACTTTAAACACGTAATTATAATTCGATAATGCATAATTAAATTAGATTAGAGACCACTGAATGCTTCAAACTCATTTCAAAACTTCCTGCTTTACAGTAGAATTTTCACAAAATCTTTCAAAAATCTTTTCTCATCCAGGTCTCAATTTCAATATTCGAATATAATTACTTGTGCAGTTACTATACATTCAATAATATCAGAGTGTATAACCGCATCCCCGGCAACTCCCGGGTTCTATACATAAAAGCCTGAGGGTTTATAAGGATACACTAGGGGATTACACAACCAAAATGGAATATAGTGTTCCTGATTCAAAATATACAGTAATCCCGAGTTCAAAATAAATAACCAACGTTTCCAATTCAACTATATACCCCCAAGGGTCCTAATTGCTCCGGGTTGGCCGCTTCTCTTTTGAGCCACATGCCCTGTCTGAAATGTTAGTCATAGGAAAGAATGAGATTCGAGAGAATCTCAGTAGTAACAAACCACTCACACAATGCATAAACACAAAGCATGTATATAAATCACAACCAGCAACAGCAGCAGCATCCCATAGATACATGGTTTTCACCATAAACGACAGCACTCACGGCTGTATACACAATACGACAGCTCTCGCTGTAATCATAATCACGACAGCTTACGCTGTAATCACCATCACGACCGCTTACGCTGTAATCATAATAACGACAGCTTGCGTTGTAAACGACAGCTATCACCAGCTGTAACCGCAGCAGCATCAAAAATCCATCACAGAACAGTGATAACACACACATACAGAGCATTACACATAGTATAAGAGAGAGAGTCACTACCTTGTCCTTTCCTGACGTCCTTCGGCGCAGTTGGTTCATGAGGGTGGCAAATATCAAAGCCTATAAACAAAATCAAGAATTTCTTACCCCCAATTCTTACTTTCAAACACTTAGAATAGGTTCCATATGAGTCCCCTGAATGGTTATAATAAGCTCAAAGAGAACCTAAAAGGATTGGAGAGTACTAGGTTGGAAATTACTTTGCAAAGTCACAAAATGTTGAAAATAGAGTTTTGGCTGCAACCAGGAATTCTCTGGCTACGGCCAAAAACAGCACAGAAGTATTTTCGCTGCAGTCAGGAATTCTCTGGCTGCGGCCAAAATGTGGGCAGAAAGTTTTGCGCTGCAGCCAGGAATTTCTGGCTGCAGCTAAACCGTGCACAGAAAGTTTTGCGCTGCAGCCAAGGAAACTTTGAAAAATCATAATTAATTCTATAAAAATTGAAATGAGGTGATCCCAAAGCCAAATGAAATCTATTTAAGTCCTCTTCCTAGGAAAAATATTGGCCATTACTGGAAATCATCACAAAAATACAGAATCACACAAATTTCATCACTGCCCCAAAACAGAGTCCATTTTCGACCTCAAACTTTGGATAGGCATATCTCCCAGTTCCTAAAACAAAATGGCACAAATTATATGTCCATTTTGAAACTTGGAATGTGAACTTTAAAACTGGAAAGTTTCATAATTTTATGACATCATTTGCCTAGTCAAAATGTTCACACAACCTGACTGCCCAGAATAGACTTTCAATGGACAATATTTCAATTTTGCACCAATGCTTCCAATGGTTCCCAAATTCATATCAAATACCATTCCCACATAAATTTGCACAAGGGATCAATTGAAATCATCAAAACAACCCAATTCAACCTCCATTGACAAGTTACACAATGTCCACCACATGTTTTGCCAAGAACTCAACCAAACCACCATATTGCAAACCAATCCAAACCAACATTCCAAACCAATTTCAAATGCTCAAAGCCACACTATGACACCAATTTCACACTAAACACTAACCAATTCACACATTTCAAAATTAAGTCAAAATCAGGGCAAAAATAAAAAAACCTCAAAGCTAAACCAATGACCACCATAAATATATCAAAAGATTCTAAAGGCTTACCTTAACTTCTTCCCAAGACTAATTCTTGATTTCCACCACTTCCAAATTTTCTCAAGCTTTCAATCACCACCAATCAAAAATCTAAAACCATAGGAATAATGCTCTCAACACCTAGAACAATGTTAATAAAGAGTATTTGAGCTAAAGAGGACTCTATAAAGCCAAACTCTCACCTTTTCCTTTCTCTTTCCTCTTCTTGGTTGGACGAACATGGCAGCTGAAGTGAGAGAGGGAGGTGATGAAATGAGATCAGAATTTTGGCCTCTCATACACCTCTTAACCGACTTTGCAATGAGAGAGGGAAGGGAGTTGAAATTTTTGACTTTTCAACTCTTTGCTTAATATCATCTTTTGTTTCTTTATTCCCTTAACCTTTGACCATGAGATTTCCACCGAATTATGGCTCTTGAATGAGTTAAAAGACTTCTTAAACTCTCATGGTTTTTGCCTCCACTTAAATTGATTTTAGCATGATATATTTGACAAAAGTCCAAATGCCTCTATGTGCTTTAATTATGAGCCAAATATCATTTTCTCTTGCCTTTCCTTTATGTTGGACGAAATATTATTCAAGAAGGGGAAACATATTGACCAAGTTACTCTTTTAGCTATTAGTCAATTCCCTCTTTGGTAGCTGACTAATTGGCCGACAAATTTCTTTTCCCCATTTTGCCCCTAACTATAGTAATTCTTGCTGAATCACCACCAAACACATTTTATTATTCCATTACACCATACATACGCCCTCCCCCTTATTTTTGTCCAATTTAGATGTTAATCCATAATTGAACTCAAATACAGGGTTTGGGTACGAATCACAACATAAACAAATCACATTCGAATCTCAAATCACATCGGATTCTCCAAAAGGGTTTATTTATCACTAATCATATCCACTTTTGGAGTCATTAACCCTTAATCACAATTTGGGATCTTGCTAAACTAGGGCTTAGCAATCTACTTATTTCATGCTTATTCTCTAGCCTTAAGTCTCAGAATTCGGGGTATTACACTAAGAAAGTGATCATTCCAAGGTTTGGTAAGACTCAACTGACTCATATGAGTATCAATTTTCCAGTGAGTCGAACCAAGGCTACATCTCAGAGGGAAGCCACTCCATCAAGAGGTGATGAGGCTCAGTCATCTGCTCAAGGTCAGGTTCCTCCTCTATCTTTCTTGAATGCATCACTCTCTAATCATTTGACTGAAGTGATCAATCAAGCTGTGTTTGGCTTGGAAAAGGAATTAATGACTGAGTATGAGAAGTTGGTGGACAAGATGGAGTTACAGGTCTTAAAGTTGGTAGACAAGGCTAATACCTACTTTGACTTGATGTTTAAGACTCAGGATGACATGTCAAGAAGGATAACTGATATGGAAATCTTCTTACGTTCTCATTTTTCGACCACATCTTCTGAGGTGCTACCTGAGACCACACCTACCTCGACTTCACCTCCTCATCCACAGACACATATTCTCTTCACCGATCCAGATTTTAATGTCGATATAACATATGATCGATCACCTTCATCACCACCCTCAGCCTTTGTTCCTCAGCCATCATCTTTACCCTTTGTGCCGGTGCCAATCGACCCTTCCACTTCCATGGTGCCCTTTGTCCCATCATCCGATATCACTTTTCCTCAGCTCCCTTCTGATGTTGACAAAATGGGGGAGAAGGATGTGTGATGGTTTTCTGAGCTATAATGGGATGTATTGGGTGTTTGGGTAGTTTTTGTGTATTGGGGTAGGATTATGATGATGTTATTAGTTTTATGGTTGTATACGGGCTTTATGGGTAGTTAATGATTTATGCTTAATATTGTACGTTTCTTGATTTACCATTAATGGCTATTTTCAAGTTCTTAAGTTTTTCTGTTCAGTTTTAATTGTTTCTGTGATACTATGCCTTATCTTGGTTATTAAGTATCCAGTGGAAGTATTGTAGGGAACATATGTAGATAAGTGCAACAATCTGAACTTAAATCTAAACTTTGGTGAAAATATGCATTTGGAAACATTGATGTTGTACTTTAAAAAAAATTTTCATTTTAATTAATCTTTTTAAAACCCATCACAAAGGTTTTGTCATCATCAAAAAGGGGGAGAATGTTAGATCCCAAGTTTTAATGATAACAAAAGGTAATTGAATGCAAAGCATGGTTTTATAAGTCTAAAGAATGATTACAAAGTTACCAAATGCATATGGCAAAGTTCTGTAATGTCTGCTGTCAGATTTAACTAATGCACTCAAGCACTGGAGATAGTACTCGAGCATGGAGCCCTTTTGCACTCGAGCAGATACAAGTGTTAGACAAGAAGTGTTTGCCCGAGAGAAAATTACTGTCATTCTTATTGATGTACTCGAGCATTGGAGATAGCACTCGAGCATGAGTCTCCTTCTTACTCGAGCACTAGCGAGTGAGGGATTGCAGTATTTGGCCGAGAGCAATTCCTGTCATCCTTATTGATGCACTCGAGCATTGTAACCAATACTCGAGCATGAAGCTAGTTTGTACTTGAGCACTAGTGAGTGAGGGACTACAAGTGTTTGGCCGAGAGTCATGAAGGTCAGAGAAGCGCAAGTATGCCCGAGTGAGACTTCATTTGCCCGAGTGACACATAAGCACTAACGAGTGAAAAATCTAACTGTCTCAAATTCTGATGCAAGTGCTGATAACAAGAGTATATTACATGAGAATATTCTTCTCACTCGAGCAGGAGTATATGTGCTCGAGTAAGGGCCCACATCACCTGCGAGTGCAAAATCTCACTCTTGCTAAAATGATATGCGAGTGTTGTCCAGAGACGGGTCTCTTAGTGTAATAAACAAGGCTACTCGACCAGAAGAAGTTGTGCTCGAGTGAGGCCCCACATCACTCACGAGTGAGAAAATGAACTCTCTGAAATCCTGTGGAAGTGCAAGTATAAAACTGAAGAACAAGGAGAAAATTTATGAGTTCACTCGAGTGAGCCCATCCATGCTCGAGTGATACTTTGCCAGAAGACAAAATGCACCAGTCTTACAGTGTTCAATATGAATATGGTTTAATGATATTTATTTATCTTATCATCACTTATTATTATTATTTAACATCATTTTGAATGTATTATAAGTGTGATATAGGAGGATGAACGTTTGAAATAAACAGACGCGAAGGAAGTCAAACAATGGCAGACAACATCATTACAAGCACGTACCTACCACATTCAAAGTTTTCAAACGTGCGCATGCCGTTCCACAGTAACGTGCCTCACTCCATAATGATCGTTATTCAAACGGGCAAAACCGAACGTCTATAAATACAGAGTTCCAGAGATCGTCAAAAATAACGAAGCAAAGAATTCACAAGTAAATTGACGAGTCTCTGTTATTCATATTTTCTCTGTATTGATATTGATCTTCAGTGTTTATCATACTTGCTCTGTAAGATAGTCTATATACATTTCAAATTCTATTTTCATTTGATCTCAAGGTATTGGGACCTTGAGAGGGTAGATATCCTTACGAGAGAAGCAGTTGAGAGAATTCCTAGCAAAACCTTCCACTCATAAGACTTATAAGATACAAGCAGTAGAGAACGTTGCTGCTCGTAAGACTTACAGTGGTGTAAGCAGGAGAAAACGTTGCTGCTCATAAGACTTGTATACGTAAGCAAGTGGTAAAGGTCATAGGTTGTTTTTGTGCACATAAGACTTGTCGTAATGGGTAGAGAAATTTCTTAGTGTGAGAATATTTCTACTCGTAGTCCATTCGAGGACAATTGTTGTTTTGTGGCATTCTGAGAGCCCATTGAATCTTGGAAGTATGGTGAAAATCTCAGTAGATCTTGATCTCTGGGGAGTAGACGTAGGCCTGGTTTTTAGGCCGAACCAGTATAACTCTCTGTGTCCTAATCTTCTCAACTCTACTCTGTCTACAACTAATTTCATATTACCACATCAAGCGAAAAATTTATCACATCACCCAATTCACCCCCCTCTTGGGTGAAGCTTGCCTCTTTCAATATATAGGCAACTTATTAGAATACAAGGTCTCACATAGGGTGAGATAAATAAGGCTCATGTGAAAATTACCAAGTCTCCATCACTAGTGGTTGTATTCTCAATAATCCTTGAAAATGAGATAGGTGATTGGTTGTGTAGCCCTTTGGAATAGCTCTGTAGCACATTTACTTGCTTGTTTTTATTTCTATTTTGGACAATGTAGATAAGATGGGTTCTTGGGTTTGTAGCCTTCTAGAATAGATATGTAGCACCATTAGTTGCTTCTTTGTTATTTCTATTTTGGACAATGTAGACATTATCTCAACAATTTTTGTGATTTAAATTGCTAATAGCCCTTTGGTTTATTGGTTCTTATGCATGGATTTATATATTGGCTTATTGGCTCAGTTTCGATTTATATAGAAATTTTACTTCTTATTATATAATACAGACACAAATTTTATTAATAAACATGCATTATACTTTAATTTATTATTATACACATGGATAGGATTAAACTTGTATGAGTTGTTATTGTAACATTCTTATTTTTATTTCTAGGATATAATTATAATTAGGAAATAATTATTTATTAAAAAATAAATTTAGTAGTTAAGTTTTGGAATAAGAAAAAGGGTTGTAGTTAAAATATTTTTTGTTTAAAAAATTTTTATTAAAATAATATATATATATATATATAATGTAAAAACCACCTTTCGGTGGAAAAGTAAAATTAAAAAAAGCAAACCACTTTCGGTGGAAAGGCAGAAGGAAGAAAAAAAATAATAAATGAAAGATGTAATGATTGAAAGGAAACATAATGATTATTAAAAAAAAAGGCTCGATGCCTTTAGATGGGGAGGGAGTATATATACCCCTCCCCCCAATTCAATCACTTCACCGAGAGGTGGAGTGATTTCTCTGGCAGGCTGGCATTGGTTGAGATTTTTTCGGTTCTTTTGATATTAATAAGATACAAAAAATCACTCATAATCACAAAAATTTTTTAAAATAATTTTCTCTTTCTTTTTATAGTAATTTTGTGTTGATTAGAGAATATTTTAGGAATAGAATTTTGGGCAAGCTTAAGTTTTATCAGTATATGACTATAGGAATGTAGAGGGTGATTAATAGTGAATTTTAATCAGTTTACTTTTGTTATTCAGTTGGTATAATATTTTATAATGAATTTTCTATATAATATGTAATATCCTGAATTGTAATTAAGGGCTAATGACTTTGAAGGTGATGTAATTAATGTTAATCAAACACTTTTGAAGAATATGATGTGCATTGTGATATAAATGTGTTTAAGGATGATTTGGTATATGTTGTGATAATCAGGGGCAAATGGTAAATTTACTGACCAATTGGTCTATTATCGAAGAGGAAACTCATTGGTAACTTAAAGATCAATAGGTGTGATTTATTGCCAAGTAATCCATAGGGGTGGAATCTTATATATAAGAATTCATGTGTGGTCATGGTGAGAAAGCAAGATCATGACATGTGGTAAGATATGGACCATTTGATCAAAAGTCAAATTTTCAACATATTTTCTCTTCCCTCTCCCTCCAAAGTCGGTTTGAGCATGGAAAAAAGGGAAAATTCAGATCATCATCTTTAGTTCTTCATTTCTCTCTCCTTGTCCTCCATTTTCGCACAAGAAAAGGAAGAAAGAGAAAATCAAAGGTGAGATTTTGACATCTTTGTTGGCCTCTAATGCTCTAGATTTCTTTATTAATGTTATTCACCTTGATGAGAGCTTCATCTTGATGGCTTTAGATTTTTGAAAGAATGTGTTTTAAAGCTTGAACAAGTTTAAAAGCTAGAGAATCAAGAAACTAGCCTTTGGAAGTTGAAGAGGTGAGCATTTGTCACATTTTGATATATATGTTGTAATTATTGGTTAAGTTTTGATATTTGAGGAATTCTGCCCTGATTTGATGAGAATTGGAGATGGATGAGTTAGATATGGTAATGTGTGGGAAATAGTGTTAGGATATATTATTGTGTCATTGGTTTTAATTGGAACTTGAAAGTCTAAGTTTGGGCTATTGGTTGGTTTGTGTCCAATGTGTTGGCCTAAGACTAAAATTGTTGATAGAATGTGATTTTGGGTGTTTTGAGGTTACCAATAGGTTTCTTATGGAATTTTATGTAGGAATGAACTTTGGTATAAGTTTTAGGACCATTGGAAATGAATTAGGCAAGTTTGAAAAATTATATCAGCAGCTGCGTTTTGGCTTTTGATAAGCCTCACTCGAGTGAGGTGGGGTCTCACTCGAGTGCAGTGGGATATTTTCCCTTTCTCTTCAGCATTTTGGTTAAGTCCTCAGGTAGAAACCACGAGTGTCTCTCTTCACTTGTGATTGATAAGGGTTTCCACTCGAGTGCATAGTGTAACCCCTTGACTTTAAACACATAATTATAATTCGGTAACACATAATTAAATCGGATTAGAGACCATTGGATGCTTTAACCTCGTTTTAAACTTTCTGTCTTACAGTAAAATTTTCACAAAATCTTTCAAAAATCTTTTTTCCATCCTGGTCTCAATTTCAATTTTCGAATATAATTACCTATGCAGTTAATATACATTCATCATATCAGAGTGTATAACCGTCTCCCCGGCAACTCCCGGGTTCTATACATATATAACCTGAGGGTTTATAAGTATCCACTAGGGGATTACGCAACCAAAATCGAATATAATATTCCTATTTCAAAATATACAGTAATCCCGAGTTCAAAATAAATAACCAACATCTCCAAAATCAAATATACCCCTGAAAGCCCTAATTGCTCCGGGTTGGCCTCTTCTCTTTTGAGCCACACGCCCTGTCTGAAATGTTAGTCATAGGAAAGAATGAGATTTGAGAGAATCTCAGTAGTAACAAACCACTCACACAATGCATAAACACAAAGCATGTATATAAATCACAAACAGCAATAGTAGCAGCAACAATCTCAAAGATACATGGTTTTCACCACAAACGACAGCACTTACGGCTGTATACACAATACGACAGCTCTTGCTGTAATCACCATCACGACAGCTTACGTTGTAATCACAATAACGACAGCTTATACTGTAAACGACAGCTTGCGCTGTAAACGACAGCTATCACCAGCTGTAACCGCAGCATCATCAGAAATCATCATAACACAGTGATACAACACACATACGGTGTATTACACAAAGTATAAGAGAGAGAGTCACTACCTGATCCTTTCCCGACGTTTCTTGGCACAGCGGGCTCACGAGGACGGCAAATATCAAATCCTGTAAACCAAGTTAGGGACAACCCGTTAATCTCTTTCCCAAGTTCTTATCTCTATAATACTTTAAGTTGGTTATCATTTGAACTCTTTAGGTAACTATTTTAGGTCTAAACATATGCCTAAAGGGTTGGGAAAGGCTATACCAAAAAGCACCTTTCAAAAGTGCAAAACACTGATTGTTGGGGGTTGGTCGAATCAACTGGCCGCGGCCAAAAACTGCCCAGAAACATTTGGGCCGCGGCCAAGAAAATCCAGTTTCTTGGCTGAACTTCCAAAAATCATAACTAATTCCAAAAATATCGAAATGAGGTGATTCCAAAGCCAAATTAAAGCTATTCAAGTCCTCTACACAGGAAAAATATTGGCCATTACTGGAAATCACCGTACAAATACAGAATTACACACATTTCATCACTGCCCTAAAACAGAATCCATTTTCGACCTCAAACTTTGGACAGCTATAACTCCCAGTTCCCAAAACGAAATGGCACAAATTATATGTCCATTTTGAGGCTTGGGATGTGAAATTTAAAACTGGAAAATTTCATAATTTTCTAACATCATTTGCCTATTCAAAACGCCAACACAAAAAGACTGCCCAGCACAGACCTTCAATGGACAGATTTTCAGTTTTTTCACAATTGCTTCCAATGGTTCCCATTTTCACATGAAACACCATTCCCACACCAATTTTTACCCAAGGAAACCATTGGAGCCATCAAAAAAATCAAATTCCATCCATATTGACAAGTTCCACCAAAATCTTTACATGTCAACACAATATACACACAATCCACTACAATGCAATTCCTTTCATTCCAAAAATTCCAAACCAACTCCCATGGCATAAAGACACAATTTAACCCCACATTCTACACAACACCCTAACCAATTCAAGCATTCAAATTAGACCAAAAATCAGGGCAAAAATTCAAAATTCTCAAAACCAAACCAATGACCACAACAATTATACCAAAAGATATCAAATACTCACTACAACTTCTTTCCAAAGCTATTTCTTTGATTATCCTACTTTCAAATCCCCACAAGTTCTCAAACTCCACTAATCAAAAATATGAAACCATAGGAATAAAGCTCTCAACCCCTTGAACAATATTAATAAAGGTGAGTTGAGCATTTAGGGACAAAACCTTACCTAAAACTCAAGCTTCTTCTTTCTCTTTCCTTTCTTGGTTGAGCGAAAATGGAGGCAAGATGAGAGAGATGAGATGGTGAGGATGATGAAAATAGGATCAGTTTTCCCTTGAACATGGGGCCTTTGGCCGACCTAAGCAAGAGAAAGAAAGAGGAAAAAAAGTTTGAAATGTTGACTCAATCCTATGGTCTACCTTTTGCCATATGTCACCATCTTATCTCCTCTTACATGAACTCACATATGAACATTCACACTCAATCCCACTCCTTTGCTTATTCAATCTTAGCCATTGATATCAATTACCAATGAGTTTCCTCTTCAGTAACTGTCTAATCGGTTGGTGAATTTACCATTTTGCCCCTGATTGACACAATACTAACTAAACCATCACTAAGCACCTTTATATCACATTACACCATATTTACTTCAAAAGTGCTTAATTATCATTAATTACATCACTTTGAAGTTATTAATCCTTGATTACAATCTAGGATATTACACATAGGGTATCACTCGCGAGTATTGGGAAGTCACTCTCAAGTTAGCACTCACAGGCAAATTGTCAAGAGTGGGCGTGGGCACTCGCAAGTATTGGGAAGTTACTCGAGTGCTAGGGCTCGTACTCAAGTGCACTTGTCACTTTGGGGTTTTAGTTGCTCTCAGGTTGTCACTTCCTATACTTCACTCGATGGGATTCGAGTGAATATGTGTCGTTACTTGAGTGCCAAGGATAGTGCTCGAGTTAACTGGCCACCCCAAGGTGTGTTGGTGCTCTCAGGTACATACTTTTTGTGACTCACTCATTGGGACTTGAGTGTGAATGGGGATATCACTCGAGTGAGTCAGCCCAAAATCAGTGTTGTTCTTCTGAAAAAGGGATCTTTGGGGGTAGTATCCTAACCCTTTAGGCATGTGTCTAAGCTTCTAATAACCACCTAAAGAGTCCAAATGATAACCAACGTTAAGAATGATGAGAGTAAGAATTAGAATAGAGAATTAATCCACTGTTCTTGATTGTGATTATAGGATTCAACATTTGCCTTGGCCGTGAGCAGCCTCTGCCTGATCACCATCAGAAAGAACAAGGTAGTAACTCTTCTCTTATATCTTGTGTAAATGTATTGTATGTGTGTGGATCATTACTTGTGAGGATATCTGATGCTGCTGGTTATACAGCTGTGATAGCTGTCGTTATCCAGCGCGAGCTAGCATTATATAATGAAAGCTATAGTGATTATGTATACAGTTGTGAGTGCTGTCGTTGTAATGAAAGCCATGTTTCATTATGTTGATGTGATGCTGTTGTTAATGATTGCTTACATGCTATATGTTTATATATTATATAAATGATTTGTTACTACTGGGATTCTTTTGAATCTCATTCTTTCCATTGTTAAACCTACAGATAGGGCATGTGTTCCTCTGGGAAGCGGCCAACCAAGAGCGGTTAGGAATTTTGGAAGATATGAGATTGTTGGTTATTTATTTTGAAGTAGGATTTCTGTATATTATTTTTGGGATGTAAATGATATTTAAGTTCTGGTTGTGTAATCCCCTAAAGGGAAGTCTAAAACCCTTCATATATATATATGAACATGGGGCTTACCAGGATTTTGTTGTACACTCTGATATGTATAAATTTGAATTAACTGCATAGGTAATTATATTCGAAATGTAAAATTGAGACCAGGATAGGAACGAGTTTTTAAAAGCATTTTTGAAAACCCTACTGTCAGGTAGGGATTTGAAATGAGTTTAAACTATCCATCGGTCTCTAATTTTTGTAAATTACGCATTTTCGAATTATAATTACAGATTTCAAGGTAGGGGTTACATAATCCATTTATAAATAATTATATATTAGATTTTTTTTAATGGATTAAATTTAGGTTAAATGATTTATTTGGATTATTAGGAGTATTCTTGAGGTTTTAATAGGTTTAGATTTTTTTTTTAAGATGAAGATTTATAATTTAGTTATTTTACATCCTAAACATTAAATCGGGGATTTTATTAATCATAATTAATGACTTAAATAGATTATTTGAGTTAAGAAAATGTTTAAATTAATAATTGGGATTTTAGAATGAAGTTGGAATTTTTGGGAGTAATTAATTCAACACTTGAAAATTATAGAATCAAGTTAAGTAAATTAATTTTTCCACTTTCTCAAGGAGTTATGAATGTATAATAAATTGATTGTAGTAGATTGGTTTTTTGGCATGTATCTGAGCTTTTAAATTAGGAGCTTATGGTTATAATTTTTCTTGGGCGAGAGATAATCACGTTCCTCTTGTTGCTCATGCTTGTATGATGTTTGTGAGTGATTTTTAATTATACAGAATTATAAATTTGGCTATTGATATGTGATGTGAATTTTAAAACTATGTTGTTAAAGAAATTGTCTTGTAGGACTTATTTTCATTGAGAAAATGACTAGTGATATTATATTATATGAAATGATATTTATTTATGAGATTGGAAAGTTCCTTTTGAAAATTGTGAATTGATAATTACATGTTGTAATCACACAATATTGATATGAGAATGAGATTATGATATTGTGAATATATATATGTAAAGGAAATAAGGGAGTGCAAAGAATAAATTCTTATGTATTAATTCTTATACACTTATATGATAAATATGAGAATGAGATTATGATATTGTGAATTGGTATACACATATACTTGTACATATGACATTTTTATGATGTTAATATTTTATAACTGTCCCACCTGACATCTCACTAGCACTTACTCGTATGTTTGATGAGATGGATTGTTGGTTGCTGAGGCCTTTGTCTCACCTCGTTGGTTTAACATTTTTCAGGTAATAGTTCTTCTACTAGTCAATTAGGGAAGGGTCTGGAGTTTGATTATATTGATAATCTTTGTAAAGCCTCCTGCTTTTTATTTATGTGGTGAATTATTGTGTATTGCCACTATAGGGCTCATATTGCATGCTCTGATGTGATATTATGATTTGGATTATATTGTTTTTTTATCATGGATAAACAACTCAAGTTGATATTTGAGATAATTATTGTTTAAGTATTTTGATAATTAAGTTTGATATTGGGCTTATGGTTGAATGATTATGTTATGGGGTTAGAGAAGTCCAATGCCCAAGGATGTTGATTAATTATGGTTTGATTTGTGAAACAATGAGAAGAGTTTTATTATCTATGATAAATTTTACATGAATAGTATATTATTTTCCATAATGGGTAGATATTGTAAGGACTTAAATCATTTATTACCATGGTAGAGTTTTCAAATGATTAGTCGAACTCTTTTCTACCAAGGTAATCTTTTAAAAGATGAGTTGTAATATTTTTTTATAGGGACTTAAATCCCTTATTACCATGATAGAGTTTTCAAATGGTTAGTTAAACTCTTTTCTACTATGGTAATCATTTGAAAGATGAGTTGTAGTATTTCCTTTGTAGGGACTTAAATCCCTTATTACCATGATAGAGTTTTCAAACTAGCATGAACTCCTCCACACGTTGCGCGGGGAGCAAATGTTTATGGGCAAAAATTAAAACCATCATTACACACTATCATCTATTACATCTAAGTTAAAGTTAGGATTCACTTTATGCTACCATTACAACTTATTCCAAGGCATCAGTTTAAGACATCTATTTAGAGGATTACCATGAAAATAAACCATTAGTGGAATTTTCTATCCTACAGTACATGTTTTTGAACAATACGATTATCTCACATTCTTTCCATAAATCTATTATACCTCCTTACATTTTAATGAAGCCATAAATATTGCACACCAAATATGTAGGATAGTTCGTAAAGGCTAAAACAAATGAAGTTGACTACTACATAACATAAGAGCACATTCGGTGGAAAAGAACATAACATACAAGTTGTCAACATAGGGAAAGTACAAGTAGACTTTAGTTACAAACCCAAATAGATGAAAAAAAACAATAACACAGTAAATACTATGATGGAAGTACAATCAACTATGTAAATTCCTAAACACTTCCTTGTACACCACATTTGATGTGGTCCTACTTGTACCATCCGCATTAGTAAGGACATATAATTTCAAGCCATCCTTGATAATGCAACATATAATTGCCTATGTGTGAACACTGTCTTTGAAATATATACCCCAACATGACGAAGAGATTGACCTTGACTTTTATTGATAGTCATTGCAAAACTCAAATTAATTGAGAATTGTCTCATTTGCAAGTGAAATGGCCATCTACTTTCTGAAGGGTTCATATCCATCATATGAATTAACACTTTCTGATTTGGGTTTGAACCATTCAAAGTAATTGCTTCAATGACATTCTTGCCAAGCTTAGATATACGTAGCTAAGTACTATTGCATAAGCCTGATGTTTGATCTATATTCTTTAATAGCATAACAGGAGCTCTTACCTTTAATAGAAGCTTGTGAGATGGCAAACCTGAGCTATTAATAGTGTTCAAGAACTCTGTTGTGTACAAATTGTCAAAGCTGTCACTGTTATCTGTAGATTTACACACAGAGTCACAACTTAGGAATTCATAAGCATCACCAGGCAATAAAGAACATATGTACTCATTAATTTTATTCACAGTTTCTATGGTAGGTACTAGTATTGCTCTATCATTGAAGTAGTCATTGTTGAAAAGGTTATCTTCTACATTTTGATATGTAGATGAAACAATAGCCTCAATTGGATTT
Organism: Inga leiocalycina; assembly: GCA_963242795.1. Classification (NCBI taxonomy): domain Eukaryota; kingdom Viridiplantae; phylum Streptophyta; class Magnoliopsida; order Fabales; family Fabaceae; genus Inga; species Inga leiocalycina. The sequence goes on from OY725321.1 coordinate 50,763,275, forward strand.
GCAGATTCTGGTAGTAGAAATTGATCTAGAATTTCAATACTATACGCACCATCATGTGATTCACCTATCTTCCCATCGCCCACATCTAGAAGCCACTTGCTAAACCACTCTAATTGGTTGATGTCGGTACTTGATAATCTAGTAGCCAACCTCATGTTTTTTTGTCAAATTGAAGATGGTGCAATAATCCCATAATATAGAAGAGCTAATACATACATTAACAATTGTAGCTCTTGTACCTTTTGGTATTACTGGAAGTATTTGTCAGAAATCCCCACCCATCAGAATGCATTTCCCACCAAATGGTAAATCAGAATGCATAACATTCTTTAAAGAACGATCAAATTCTTCAATGTAATAGCGTTGCACCATTGGAGCTTTATCCCATATGATTAACTTTGTGTTAACAATTAAGTTTGCAAGTGCAGAGTTTTGCCTAATTGAGCACATTGAGTACTTAGTTATCTGTATAGGAATTGCAAAGCGCGAATGAGCTGTCCTACCTGAAGGAAGTAAAGTTGCTACAATGCCAGTTGATGCAATTGTCAATACAATATGTCCTTTACCACGCAATATAGATGTCAATGCATTCCACAAGAATGTTTTTTCTATGCCACCATAACCATGAGCAAAGAAGAAGCCTCCACTAGGAGAATCTAATGAGCTCATAGCATGATTGAATATATTTTTCTGCTCATCAGTAAGAGAATTTTGCAATCATGTAGCTTTAAATTGAAGAGCAATTCGATCATGGCTTAATTCTTGTAGAATCAGATTATTTGTCACATCAATGGTTGATGTTTCATCAGGAATTGGGAGGCTAGGATAGCCATTGAGGTTCTTCCCATTGTCCCTAAGCAACAAATCAATCGCTTTAAGTGCAACTTGTTCTTTGACATATTCTGATACAGCACAACCTGCTCCAATATATGACAACATTAATATAATGTAAATAGTTGCAGCATTCAAACAAATGATAATGTCATTAAGGAAAAGAATTAAATAGCATACTTGAATAATTAGGATGATCATGCGGTATATATTATAAGTCCTCTGAGATAAGCTTTGAGCATTGCTTCTACACAGATTTTGGATGTTGTAAGCAACTACATAAAAGCATTGTCACAAAAAGTTTCCTTAATGAAGTGTCACTTGCCTATGTAGCTACCTCTTCGATAGCATTTATTATTCCTTATCATCATCCAACAAACCTAAGGCATCACATACCGCCTTGAAGGTATCATACGTCACTCCCCCAACAGTCTTGATCTTATCAAATAATCTTGGTTCTCGTACTTTTGTTAGCAAAATCTGAAGGTAGTACTACTCTTCAAAGCTCGGACTTGCATTTGTAATCCTACCAACCGTAAATCCTTTTTTCCTTCATTTCCATCTTCTCTCATTCCTTAGATATACATAATGTTGGGGGAACTCCGTATATGTAAGCATAGCAGCAAAAGCGTCATCGTCATTTATTTTCTTCTGAGACAAGAATTGTGATTCACATACCCTTGGGTTGTCCAACAATTCAAAGACATCATCTGTATTACTGTAAATGACATATTGTTGATTTGGAAAGTAGAAGCTTAGTCGTTCAATTGAAGGCAATTTGTGGTGAATTTCAAAGCCAGATATTTGTCATGCAACTTGACAAGCAGATATGTATCTAAAGTTATAGTATTGCTTAATCTCATCAACGATTGCCTCACCTTTTCCTTTCCCATTGTTGTCAAATATCCCAGCAACAACTCTATTATTCCCTTTACTTATGTACTTGAATAAGTACTTTATGGCAATAGATTGGTTGCACTTTTCAACATTTATATGACCTTGAAACATAAAAAGTAGCTCTGCATTGTATGGGACTACAAAAAGGTTGTCTAATGTTATGCCTTTTACTTCAATGATCCTACCATAATCTCTTTATTGGTAAGTATAGGATAACCTTCGTCATCGATAGATGTAGTTTAATTGAACTTCTTTAGGAAATGCTTGCTGCACTTGTTATTCTTCATACATGGTGACTTAGTATTACTTCTACCACTGGCCATTGCATCTTGGTAATTTTGAATCATATATCTAGCACCTTTAGTAAATGTAGATGGTAGTATGATCCTTTTTCCAGTTGATGTAGCATCTATTTTACCTCTGATTACAGCCTTAGATAAACCTTAGTAGTGATCAATCCAAAGTTCTTTCTGGTGCGTTTTGTAACCCCCTTCGATAATCAGGCCGGGATTAGGGTTTAAGCACGTTTAATTATCGAATGAGAAATCCGGAACAATTAAAAACTTTTTAAAACACCTGTACAAATGGATCTCCATTCATTTCATTCATTAAAACAAATGGCCTGTTTAGTCTGTTACATATACAATATCAGAGTAAGCACAATTCCCGACGTTCACCCGGGATAATAACATTAATCCAAAGGTTTATACAGGGCATCATTGCCCATCTCAGTATCCATACCGGGGATTACACAAAACTAAACCACTACAATTCTATTCAATATGTATACATTAATCCAAAATGATAACCAATTCGATTTAAAACCAAAATATATAACTAAGACTACCGCTGGCAGTCCTAATCGTCCTTTGCCACTTGCTTGCCTTTCAATCCACTTGCCCTGTCTAAAAATGTTATTTGGAAAGAATGAGATTCTAGAGAATCCCAGTAGCAACAGTTTATTTATATGATGCATATATACAAAGCAAGTAAACATATATCACAATGCAGCAATCAATATTCGAGACCGGGCTTTCGCCACGTTCCCTTCACTTTATACAAGGTCGGGCTTACGCCACGCACCATCACTTTATCAATATTCGAGTCCGGGCTTTCGCCACGTCCCCTTCACTTTCACTATAATCGAGTCCGGGCTTTCGCCACGTCCCCTTCACTTTCACTACAATCGATGACTAATGCAAACAAGCAATGCAATACACATGATATAGGATAAAGTGTCACTACCTTTGTCTTTCCTTCCTTGAGCAGGCACATGCCTTCTATGCTCCGGGCAGATATCAAAGCCTAAAGTCATAATTAAGGACGAAACATTATTCTCTATTCCAATACTCAATTAACTCTTCAACTCTTAGATTTGGTTATCAATAATGACCCTTAAGAAGCCACAAATGCCTCTAATAAAACCCCTAAAAGGTTGGGAAACAATAGGGTGAAGATCTCTTTTCGAAAACAACAAGTGCTGGAATATAGGGGTGGGCCGCGGCCCACCATTCCTTGGGCTGCGGCCCAAATATGGTCAGAAGGCCTTGGGCTGCGGCCCACCACTCATGGGCCGCGGCCCAAAACAGGTCAGAAAGGCTTGGGCCGCGGCCCGCCACTCTTGGGCCGCGGCCCAGAAATTTCCTGACACTGGGCCGAACTTCGAAAAACCATAACTAATTGTAGAAAAATCGAAACGGAGTGATTCCAAAGCCAAATGAAAGGTATATGAGTCCTCTTTCAAGGAAAAATACAGCCCTTCACTGGAAATCACTACACAAATACAGAATCACCAAAAACTAACCACTACCCCAAAACAGGGTTCTGTTTTTTGTACCAAACTTTGGCAAAGCATAACTCTCAGAATACCAAACGAAATGACACCAAATATATGCCCATTTTGAAGCTTGGGATGTGCACTTTAAGACTGGAAAGTTTCACAATTTTCTGAAATCATTTGGTCACTCAAAACGTCCACACAAATAAACTGTCCAGACAGAGTTCACATTGACAGCATTTTCCAACTTTTCTTCCAAAGTGTTCAATAACTCCAAAATTAATACCCAAGCTTATTCCCACACAAAATCACTCAAGGAACACAATGGTAACCTCAAAATGACCAAATTCATACTCTAACCACATGCCCTATTTTGACCAATACACCAAAACCAACACAAAGATCCCAAACTTTACTTTTAATGATTCAAACCAATCCATTTGTCCAAAAGACATCATAATACACCATTTCCATTATCACAACATGCCAAACTCACTAAGACCCTAATTTTCAAAAATAGGGCATAAATTTCCAGAAAAATCAATGCTCACCAACATCCACAATATATATATCAAAAGGGAGATAACACTCACCTCTTTCACTTTGCCAAAGAGATTTCTTGATTCTTCAACTTTCACAATCTCTTGAGGTCATAAACTACCACCAATGAACACATTTCAACCATCACAATGAAGCTCTTCATTCAAGGATCAATATTAAAGAAGGGAGTTTGAGCAATAGAAGCCATATTCCCTACCTTTTTGCAAGCTTTTCCTCTTCCTATTTGCTGCAAAAATGGCGAAAGAGAGAAGGAGAGAGAGAGATGGAGGTGGAGTGAAGAAGAAGCACAATGAAGACAATACTCCCCCCCTTTTCAGTTTTTTTTTCTGCGCCAAGTGAGGGAAGAGAGGAGAGAGAAATGAATTTTTTATCTCCTTTGACTTTTCTTTGCCTCTCTCATACTCTAACCTTGCCACATGTCAATTCTTCATTGGCTCCCATAAAGGTAAACCACCAATTAGCTACTCTAATCTCTCCATTAGTCATTTTAATTACACTTCTCATTTTCTCTTAGTTAGTAATTAATTTCCCCATTAATTACCAACTTATGCCAATAATTCCATTCTTTAAATTTTTCCATCAATTATGACATATTAAATAATATTGTCACAAATATACATTAATTCAACTTTAATCCACTCTAAATCACAATTACCTTCTCAATAATCCTCATTAGCCCTTAATCAAAATTTGGGGTGTTACATTTCTCCCCCCGTTCAATAAATTTCGTCCTCGAAATTTTGTTACACCACCGGGGACATAAACCTCAGACACCTCTTCATGATGGCTTCCGTTCCTCGATTTGCTTCCCATTAGGATAATCCTTTCAAACCATTTGTATCAACAATACGCTATAGGTCCAATTCACTCAAGAATCTCAACAGACCAAAACTCCATGGTTCAATTTCTTTTTCTCAATCACTTTATCATTTCTTGTACTCAGAGATACCCTCACGAGCCCGTGATTTCCGATTTCAATCCTTAGAGGTCTTCACCTCTCTCGATTACTATAATATGAACTATACTCGTTTATTACGGCTTTAAGCCTCTTTAACCATAGACATTAAGTCACTTTCCCCCTTCTGGGGATCACTCAAAGTACCATAGATTCACTACGCACAATCGATAGTTTCCGCTGTAATTGCATATCTCAACTTTCATTGTTTTCCACTATGCTTTCGTTTACACTATATTAACTTTCCCCTCATTACCCTAACCCGTACACCCACCAATGACTCCACTAGTGGTAACCGGGACCCTTGGGTTTCAATAACAATATCGAGTCTCTCCGGAATCTCAATCTCTTCTATCCGAAGTACCCTTCTATCACAGTCCACCCTGCCTACACTCCACCCGTATACCCCCTCCGAGGGCTCGGCCGATGGCAGTGCGCTTGGCGTGGCGAATACTTTCATTGTCGCACCCCACCCGTATCCCTCAACAGGGTCAGCCAGTGGCGGTGCCCACCCTGCCTACACCCCACCCGTATCCCTCAACAGGGTCAGCCAGTAGCTGTGCGCTTGGCGTGGTCACATTTACACATTACTTTACGGTCTTTACATTCCATACGGTACATCAACGGCCGATGGTAGAGATGACCAACGTCAAACCCTACAACGGCTCACGTTGACATGAACACTCTGCCAATTACACTTTCTTGAGCTTCTACTCATTACAGTTCTCAAACACATCACATTCACTTCGTTTGGGTTTCTATCTCTTTATCTATGCTTTAGCAATGTTAAGTTGATTTAATAGGAGTCCTAAAGGAATCTCCCATTACCACTAACAACATTCACAATCTCTATTTGTTCATGCCAAACTTTGGCCCAATTCAATTCGAATCATTCCAAGCCGTATGACTTCTTATCTCAAGAAAACCCATCCATTGTGGGATTCATTACAATGCACCATCACTAAGAGCCAACCTTTCCGTAACACTAGTCCATGAGTCAATCATTATGGCGACTGCAGTCCACGGTTCATCGTCAAGGTGGCTGCACTCTAGGGTTTGTCGTCACGGCAGTTCCACACTAGGGTTTGTCGTCACGGTGGCTTCACACTACGGTGTGGTACTCTCCGTAGGTAGCCCTTTGCGATCAGACTTCCCATAGGTAGCTTTCTCCGATCAGAACTCTCCGTAGGTAGCCCTTTCCTATCAGAATTCTCCGCAGGTAGCCCTTTCCAATTTAAATTCTCTGTAGATAGCGCTTTCTAGTTGGTTGTCTCTAGATGAAGGTATCATTGTATTGAAAACTCAGAAGCCAATCCCCACATCCCATTCTTTATCTCAACCTTGAGACTATACCTCTGGACTATTCACGGTCCCATCATTAGCTATTCTCAAGTTAGTGGCACATTCTGTTTTCATAACGTTAGGTCAATATTCTACCACCAACGATCAGTACCCCTCTAGCTTGCACATAGCTAGTCGTGTTTGCACCTTTGATTATACTCTTCAAATTCTCAGGTGACCACATTGGTTCACCACATCCCATCACAATTACTGTATACACACAGCCCTTAAACCCATATTCGATTCCTCGTCTCAACCATGAGACTATATTCCATAGCCACTCGTTGTTCTATCAAGAACTATTCTTATTCAATCAGGGAATGCTCTATTATCATGATTTTTCCCTTTACTAGAATAGCAACTAGCATCCTCGAGAAACCTCATATTCATTTCCAATACATTCCACTTCATGTTCTAGTACCTCAGACCATCCAGGTCAGATCAGGTTCCCAAGAATCAGTTCAACTATTGAGCTAAATCCTTGGATCACAATTCAATTCTTAGGATCTCTACATTAACTGAGCTAGGAAATCACTTTCTCTCATTTCTACGGAGCATCATTAACTCCAACTTAAGTTCAATCATCTTTGCCAGCCTAAGGCACACTGGTCCCCTAGGTCTTAGGGGCTTTGGACACATAAGTCCACTGTAACATCACTGCCATACAATATCATACAGCCTAGGGTCTTTAACCCAACATTTAGGTTCATCAGGAAGTCTAGAACCTCAACATTTCATACATTAGCAATCATTTTCCTCAATCATACCCAATAGGTTTCGCTAAGAATCAAGATCAATAGCACCTACTCTACCTTTCACGGTATTTGGGTAATAACCTCAAAAATTTACTGAAGGTTCAACATTATCCATCAGGTTCACGTGGTTTGAGCTTCTGACATGCATCAGAACCACAGTGAAACCACTTCTCATTTCGACCTAAGCACTAATTTAGCTTAGACCTAATTCAGGCTTATTCCCAACTTTCAGCATCGTCAAATCGAATCTCCTGGGATCCACAAACGATATGATCACCATTACTCATATAGTACCATATATCGTATTCACATTCCTTTGACCCTACAATATTACTCAGGATCATCACTTAACATGGAGAGACCACAAAACCTTTACTATGCCTCAAATTGCCATATCCTATCAAATGGACTTTTCTGTCAGTATTCACTACAACAGAACTGTCCCAATTCAAAATCAATACTTACATTATCAATATCTCCATGAATCTAAGCACTCTTTAAACCATCTAACTTAAATGATCATTGGTCATGGAGAAACCTTAAAATCATAATCACTCCTCAAGTCTCCATGGCCTTACTCACTCAAACTCTCAAGGCCACCCATCTTAGGGTTCCCCTGAGTTGAGCATGCTTAACATTCACACACCCTTCCACAACTTTATCGAATTCAATAAACTATCTGGAGACCAATCATTCCCTTATTCATACCTCAATCCTTTGATCGACACATCAGAGTTCCAATCTTTATTATCCACCGTATGAAATTAGGTGGATTGTCTTTCAATTCCCCCACCTCTGGGTCCAATGGTCTGACTCTAGTGTGAACCATTTTGTCCTTTAACCTTACAATTGATTCACCCAGTCAGAAATCACAATAGAATTATACACATATTCCTTAAACTCTTATATACCAATCAATAACAGGAATATTCATGTGTATACAACAACTATCAACAATCACTTAACAATCAGGCAAATAACTAGGGCAACTATCCTAGCAATTTCTACAAATGCCAGGAACATTGCTCTGATACCACAAATGTAACCCCCTTCGATAATCAGGCCGGGATTAGGGTTTAAGCACGTTTAATTATCGAATGAGAAATCCGGAACAATTAAAAACTTTTTAAAACACCTGTACAAATGGATCTCCATTCATTTCATTCATTAAAACAAATGGCCTGTTTAGTCTGTTACATATACAATATCAGAGTAAGCACAATTCCCGACGTTCACCCGGGATAATAACATTAATCCAAAGGTTTATACAGGGCATCATTGCCCATCTCAGTATCCATACCGGGGATTACACAAAACTAAACCACTACAATTCTATTCAATATGTATACATTAATCCAAAATGATAACCAATTCGATTTAAAACCAAAATATATAACTAAGACTACCGCTGGCAGTCCTAATCGTCCTTTGCCACTTGCTTGCCTTTCAATCCACTTGCCCTGTCTAAAAATGTTATTTGGAAAGAATGAGATTCTAGAGAATCCCAGTAGCAACAGTTTATTTATATGATGCATATATACAAAGCAAGTAAACATATATCACAATGCAGCAATCAATATTCGAGACCGGGCTTTCGCCACGTTCCCTTCACTTTATACAAGGTCGGGCTTACGCCACGCACCATCACTTTATCAATATTCGAGTCCGGGCTTTCGCCACGTCCCCTTCACTTTCACTATAATCGAGTCCGGGCTTTCGCCACGTCCCCTTCACTTTCACTACAATCGATGACTAATGCAAACAAGCAATGCAATACACATGATATAGGATAAAGTGTCACTACCTTTGTCTTTCCTTCCTTGAGCAGGCACATGCCTTCTATGCTCCGGGCAGATATCAAAGCCTAAAGTCATAATTAAGGACGAAACATTATTCTCTATTCCAATACTCAATTAACTCTTCAACTCTTAGATTTGGTTATCAATAATGACCCTTAAGAAGCCACAAATGCCTCTAATAAAACCCCTAAAAGGTTGGGAAACAATAGGGTGAAGATCTCTTTTCGAAAACAACAAGTGCTGGAATATAGGGGTGGGCCGCGGCCCACCATTCCTTGGGCTGCGGCCCAAATATGGTCAGAAGGCCTTGGGCTGCGGCCCACCACTCATGGGCCGCGGCCCAAAACAGGTCAGAAAGGCTTGGGCCGCGGCCCGCCACTCTTGGGCCGCGGCCCAGAAATTTCCTGACACTGGGCCGAACTTCGAAAAACCATAACTAATTGTAGAAAAATCGAAACGGAGTGATTCCAAAGCCAAATGAAAGGTATATGAGTCCTCTTTCAAGGAAAAATACAGCCCTTCACTGGAAATCACTACACAAATACAGAATCACCAAAAACTAACCACTACCCCAAAACAGGGTTCTGTTTTTTGTACCAAACTTTGGCAAAGCATAACTCTCAGAATACCAAACGAAATGACACCAAATATATGCCCATTTTGAAGCTTGGGATGTGCACTTTAAGACTGGAAAGTTTCACAATTTTCTGAAATCATTTGGTCACTCAAAACGTCCACACAAATAAACTGTCCAGACAGAGTTCACATTGACAGCATTTTCCAACTTTTCTTCCAAAGTGTTCAATAACTCCAAAATTAATACCCAAGCTTATTCCCACACAAAATCACTCAAGGAACACAATGGTAACCTCAAAATGACCAAATTCATACTCTAACCACATGCCCTATTTTGACCAATACACCAAAACCAACACAAAGATCCCAAACTTTACTTTTAATGATTCAAACCAATCCATTTGTCCAAAAGACATCATAATACACCATTTCCATTATCACAACATGCCAAACTCACTAAGACCCTAATTTTCAAAAATAGGGCATAAATTTCCAGAAAAATCAATGCTCACCAACATCCACAATATATATATCAAAAGGGAGATAACACTCACCTCTTTCACTTTGCCAAAGAGATTTCTTGATTCTTCAACTTTCACAATCTCTTGAGGTCATAAACTACCACCAATGAACACATTTCAACCATCACAATGAAGCTCTTCATTCAAGGATCAATATTAAAGAAGGGAGTTTGAGCAATAGAAGCCATATTCCCTACCTTTTTGCAAGCTTTTCCTCTTCCTATTTGCTGCAAAAATGGCGAAAGAGAGAAGGAGAGAGAGAGATGGAGGTGGAGTGAAGAAGAAGCACAATGAAGACAATACTCCCCCCCTTTTCAGTTTTTTTTTCTGCGCCAAGTGAGGGAAGAGAGGAGAGAGAAATGAATTTTTTATCTCCTTTGACTTTTCTTTGCCTCTCTCATACTCTAACCTTGCCACATGTCAATTCTTCATTGGCTCCCATAAAGGTAAACCACCAATTAGCTACTCTAATCTCTCCATTAGTCATTTTAATTACACTTCTCATTTTCTCTTAGTTAGTAATTAATTTCCCCATTAATTACCAACTTATGCCAATAATTCCATTCTTTAAATTTTTCCATCAATTATGACATACTAAATAATATTGTCACAAATATACATTAATTCAACTTTAATCCACTCTAAATCACAATTACCTTCTCAATAATCCTCATTAGCCCTTAATCAAAATTTGGGGTGTTACACGTTTTAACCCGTATTAATCTTTGGGCTTCAATTATTGTGTATCTATCAACTATAAATTGTTGCAGCAATCTAGAGGCATGAAGTAAGGTAGAAATTTCACTGTCTCTATACATTAACCTGTATGCAAAGAATTCTCTCATGCTAAGCCTCTTTCTTTTCTTTGTTTCATTAAGAGTCGCTTCTCTATGTAGAATGTCATCCCTATAGCCATTTTCACTGTAAGGGAATAAAATAGGATATTGAAGTGGTAGGTAAGAAGGATGCAACTCGTGGATACGATCTGGGAAGCTCAAATGTTTCCTAACTATTATGTCTCCTACATTGAATGACATGTCAATGTCAACAAGAATTAGTACAACAACTTCTGATGCAATTGGGACATTATAAGTCCAACCATCACGTTGTCTTGTTCTAAGCAAGCATAGCTTCATGTCAATAGAACTTTGGCTTTTTAACGGCATAGATGCAAAGCGATACTGTTTCACAAGAGGATTTACTTCATCCAACATGTCTTTGATATCAGCTACAATTTTTTCACAGATTGTTGAATCCTTTTTATGGTTGCTGAAATTATATCATATATAAGTGTTACAACATGGTCACTAAATATTGGTTCAACAAAGAAACAATTGTGGTGAATTACCTTACTGCATCAATTTGGTTCCGCACTTTATTTTCGGTATCATAAATGTATAGCTAAGAGTACACTGGACGTGAACCTTCAGGACGTAGTAAACTCTTAATGCTATGGTGGTTCTGTCTTGACAAGACAAAACAGTATGGACCACCACTTGAGTTCTTTGAATGATCAATCTTTCCTTCCATAGATGTGAATGAGAACATGTCATTATATTGCCTTACGCTTGAATTGAAATTTCTTGCCTCCAAATCATTCTTGTCAAAGAATAGTCTTTGTAGTAATTCTGGAGGTGTCTTCAATCCTGGTAGCTCAACCTTCCCATGTAGGCAACACATGAAGAAGGAATTAGGAACTCTTTTCTTGATGTCCTTTTTAGGTCTTTCATTATACCAGAACGAAGTATGACAATATTTACAGGTAAATATGGGATCACCTTCATCTATATAGGACCCTATAAATCAAAGTGAGCATCAAAATTTCTTTAGTACATCTTTTGCATAGTATATGTACAGACTGTATCTCCACTACATATACCAATTTTAGGCTAAAATGTACATACTATGTATATAAATGGCCTTAACAGCTAAAGTACAATAGGATAATCCAGCATGACAGTAAATGAAATGTCAATAATGTCTTTAAACAACATTACCTTCATTTTCTATTGCTTCATATGGAAATTCGTTCCTACCAACTTTTGTAGCCGTAATATGGTCTTCCAGCATATTGCTCTCTTCAACTGTATGAAGATATTATTAGGTTTTCATTATATGCCAACTACGTGAACCTTTATGCCATTAACAAAAAAGCAAATTTACATACAAGTTACCTGACTCTTCATATGAACTTGAGGACAAATCCCTATAGATGAGATCCTCATTGACATGGATGTTAATTTGAATATCTTTATAATGGTCGCCATCAACTACCATAAAAATGAACACAATCCAAATATCATAATTTTAAGTTATTTTTAATCAAATACAACACTAATCATCATACATATCTTTTTTTTTAAATGTCATGGTATGCATCATAATTATTACATACAAACAAATAATAAATCCCTTTATATAAATACCTGTATAAAATAGTGGCTTTGTTTTTACAAAAAATATCCTGATGATGAGGCACACTCTCAAGATTTGGTTGGAACACTTGACTAGAATTGTTCATCATATGATCATCGCCTACTTAAACACAAAGAAAATGGCACAAATTTAAATAATTATCCATAAGGATAATTTCAGAGCTGTGTGAAACAATGCATATTACACATAAGACAAGGTAACTTGAACCAATATTGATATTGGATGATGCTCTTGTTGATGCAGATTGCCTATTGACATTGCTGCATCTTCGCTTGATAGCTATTGTTTCTAAATCATTGTTAGTTCTTAAATATGTTGCAAATGTATCCCTTTTGTGTAATGATGTGTTTTCAACTAGTGCTTGGATTTTGTCTTGATTATTTCCTAAGGGGTTCTGGTCTTTATAGTAATTTCCTGAAGTTTGTTATAAAAATCAGGCTGATATATAAAACATAGTTATTTTGCAAGGTGATAGCAATTTTCCTCAAGTATAGAATGAATAAAAATTTTTTTAAACTCGGTCAAACTAAATGAAAGTTTACAGTATAATGACTAAAATAAAGTTTCCTAGGTTCTCAAACATCTAACATAGCTATTTTGCACAAATTGAGTTGATGCATTTAAGGAATACATTTGATAAAGGGAACTTTAGTTTGTTACTCATATTTAATATGCAGTGTTTCTAGATTTGCTGTAGAAGGTGGTTGCAGTAGGTTGAAAATCTTATATGGAACCATGACGTTAAAATTAACATAAAAATTGAAATTGAAATTAACATGAAAACTTTTGCTATGTGTTCTACTTTAACAGACCAAGCAGCATCTAACATAAGCATTAAATTAATATCTAGAACAGGCTAGAAAATAACTAAATATGACAGGAAATAAGATGAAAGCTAAAACATTGTAATAATTCTGGTTGTGATTCAATGAATTTATGAGCAACATTATTAGAAGTTCCTAAGGTCTCATTGTAGTTCACCTCATTTCATATTGGCTGAGTGTTATATAATCTTTCATCAGTTGATATGCTTGATGGCTGAGTTATAAACCAGTAATATAGGCTATGATGTTGTGTCATTAGGTATACTGATTCTAATTTGCATCACCTGTAATATAGGCAATGAGTCATAATATAAGGTATACTGATGTCATTATATAAATCAAAACATCTAAATTTATGTTATTCTGATTTCATTAGCTAATGAAATCTGTATAAGGTAAAATATATCATAAATAACAATCATATAGGTTATGAGTCAGCAGTATAGCATGACTTTAAAATGATTTAAATCCTTAACCTGTGGATGGATGGCTTGTAACATGTCTTCTTAAGTCAGCTAATAGGTTAGTAATATCTTGCATACAATTTATATCCTTCAGCTGATTACATGGAGGTACTTCCCTTTGCTTGGTTAACATTGAAAAATAAAAGAACATGAGTGTAATCTATCTGACAACCACAAAGGGGTTGGTATTTTGAATCAATTAGGTTTTATTTTAGATATGCCAACCAATAAGCTGCATCTTTAGAGAAAGTAATAGAAACATATATCTTACCTACTTTCTTGTTCACCTTTTTGTTTTTGCACTATTGAGCTTTTGATCTCATTTTGCTGTTCAGTCACATATTTTGGTTGTAGCCTTTGAGGTTCCATATTCGTCATGAGGCCCTTAAGTCTAGCACTTTTGTGCTTGAAGACTTGGTCTATAGGTTCTAGGAAAAAGCTGGAATGAGACTCAGACCTACTTCCTTTTGACAATTTGTTACCTAGTATATACTCAGAAAAGAAAAGAAGAAATATCATCAGGGGATATTGTACAAAAACCTGTTAGAGCTACATGCTTTGTTTAGTTATACATCATATACGTGAAATGTTACTACTGAGATTCTTTAGAATCTCATTCTTTATATAAAATAATTTTCAGACAGGGCCAGTGGTTATAAAGAGAAGCAGGTGATGAAGGGCAGTTAGAGCTCCGGGCTAGGAGTTTATTTTGGATAGTTGGTTATCATGCTGTTAATTATGGAATTAATTGTATATATATTGAATAGTTTATGTAATCCCTTGGAAAGGGAAACCGATTATGGGCGTTTGTGTCCTGTAAACCCTTAGTTGATTAATGGAACCTGAGTGTCAAGAATTTATGTTGTACTCTGATATTTATGAATGGAATCAAACTATACAGGCCAAATGTGTATTTGAAATGTGAATATGAGACTGTGTTGAACAGGTTTTAGAAAAGTTTTTGCTAGCCCTATTTTGGGAAATGAAATTTTTAATAAGGTTGTGTTCTTATTAGCTTTTGGAGAATAGCTTCTGGAGAAAAAATGGAGAATAGCTTTTGGAGAATAGATTATGAGGAAAATAGATTATGGGAAAAAAGTGATTTTGAAAAAATGAGAGTGTTTGGATGATTTTATCATAATAGCTTTTTTCATGGTCAAATGACTAAAAAGGACAATAACTTTTATGATAATTACATGTAAAGAATAAGATTATATTGTATATATTATTTAAGGGGTAAGGTCCAAATTTAATAGCCAAGTTTTTCCTGAGGGACATCCGGTACAAATAAATTTTAGAAGATGGAAAAATAACAATGAATAATTAAAAATGAACAATTAAAATCCCTAACGGCATTAAAAATGATGTATCTTAACCCATTATTTAACATTAAATTTCATAATTAATACCAAAAATGAAATAAATTTGTCTATATGTAATGTTAATTAACTTAACTAATTTTTCTAATATAATTAAATTAGAGAAATATGTCTTATATTAAGGATAAGAGGGAGTATTAAAATTATAAAATTAAAAAAAAAAGGGCAGAAAAAATGCTGAAATTCAAAAAAAAAAAAGAAGGATGAGAGAGGGTGTGACATGGGACCCACATACAAGAAAAAAACCAATGAGAATGAGAGGGTGGGACCCACAAAGTGCAAAAATAAAAAAAAATAGCTTATGCCCAAACCATGGTTTTGAGGTCTAAAACCATGGTTTGAGGTCAAAATAGCTTATTTGGAAAAATTGAGTGTTCTTGTATTTTTTCCTTAAAACCATGGTTTTAAGAAAAAAGCACTTTTTTTGAGATAACCGAACACACTCTAAGTCTCAATTTATCCTGTGGTCTCTAATTCAACATGATTATGTATTTTTTTAACGTAAATCTCGGCCTTGATATGAAGAGGGTTACATTTGTGGTATTAGATATGAAGTTCCTAGCAAAGGTAGTTTTGCTAGGATGGTTGTGATAGTTTCCTATTATTAAGTGGGTAGTTAATCCATGATCGTTGTTGTATACACATAAATGTTCCTGTTATTAGCGGGTATGTAAGTTTTATGGCAATTTGAGGCATAGTAAATATTTTGTGATTTCTCTATGCTAAGTGATGATCCTTAGCATCACTGAGGGTCAAAGGGATGTAGATACGATATATGGTGCTATATGAGGAGTGGTGACCATATCGTTTGTTGATCCTAGGAGATTCGATCTAATGATATTGAATGTTGGGAATAGGCTTGAATTAGATCTAAGCTAAAATAATGCTTATGTCGAAATGTGAATTGGTTGTAATATGGTTCTGATGCATGACAGAAGCTCAAACCATGTGAACTTGATGGATAATGTTGAACTTTCAGTAATGTTTTGAGGTTATTACTCAAATGCTGTGAAGAGTAGAGTAGGTGCTATTCATCTTGATTCTTAGTAAAACCTATTGGATATAATTGAGAAAAATGATTTCTAATGTATATGATATGGAGGTTCTAGATTTCATGATGAACTAAAATATTGGATTAGAGACCCAAGGCTGTATGATATTATATGCCAGTGATGTTACTAAGAGTTGCATTGTGATAAAAGAATTAGACTCAATAGTTGAACTGATTCTTTAGGAATTTGATTTAAGCTGGATGGTTTGAGGTACTAGAACATGGTATTGGAATGTATTGAAATATGTATGAGGTTTCTCGAGGTTGCTAGTTGCTAATTTAGCATAGAGAAAGATCGTGATAACAGAGTATTCCCTTATTGAATAAGAATAGTTCTTGATAGAACAATAAGTAGCCACAAAATATGGTCTCAAGGTTGAGACAGAGAATCTAATGTGCGAGTGGCTTCTGGATTCTCATTATAATGATACTTCTATTTGGAGACAACAAACTGGAAAGAGCTACCTACGGTGAAATCTGATTAGAGAGGGCTACCTATGGTGAAATCCGATTAGAGAGGGCTACCTATGGTGAAATATGATTGGAGAAGGCTACCTACAGAGAGTTATGACCTGAGGGGTTGACTAGTCAGTTGACTGAGTGAAGCACCAAGTATAGTACTATAGTATGGAGCCACCATGAGGACGAACCCTAGTGTGGAGCCACCGTGACGATGAACCCTAGTGTGTAGCCACTGTGACGATGAACCCTAGTATGTAGCCACTGTGACGATAAACCCTAGTGTGTAGTCGTATTGACGATAAATCATGGATTGTAGCTGCCATGACGTTGAATCGTAGAGTAAAGCTATAGGAATGTTGGCTTTCAACGATGGTGCATTGTAATAAATTCCACATTGAATGGGTTTTCTTGAGATAAGAATCTATATGGCTTAGAATGATTCAAGTTAAAACGGGCTAAGAGTGGACATAGAGGAATATAGATTGTGGGTGCCGTTAAGTGTCATGGGAGGTTCCTGTGGAACTCCTATTAAATCAATATGATATTGCTGATACACACATGAGGAGAAAAATTTTAAAGTACGTAGCGGAAGCATAATGGAAGTGATGTGTTTAAGAATTGCACTAAGCAGAAGCTCGAGGCGATAAGAACAATGTGTTAGTTATGGCTTTTGGAAGTAAAACTTCGGGACCATGTTATTGTGTAAGAAGGGATCTTAAAGGATCCCAGTATAGTGAAAGTAATGTTAGATAGGTAGAGGCCAGAAACTGTTATTGATATTTGTAGTTTTCTGGATCTTGTTGAATATTGTTGGAGATTCATTCAGAATTCTCCTGAATCGTGTTCCCAATAACCCATTTCATGTGAAAGGATCAACTGTTGAGTAGGATGAATTATGTAAATGATGTATATATTTATTTGAGTTATATCGCCATGCCAATAGTCCTCCGATAGCTAACAACAGATCGAGCGAGGGCTGTGTGCATCCCCATGGTGAAGAGGATGAGGGTGGGGTGTGACAATGAATTCATTGTGGATGTGAAAGTCGTAAGGCTATGTGAAAGTCAAAAGGCTATTTGTGAAACATAAGGCTATATGAATTACAGCTTGCGCATGTCAGCCTGAGCTGTTATAGGGAGTGATGCTGGTCATCTCTAACCCAGCGTTGATGTACCGTGGTAAATGTGAATGTCGTGAAGGTAATTATGTATTCCTTTGAGATGCATTGCTATGCCAATAGTCCTCTAGTAGCTAACAACAGTTCGGGTGAGGGTTATATACATCCTTGACGGTGAAAGAGGATGAGGGTGGGGTGTAACCATGCCAATAGTCCTCCAGTAGCTAACAATAGCCGTGATACAGTGTAAGCTGAGGTATTATTGCAAACAGTGTAAGCTAAGGTACTTGTGAAAACAGTTAAAGCTGAGGTATATGTGAATACAGTGGAAGCTATCATTTATGTGTAGTAAACTTGTGTTACTTTGAGTTATTCCCAGAAAGGGTGACTAGATTGAGCAGAGTGATAGCCTATGCCTCCCAACTGTTGAGGTCTTATGAAATAAGCTAGCCCACTTATGATCTGGTACTTGTGACGATTGAGTTCATGAGGTGATTGTGTCCCTATGACGATAGTATTTGTGCAGTAATTGTGTTTTGTAGCGGTTGTGTATAGTGGCGATTACAGCTTTGGGGAAATTGTATTTTATTAGTGTTGATGTCAAAGTTATGGTGCCATTACTTGCATAAGATGACGGTGGAATAGTATAGTGACCATTAGTGTCCTAAGTATTGTTTTATCAAAAAGAATCGAAGGTGTGATAACACTAGTGAATGGAGTTACTGGAAAACTCACAACCTAGAGATCAATTATCATTCGGGTAAATTTAATCCTGTTGCGAATGTGTTTAGTCATAAGGTGATGCGAATTGTTGCAGTAATGATTAAGGATTGCCGAGATTTGAAGCTCTCAAAACAAATTGTATGTGTTAAGTATAGTGTCCCTAAGGGGAAAGTGACTTAATGACTGAGATTGAAGAGGCTTAAAGCCGAGATACATGAGTATAATCTGTACGAATTATGATCGAATGAGGTGAAGACCTATAGAGTTTGAAAACAAAGATCACACGATTGTGAGAGTGTCTCCGGGTAATGAATCGATAGAGCGATCAAGTGAAAGAAGTTGAGCCACGATGCAATGGTCTGTTGAAATTCTTACGAGAATTGGACCTGTAGTGTGCTATTTGTTCAAGTGGTTTAGAAGGGATTGTTCCCAACAAGAAACAAATTGAAAACGGAAGCCGTCATTAAGAGGCGTCCGAGGTTTAGGTCCCAAACGGTGTAGCAAATTTTGAGGAAGAAATTTATTGTACGGGGGGAGAATTGTAATGCCTCAAAATTTGATTAAGGGTAATTGCATTTATTGAGAATGTTTTTGTGAATTAAAGTTGATTTGAGACCCGAATTAATTATTGGAAATGGCCAACACCCTGTATTTTAGCATAATTATGTGACAAAGTAATTTTTGGGCTAAAATAAGAGGGAAATGGCATATGGAGAAAGGAAAAAGAATTAGGATATGGGTTATATGGAAATTCTTGTGAATGTGCCATAATCAAGGAAAAATTTGAAAAAATGGAAAAATTATCGGCTAATTAGTTAGTGATTAATATAGAAATTAATTACTAACTAAGAGAAATGAGAAGGGTAACTAAATGGCTAATAGAGTGGTTAAAGTAACTAATTAGTTACTTACTTTATGAGAAGTCATGAGATTGAGACAACTGGCACCATTGGATGAAGAGGGAATTGTTGGAAAGTCAAACAAATCATTTTATATTCATTTCTGTCTCTCCCTCTTTCTTTGTGCTAATGAGTATAGGCATAGGGGCATAAATTCTGCCATCCATCATCATTATCATCATCATCATCTCAAAACTCTCTCTCTCCAAGCTCTCTCATTTCGCCATTTTTAAATGAAGAAAGAGAAAAGGAAAGCTCAAGATTTAGGTAAGATCTTGACCTTGAATTCCAAAATCTCCTTCTTTAAAGTTGTTCCTCTTGTTAAGAGCTTTCATTCTATGGTTTTAGATTCTCAAGAGGAGGTGTTTTTGTGTTTGGGAAAGTTGGAAGTTGGTGAAGCAAGAACCAAGTTTGGGAAAGTTGTTGAGGTGAGTAAGATGAATCTTTCTATATAGGTTTTGTGGCATTTGGTTGAGCCTTGAATTTCTAAAATTTTTCACCTAGTTTTTAAAAATTAAAGTCTTAGTGAGTTTGGCATGTTGTGATCATGGAAATGGTGCTTTGTATTGTGTATTGGGATAAGTGATAACATGTCGTCCTTAATTATGACTATAGAATTTTATATTTACCCAGAGCGTAGAAGGCCTATGATTGAACAAGAACGTAAAGACAAAGGTAGTGACACTTTCTCCTATATTATGTTTAATGCATTGCTTGTTTGCATTTATCATTGAATGAGTGAGGGGATGTGGCGGTTAACCCCACCTTGAATGAACGAGGGGACGTGGCGGTTAGCCTGGCCTTGAGCGAATGAGAGGACGTGGTAGTTAGCCCGGCCTTGAATGAATGAGGAGTCGTTGCAGGTAGCACGGCTTTGAATACTGATATTGCTGCATTGTGATATGTGCTTACATGCTTTGTTTAATTATGCATCATATACGTGAAATGTTATTACTGGGATTCTTTAGAATCTCATTCTTTCCATAAAACAATTTTCAGACAGGGCCAGTGGTTATAAAGAAAAGCAGGTGACGAAGGGTGTTAGAGCTTCGGGCTAGGAGTTTTATTTTGGATAGTTTGTTATCATGCTGTTAATTATGGAATTAATTGTATATATATCGAATAGTTTGTGTAATCCCCTAGAAAGGGAAACCGATTATGGGCATTTCTGCCCTGTAAACCCTTAGTTGATTAATGGAACCCAAGTGTGTCAGAATTTACGTTGTATTATGATATTTATGAATGGAATTGAATTGTACAGGCCAACTGTGTATTTGAAATGTGAATATGAGACTGTGTTGAACATATTTTAGAAAATTTTTTGCAAGCCCTGTTTTGGGAAATGAAATTTTTAATAAGTCTCAATTTATCCTGTGGTCTCTAATTCAACATGATTATGTATTTTTGAACGTAAATCTCGGCCTTGATATGAAGGGGGTTACACTTAACACCATGCATACTTTGTCCAACCAAGTAAAAGAATGAGATTAAATATATTAAGGCCCATCAGTAAAAGCCTAAGAATAATGCTATTTAGGAAAAGAAACATGACATGGCTGAGGTGCATCACAAACAAATCTTTCAAGCCAACATCTCATACACAGAGGCGAGAGGCATACCATTTAAGTCAAAAGATGGGCATGCCTGCAATAAAACTAAACCAAATAACATGCTTATGAAGTCATGATGATGCATTGTAGTTTACCAAATAGGAGAAAAATTCTAAACTTACATGTTTATGGAAGTTGCTACATTTGAGGTGAACAATGAACTTGTCATTGAAGGTTAATGAGATAAAGACTCACATTACGGAAAGGTAACATAAGGACAAAACGATTGATGCATACTAACTCATTAAAATGGTATTATATTAAAGAACTCACAATGGCCTCAATCGACAGAAAATGACCTATATAGTTTCCCTATATGAATCTATTCGTGTTTGCATAAAGGAACCTATTAAAGGCTATGACATGTTTTACCATTGGAATAAGACATTTAAACAAATAAACACCAGTTTTTCCCAATGACGGCGACATCTCGCTGCACCTTTTCAAGACAAGTCATTAACACATCATTATTATGGTCAACATTCATGTACTATGAATAATATTTAAGGTATCTACCTCCTGCATAGTCCAAAATGGGTCAGAATTTTATAACATAAACATGTCAATGAAAAACATTGCTTGTAGACAAGAGTTGTGAGATTCATCATTCACTTCATTAACTAATAACTAATACCCATCAGTTAAATGAATGTGATGGATGTCTGACAGATAAATGCAGAATTCATTTTTATTGTGCAATGACACTTAAATAAACATGACTCTCATCAAAATTCCTCCTCCTTTATGTGTGTGTATATATATATTATATAAAAGGACATATTAAAACTATAATGACCCAAAAATGGGATTAGGGGCTAATAACCTCAAAAGTGGTGTAATTATTGTTAATTAAATGCTTTTGAAGAATATAATGTGAAATACGATCCGAATGTGTTATGATCAATGCCTAGACCCTACAATTAAGCTTAATTGTGTGGTAAAGCTTAAGATGAACCCTAATGGTAGATGAGGGCGCATGAATGGTGATATGAATGATATAAATGTGCTTAGTGGTGATTCAAGTGGAATTGCATAATCAGGGGCAAAATGGGTAAAATAGTAAAATTACCAACCAATTGGTCAATTACCGAAAGGGAAACTCATTGGTAATTTGAAGATCAATGGGTAGGATTGAGTGATGAATGGGGTGGAATCATGTGTATGTGTGGTTGTGTGTGTTCATGAAAGAAGAAACAAGATCATGACACATGGCATTATTTGGGCCATAGATGATGGTCAAATGTTCAAACCATTTCCCTTTCTCCTCTCTCCCTCAAGGTCAACTAGGTGGGCATGGGGAAGACCAAAAATTTGCTTCATTTTCATCATCTAATCTCTCTTTCATGTCTACCATTTTCATCCAAAGTTTAAGAGGAAAGAGAAAGAGAAAAGCCTAAGGTTAGTGTTCCATATGGCTTTGAATGCTCAATTAATCTTCTTTAATGTTGTTTATGGTGTTGAGAGCTTCATTGCTATGGTTTTATATTTTTGAAAGGTGGTATTTGAGCACTTGAAGAAATTTAAAAGTTGTGAAATCAAGAAACCAACCTTGAGAAGAGGAAGAGGTAAGGAAGAGCTCTCTATTGACATGTTTATTTTGATCATTAGTTAAGTTTTGTAAATTTTGGATTTTTTCCTAATTTTGGTATAATTGTGGAACGAACAATTTGGATAGTGTGTTAGGTTGGATTTGGTGTCTTATTGTGTCTTTATGTTATTGAAGTTAGTTAGGAATTTTGGAAGGAAAAGTGGGGTCATTAATTAATGTATGGGAATGTGATGACCAAAACCAAAATTGTTGTTAGAATGAGAATTTGGTTGTTTTAGGGTGTCCAATGAATTCCTTGTGAATAGTTGCATGAGAATAGGTTGTTTGGTAGTTTTAGAGACCATTAGACACTTTGATTTAAAGTTTAGAAAATTCTGACAGTTCACTCGACAATTTGGATAATTGTTTGGTTGGATTTGGTGTCTTATTATGTTATTGAAGTTAGTTAGGAATTTTGGAAGGAAAAGTGGGGTCATTAATTAATGTATGGGAATGTGATGACCAAAACCAAAATTGTTGTTAGGATGAGAATTTGGTTGTTTTAGGGTGTCCAATGAATTCCTTGTGAATAGTTGCATGAGAATAGGTTGTTTGGTAGTTTTAAAGACCATTGGACACTTTGATTTAAAGTTTAGAAAATTCTGACAGTTGTTGCATTTTGGCTTCTGATAAGCCTCACTAGAGTGATTTGGGATTTCACTCAAGTGTAGCATCATGTCTTCTCCTTTCCTTCAGTTTCAGCCACACTTCCATGCTTGAAAGCAAAGGTGAACTTTCACACTTGCAAGTGATGCGGGTTATAACTCAAGTAAACCTTGTCTCACTTGAGTAAGAGAGTATTAGGCATTGTGAGGCCGCGTCTTGGGGAAACACTCACAGCCAAATTGTCAAGAGTGTGTGCTAGCACTCGCCAGTGTTAGGCTATTACTCGAGTGTCAGAGCTAATGCTCGAGTGCACTCCTCATTCTAGGGTTTCTGTTGCTCTCAGGACTTGAGTGCTGTGATCATTTCCTATCTCAGTGGTTGCTCTTGACCAAGCAATTGCACGAGTGAGCCAAATTCACTCGGGTGCAAACCATCTAATCGCTCGAGTGCATCATCTATTACTCGAGTGTAAGAGCTAAAAATTAGTGTGTTCTCTTCCAAAAAAGGGATCTTCGGTGCAATGTTCCCAACCCTTTAGGCATATGTCTAGGCTTCTAGTAGTTACCTAAAGAGTTCAAATGATAACCAACCTTAAGTGTTATGAATATAAGAATTTAGAATAGAAACTTACCTATCGTCCTTGATTTTGGTTTACAGGGTTTGATATTTGCCCTATTCATGAGCATCAGTGCTAGAGCACCAACGGAAAGAACAAGGTAGTAACGCTTTTCCTTATACTATATGTGATACATTTTACGTTTGATTTATCATTGATATGTGAAGACTTCGTATGCTGTAAAGCTTGTAGATGTGAGCCAAAAGGCTAATTGTGAAAGAAGAAAGGCTATTTGTGAGCCAAAAGGCTATTTGTGAAAGCTGAAAGGCTATATGTATACACTGCCACGCCAATAGTCCTTGAGTCGATAATAATGCTTCGGGTAAGGACCACATGCCTTCCTGGTGGGAAAAGGAGATGAGGGTGGGGTGTGATATGTGTTCGTGCTGCTATGTTGTATAATGATTTACTTGCATGCTATATGATTGCATGTGGTATGAGTGATTTGTTACTACTGAGATTCTTTTAAATCTCATTCTTTCCTTTGACTAATTCTCAGACAGGGCAAGTGGAGGGAAAAGAGATGACCAAGGGCAAATAGTACTCCTTAAGGAGATTTATATTCTGGTTGTTGGTTATCAGTTTTGATATTAAGATTACTGTATATCTATTGGGATGTAAATATTGAAATAATTTTGTATAATCCTCTAAGCTAGAAATTGTAAACCCTTAGTATTTACATGAAACTCGGGGGTTGCCGGTGTTTTTGTTGTACGCTCTAATATATTAATGCGATTTAATTGCGCAAAATAATTATATTCAAATTGTGAAATTTGAGACTAGGGTAAGGTAGAAATTTTGAAAGAATTTGTGAAAATCCTATCGAAAGGAAGGGATTGGAAATGAATTTTAATTATCCGTGGTCTCTTATCCATTTTAATTACGCCTTTTCGAATCATAATTACTGTTTATAAGGTAGAGGGTTACAAAAATAGAATGAAGTGATCATCAACTTGCATTCTACATAAGTAGCTGCTTTCATCATCCAACAAAATCATGAGGGCTTTCCAACCATTTTGTGAGGATGAGTTATACACAGAGTTGCGTCTATGGAGAAAGTGTAGAGTAACCTCTCTAAGAATCATATGTATAATGAGGACTCAAGGATTAGAGAGCTTTGATTGGGAAAGAGCATATACTCGTAGCTGCAGCTTCCATGTTGAGTACCTCACATTATCAATACATATATGCCATACTTGAGGGTTAAATTGTGTAACCCCCTGCCTTTAAACACGTAATTATAATTCGATAACACATATTTAAATCGGATTAGAGACCATTGGATGCTTTAACCTCGTTTTAAACTTTCTGTCTCACAGTAAAATTTTTACAAAACTTTCAAAACTCTTTTTTTCCATCCAGGTCTCAATTTCAATATTCGAATATAATTACCTGTGCAATTAATGTACATTCAATCATATCAGAGTGTATAACCGCATCCCCGGCAACTCCCAGGTTCTATGCATAAAAACCTGAAGGTTTATAAGTATACACTAGGGGATTACACAACCAAAATCGAATGTAGTGTTCCTGATTCAGAATATACAGTAATCCCAAGTTCAAAATACTTAACCAACGTTTCCAACTCAACTATATACCCCCAAGGGCCCTAATTGCTCCGGGTTGGCCGCTTCTCCTTTGAACCACACACCCTGTTTGAAATGTTAGTCATAGGAAAGAATGAGATTCGAGAGAATCTCAGTAGTAACAAACCACTCACACAATGCATAAACACAAAGCATGTATATAAATCACAAACAGCAACAGCAACAGCAATCTCAGAGATACATGGTTTTCACCACAAACAACAGCACTCACGGCTGTATACACAATACGACAGCTCTCGCTGTAATCATAATCACGACAGCTTACGCTGTAATCACCATCACGACAGCTTACGCTGTAAACGACAGCTATCACCAGCTGTAACCGCAGCAGCATCAAAGATTCATCACAGAACAGTGATAACACACACATACAGAGCATTACACATAGTATAAGAGAGAGAGTCACTACCTTGTCCTTTCCTGACGTCCTTCAGCATAATTGGCTCAGAGGGCGGCAAATATCAAAGCCTATAAACAAAATCAAGAATGGTAGATTAATTTCCTACCCCTAATTCTTACTTTCAAACACTTAGAATAGGTTCCATATGAGTCTATAATGAAAATTTACAAAAATACCCCCGGGGACCCGGCCTAGGCCCGCCATACCCGGTCCTGTTGCACTTTTCCCGCAATTCTAATCTGGGCTATCCTAACATATTTCTGCCCAAGGAATCCATTTCCGTACTCAGAATTATCAAATTCAATGTCAAATTACAAAATTGCCCTTGGCAGCCCTACTTTTAGGGTTTTAGGGGTGTTTTCGTAATTATGCTTTCTCGGCCTTTTTTGAAAAAGTGCCCAACTGTAACCCCACCTAATTTTCGCCCCTGAACTCAATGGAACCATCAAATCATTGAAAATCCAACTCTAAGACCTATTTCTAGAGCTGGCCGAAATTTATGAGTTCTCCGGGGAAAATCGGGGTTTTACGATTTCGGCTCCGTAAACGCGTTCCTTTCTACTCCTAACCACTTTATTAACCATTACATTAGGTTAAAACTAACATTAAAACCCAATTTGAGCAGCATAACCCCTAGGCCATATCATTTCCAAACTTTAAAACCAATGGCAATCCGGTGAAATTTCACCGATTAAATTGCCCACAGCAGCCAGAATAAGCAATATACGAAAGTTTGGAAGTTACCTCAAGCTCCCACAAGCTTTTCCCAAATATTGCTGAAAACCCTAAGTGCTCAACAACAAATTTTGAGCTTCCAAACCTTAAAGAACAAAGAGGAGTAGCTTAGGATCGGAGTTACACGCGTTAGAAGCTAAATCGTCGGAGAAATCGGCTTACCTTGTGATTTTTCTTCTCCTTTCTCTCTCTACAAACCTCAACCTTCTCACTCCTCATTCAGATGCTGTGTGTGACAGAAATGAGCTGAGGAAGATGATAACATATTTAATTCCATGCTGATGTCATCTTTTATTGAGATGATGTCATAATTCCCATTTTCGTATTTTCTGGCAGATTTTCTGCCCAAACTTTGAAAAATCATAACTAATTCTAGAAAACTCAAAATGAGGTGATTCCAAAGCCAAATGAAAGATATTTAAGTCCTCTTCATAGGAAAAATATTGGCCATTACTAAAAATCACCACAAAATTCCAGAATTACATAAAACTCATCACTGCCCCAAAACAGAGTTCAGTTTCCATCCCAAACTTTGGACAGTTATATCTCCTAGTTCATAAAACGAAATGGAACAAATTATATGTCCATTTTGAAGCTTGAGATGTGAACTATAAGACTGGAAAATTTCAGAATTTTTAGATACCATTTAGTCATTAAAAACGTTCACACAAACGGACTGCCCAGAATAGAATTTCACTGGACAGAATTTTAGATTTTGCATCTTTGCTTCCATTGGTTCCATTTTCATACCAAACATCATTCCCACATAAATTTTCACAAGGAATCCATTGGAATCATTAAAATATCCAAATTCCCATCACACATTCTTCAAAAGTGTTTATTCAACAATAATTACATCCACTTTTGAAGTCATTAGCCCTTAATCACTTTTTGGGATATTACAAATTGCAATCTGGTCTAGATAAAGCCATATTTATTCAGCACCTTCTTTCCCACACGTATATGAGAATAACTCCAATCATTAGCAGAAATGGAGGCAACAATGCCCGAACACTATCTGCCATCGATTCACACATTGAAGACCAAGGAAATGAATATGGTTTGACTTTACCCTCTTCTGCTGCACTGGGAATGCAACTGGGGTTCGTAAGTGCTATTGAAGATTCAACCAGCTGAGTCCTTTATGTTCAACTGACATGTGTGTCATGTTTTGATTTGAGTTAGTTTCAGGGTCTACAGCTTTGTTCCAAGTAATGTCTTACCAAGTCAATTATATTCCAAGTTGTAACCCCCTTCACTTACAGGGCTAAGATTAAGTGTTTAAATATGTTTAATAATAGAATGAGAGATCCGGGATAATTTCAAACTTTTTACAACACTTGTACAAATAGATCTCCATTCATTTCATTCATAAAATAATCGGCCTATTCGGTCTGTTACATATATAATATCAGAGTATCAGCAAATTCCCGACGTTCATCCGGGATAATAACATTAATCCAAAATATTGTTCAGGGCATCATTGCCCGTCTCAGTATCCATACTGAGGATTACACAAAACTATAATGCTATGATCTATTAAATATCTATACATTTATCTAAAATGATAACCAGTCCAGTATAAAACCAAAATATCTAACTAAGACTATCGTTGGTGGTCCTAATCGCCCTTATCCACTTGCTTGTTCCTGGATCCGCTTGCCCTATCTAAAAATGTTATTTGGAAAGAATGAGATTCTAGAGAATCTCAGTAGCAACAATTTACGAATATGATGCATATAAACAAAGCAAGTAAACATATATCACAATGCAGCAATCAATATTCGAGGCCGGGCACACTGCCACATCCCCTTCACTGTATAAAAGGTCGGGCTTTCGCCATGTCCCCTCACTGTGTTTGTATTCAAGGCTGGGCTTTCGCCACATCTTATCAACTGTATCTGTATTCGAGATCGGGCTTGCGCCACATTCCCTTCACTATATCTGTATTCGAGATCGGGCTTATGCCACGTTCCCTTCACTGTATTCAATGATTAATGCAAACAAGAAATGCAATATACATGATATAGGATAAAGTGTTACTACCTTGGCCTTTCCGTTCTTAAGCAGGCACAGGCCTTCTATGCTCCAGGAAAATATCAAATCCTAAAGTCATGATTAAGGACAATGCGTTACCACTTAGTCCAATACTTAATATCTTCACAATACTTAAATTGGTTATCATTACTATCTCTTTAACACTAATATATGCCTCTAATAAAAGCCCTAAAGGGTTGGAAGAACTACCCCAGGGATCCCCTTTTGGAAGCACAAACATTGACATTTTTCACTATTTCACTTGAGTGAAGATGGCCTCACTCGAGTAATGGGCCACTAATACTCAAGTGAAGACGGCCTCACTGAGTGGTGGTACGGTCTGCACTCGGGTACCAAGGAGTGAAGGATAATGAGTGAGCACCCGAGAACACAAGAACTTTTCAGAGACAGGGACACTCGATCACACTGGACCTCACTCGAGTGATAGCCGAATGCTTCACTCGAGCACTAGAGAGTGAAGTCCAGGAAGTGAGAACCTGAGAGCAAATGGGATTTCAAAGAAAGAGGAGCACTCGAGTACTGGCTTTTGCACTCGAGTAATACTGAATGCTTCACTCGAGCACTAGAAAGTGAAGTCTAGGAAGTAAGAACCCGAGAGCAAACATAAATTTCAAAGAAGAGAAGCACTCGAGCACTGGCCTTTGCACTAGAGTGAGACGGAATTGAAAGAGGCAAGCTTCACTCAAGAGGGGAGTGAATTGGGTGATGTGATAAATTTTTCGTTTGACGTGGTAATATGATAGTAAATGTAGATAGAGTAGAGTTGAGAGGATTAGTACACAGAGAGTTATACTGGTTTGGCCTAAAAACCAGGCCTACGTCCAGTCCTCAGAGATCAAGGCTTACTGAGATTTTCACTATGCTTCCAAGATTCAGTGGGCTCTCAGAATGCCACAAAACACAAATCGTCCTCAATGGACTACGAGCAGAAATATTCTAACACTAAGAAATTTCTCTCCCCCTTACGACAAGTCTTATGTGCAAAAAAATAACCTGACCTTTCTTACTTGCTTACATATACAAGTCTTATGAGCAGCAACGTTCTCTCCTGCTTACACCACTGTAAGTCTTATAAATAGCAACGTTCTCTACTGCTTGTATCTTGTAAGTCTTTTGAGTGGAAAGTTTTACAAGGAATTCTCTCAACTGCTTCTCTCGTAAGGATATCTACCCTCTCAAGGTTCCAATACCTTGAGATTAAATGAAAATAGAATTTGAAATGTATATAGACTCTCTTACAGAGCAAGTATGATAAACACTGAAGAACAATATGAATACAGAGAAAATATGAATAACAGAGACTCATAAATTTGCTTATGTGAATTCTTGTGCTTGATAATTATTGACGATCTCTGGAACTCTGTATTTATAGACGTTCGATTTTGCCCGTTTGAATAATGATCATTGTGGAGCAGGGTATGTTACTGTGGAACGGCATGCATACCTTTGAAATCTTTGAACACTGTAGGTACGTGCTTGTAATGATGTTGTCTGCCGTTGTTTGACTTCCTTCGCGTCTGTTTATTTCAAACGTTCATCCTCCTGTATCACACTTATAATACATTCAAAATGATGTTAAATAATAATAATAGGTGATGATAAGATAAATAAATATCATTAAACCATATTCGGATTAAACGCTGTAAGACTGGTGCATTTTGTCTTCTGGCAGAGTATCACTCGAGCATGGATGGGGCTCACTCGAGTGACCTCACATATTTTCTCCTTGTTCTTCAGTTTTGCACTTGTAGTTCCACATGATTTCAGAGAGTTCATTTTCTCACTCGCGAGTGATGTGGGGCCTCACTCGAGCAACACTCCTTCTGCTCGAGTGTCCTTGTATTTTACACTAAGAGACCCGTCTCTGGACAACACTCGCATACCATTTTAGTAAGAGTGTGATTTTGCACTCGCAGGTGATGTAGGCCCTCACTCGAGTACACATACTCCTGCTCGAGTGAGAAGAATATTCTCATGTAATATACTCTTGTTATTAGCTCTTGCATCAAGATTTGAGAGAGTTGTATTTCACACTCGCGAGTGCTGATGTGTCACTCGGGCATATGAAGTCTCACTCGGGCATACTTGTCTTCTCTGATCTTCATGACTCTCGGCCAAACACTTGCAGACCGTCACTCGCTAGTGCTCGAGTGCAAACCAGCTTCATGCTCGAGTGTTGGTTATAATGCTCGAGTGCATCAGTTAACAATGATAGTAATTGCTCTCAGCCAAACACTTCTTGTCCAACACTTGCATGTGCTTGAGTGAGAAAGAGCCTCATGCTTGAGTGCTATCTCCAGTGCTTGAGTGCATCAGTAAATTTGATAGTAGTTTTCTCTCAGGCAAACACTTTCTGTCTAACACTCGCATCTGCTCGAGTGCAAAAGATCATAATGCTCGAGTGCTAGCTCTATTGCTCAAGTGCATCAGTTAAATCTGACAAATTCTCCAACTTTCACAATTTCTTTAGAACTCAATCCAGCCCCAAATGCCAAACTATGACAATCAAATTGAAGCTCTTAATGCAAGGAACAATATTAATATAATGATGTTGAGCATTTGGGATCATCTCCCTTACCTTTTTGC
Organism: Inga leiocalycina; assembly: GCA_963242795.1. Taxonomy (NCBI): domain Eukaryota; kingdom Viridiplantae; phylum Streptophyta; class Magnoliopsida; order Fabales; family Fabaceae; genus Inga; species Inga leiocalycina. The sequence goes on from OY725321.1 coordinate 50,794,449, forward strand.
AAGCTTTTCTCCCCTATTTCTGCAATAATGGCGCCAGGAGAGGAGAGGAGAGAGAGGACGAGAGAGATGAGAGATGGAGTATGAAGGGATGAAGAATGATGATAATACTCCCTCTAGCTTCCATGTCAGCGAAATGGGAGGGAAGAAGAAAGAGAAATATGATTATTTAATCCCAATTTGACTTTTCTCTACTTCCTCTCTTTACATGTGATTTTGCCAAGTGTCCACTCCTCATTGGCTCACATACAATAAGCACCCAATTAGCTTATCTAATCCCTCCATTAGTCATTTTAATTACACTTCTCATTTCCTCTTAGTTAGCAATTAATTTACCCATTAACTACTAACTTAAGGCCAATATTTTCATTCTATCAATTTTTCATCATTTATGACATATTAGATAATATTGTCACAATTACTCATTAATTCAACTTTAATCTACGATTACATTCTCAAGAATCAACATTAGCCTATAATCAAAATTTGGGGTGTTACACAAGTCAAGTCCAATGTTTTATGTCCAATGTTGTTGAGTATATGTTAGCAAGTCAGATTTATTCTTAGTCAAGTCCAATGTTTTATGTCCAATGTCGTAGAGTACATGATCAGGTTTTAGTATGATATTCTAAAGTACATTGTCAGGTTTTAGTATGATATTCTAAAGTACTCTCTTGTGTTTATGATAAATCTTTTGCGTATTATTATGCAGGAGTTTAGGTTTATGATAAATCTAATGTAACTTTAAGTTACATTAATAATAATAACCACAGGTTCTGGGCAAATAATAATAATAATAATAATCACAAGAATAACTAAACTTAACATTCTCTACACATGATGCTAATAACATCTACGACACCTCCATACACACGGGAATATAACAAAACAGGCTGAGAAAACAACATAACAAAAAACCATGAAATGCTAAGACATAAACCACATCAACTACTTGGGTGAGAAAACCATCATAACAGCTTAACAAAATAGGCTGATAAAAGAGCATAAAAAAAATTCATGGTAGACATTAACCAATCAAGAGTTCACAACTTGGGTGAATACAAGTCAAGATCACTTTCCCCAAAACACAGAAGATAGCTACAAGATTCCAAGTCTTATATTTTCCATTACTACTCAAGCCAAATGAGGTTCAAACAACATCCTTCATGCATCGTTGAAGCTTGTCATAGTATAACCACCTATTTAATGTACAAAAAAAACACAGTTTAATGGACAAGTATTTGGAATTTGGAAGTAAGTCAATGAAACATGAAGGCACCACACACAAATTACTACCATGGTAGGCTCGAATGTCATACTAAACTACTAAGAAAATCCTATCCTTAATGTCCTGCAAACTACCATGAGGCAAAGTGGATAGAGCGACCTCACCATACAAAACACACTTGAACTCTCCACCGCTTTCATCAGTCCCATGCATTAGCAGGGCCAGGTCCTTGGATAGGATGACATCAACCAATGGGGGATGAAGATTGTATATTGCCTTTACAAACACATAAACATCTGCACGCATAAGGGCAATATCAATTTAATCTAACTAACGTAAAAATGACCAAGAAACATCATTCATTAAACTATTGCGTCAGACTTCACACCTATCACACTCACAATTGTTCGAACAGCCTCATTGTAGATCATGTGGTCTACCCTCAGGAGCATGCTAGTCTTCATGACACCATAATGCAGCTCTAAGATAGAAACTAAACTCTGTAATCATCATATGAAAATATCAGTCCAAGGTTGAAGGGATGAGAAGCAGTAAATATCAAACCAAGATGTCATTCTACTTTAATAAATGCTAAGGTTGCATGACAAAAAGTAAATGCTTTAAGTCCCTAATGACTGAGAGTCTCCTACCAGCTTCTTGTCATAGCAATTAATGAGTTTGCTTAAAGTCCTTGTAGAAGCACGCAGTGAATGACCTATACCACATCAAAGCATCGTTTATTATTCAGGAAGGTCATTAATAATTAATAACCATAGATGGTTGTGGGACTTAAAAGATCATATGAACTTGTCTTACCGCAACTGTCAATCTTGTACAACCTAAACATAATGTCAACTCTACCCCTGTACAAGTAAAAGCAATACCGTGAATTCCTCATACTCATGTAGTTCAGGGATCTCTGCAACATTGGTCTTATTCCTTGAAAAAATGCTACAAACTTTACGAACACAAGTTGAAGAAGGCATTTAAGCAATTAAGTAAGTTAATGGAACATCTTGTAAGTAGGACCCCTGTTCATTAAGAAGGACGACCATACATGAAATAATGAACTCACCTTCCTCCTCAAACAATTTCCAGTACTGTGTAGGTTAATGGAAATGTAATATATTATTTTGGAGACGGCTGTAGTGCTTTATCCCAATTGTAATCAATGGAACAGTATATAAAAGACTGTTTTAAGAAAGCGGGGAACATTCTGGCGGTTTATTGAAATTCAAATTTTCATGTAAGCCATAAAATTGAATCGCAAGGCATTAGCTTGGATAGGAACCCGAGGCGTGTTTATTATTTTTTATTGGAGCCGGATATATGTTGTGAACATTGATCTGAGTGTGAAGCCATGATGAGCTGGTTAGAAGAGGTCGGCTTGGGTGGAGAGGTATTATAGGATAAGTTGATGGTTAGTTGAACTCTTTTCTATCATAGTAATCTTTTGAAAGATAAGTTGTAATTTTTTTATTACTCTGATAGAGTTTTCAAATGGTTAGTTGAACTTTTTTCTACCATGATAATCTTTTAAAAGATGAGTTGTAATCTTTTCTACCATAATAGATCTTCGGGGTTCAAATTTTCCTTTTTGTGAAATGGTATTGTTCATTATCAAAGTATTTGATTAAGTGTTTTGAGAATTGAGTTTTAAGGAAATGATTTTACAGCTATGTTACTAAAAAGATTGTTACACATATGGATAAAGAGTAATTTTACCTATTAATTAGTTATTATAAGTGTGGATAAGGTTATTATACATACTAGGTGAAATAATAGATAATTTCAAGTCATTATACATATATACGTAGACATGGTATTTTTGTCTTTTGATATTTTATTGTCATATATTTCCATATTTGTTGCAATCTAATCAAACGTTTTAATATCTCTATACATCATTTTTTTGTATTGACGACTCATATGAATTTACGTAATCATCATTATATTTCATTACATTCCCTTTGATCCATGAACCAAACAGAAACTAAAGAACTAAAAATATACCTCATATAAATTTAGAGGACTAAAAATATATTTTAATCTAATTTCTTTTTGAAAAAGGAAAAGGAATAAAACATCTTAATAGGAAAATGACACTTAAATATTATTTTAAACTTTAAAATTCTAAATTAGTTTTATTGATAATTAAGATAATATGATTGAAAAAAAATATAACAAATAACAAATTAAAATTTTAAAAAATCACTAATTTAAGATTTTAAATTTCATGTGCCATATATTTATCGTTGTCCAATAGAGGAAACTCAAGGTTTAGTGAAAATTCAAGATTTAGAGAAACCTATAAATTACAGCCATTTGTGGGTTGTATGCGAAAATAAAGATTGTTATGGATTTAATTATAAGAAATTTTTTAAATCAAGAATGAATATTTGTGAATACTGTGGATATCATTTGAAAATGAGCAGTTCAGATAGAATTGAACTTTTGATTGATCAAGGTACTTGGAATCCGATGGATGAAGATATGGTTTGGGTGGAACCCATTGGATTTAAATTTAATCCAGAAGAGGAATCTTATAAGGAATCTTGTGAGGAATCTTAGTGTGTGTTCAGATAAATGTCCAAAAGCGATTATTTGAGCAAAACCATGGTTTTGCATGTGTGCTCACCGAACACTCTGAATTTGTTCAAAATCCCGTTTTTGTTTTGAAACCATGGTTTCAGCCTGAAACCATGGTTTTATCTATAAGCTATTTGCCATCCGCTTTTTCTCTTTCCTTGTGACCGTTGGACGTCATTATTGTGCTGTCAGATTCTCTTTTCCTCTTTCCCTTTCGCGTGTTCCATTTTTCTTCTCGTCTTCACTCTCTCGTCTCTGATCATCTCTACCTCCGGAAGTTGGAACTCGGATCGGAAGAACTGCGCCCCGTCGCCCGTCGCAACTCACACTCGACACCATCAGTGATCGATGCCGAGACGAGACACGCCGACCGCCGACGCGAACCTGGATCTGGTCCGCTGGAAGCCTGGAAGTGAACCTCTCGTCCCCTCCTCGAGACGGACCCCGACCCCGACGGTGACAAGGGACGAGCAACGCCGTCGCGCCGACGGCCGAACGTGGAAGCGAACTGCAAACCCCTCCCAAACTTGCTCGGAATCCACGCTCGTCAGACCTCAGTCCTCACTCGATAGTGGACGACACTTCTTCCTTCATTCTTAAATCGGCCGACAGCTCCTCAACCCTCAAATCTGACCTCAGATCTTGTTTGGTACTACTGCTAATTTATCTATTAATCTAGTAATCTAGTGATCTGTTATGTGCGTTTGGTAATGCGAAATTGTGAATCTGAGATTTTAATTATGTGCGTTTGGCTGTCCCTTGACAAGCTATGACAAGCTGATCTCTCTCTTCTCTTCCCCATCTCATTAGGTGTGTTGTTGCAGATCGAAAATAGCAGTCGGTGGTGCTCTGGTGTTGTTGGCTGAAAGGGAAAGAGTCTCTGGCTGGTGTATTTCTCTTTGCTCTGGTGTTCTTTGCATATGTGTGTCATTTTTATGTTGTATTTTGGTTTAGTGCTCTGGTCTTCGGTGTATTCTCTGCGTATCGGTCTGCATTCTGTGGTTCTGGTGCTGTGGTTCTGGTACTTATGTTGATCCTAGATGATTTGTGGTTCTTGTGTATCTTTATGTTGATCCTAGATGATTTGTGGTCCTTGGTTTTGGTGTTATATTTGATTCACAAATCCCAGATGATTTGTGGTATTGTGTATCACTTTTATGTTGTATTTTCGTTTGGTGCTCTGGTTTATTTAGAAGATATGCACATTGTAATACATGTGAATCAAACTTGAATGATGAATGGTATTCCTATTTATTTTTTACCATGAAAGTGAGCTGCATCTGAGAGATTGGGCATCTTGTGGTAAACAAAAAACAAAACAGAACTTAAAGATATGATACGGACACACTTGCAAAAATAAAAAATATTCACAATAATTTAATGAAGAATAATACAGTGAGTTTGACCGAAGGTAACTCGGGTTATGAAAGGAGATGAAAAATAATATAGTGTGCGCCTTCAGTATGTATGTTTGATCTATTTTTGTAATTTACTACATAATTAACTAATGTTATAATTTTAAAATTTTTGCATCTATTTTTTTATATTACATAATTAACAAATGTTATAATTTTAAAAATTTTTGACAAATTTATTTCATTTTTGTATTTATTATGCAATTTAATGTTAAATAATACTTAAAATATAATTTTATCCTTTATATGTAATTATCATAAAAGTTAATGTCCTTCTTAGTCATTTGAACATGAAAAAAGCTATTCTGATCAAATCATCCAAACACTCTCATTTTACCAAAATCACTTTTTCCCATAATCTATTATCCTATAATCTATTCTCCAAAAGCTATTCTCTCCAGAATCTATTCTCCAAAAGCTAATAAGAACACACCCTAAGTTACAAATGGATTTTTTTTTGATAAAGAAGTTATAATGGGGAAAATTCCAAAAAAAAAAACATAATTGGTGCTGCAAATTTATAAAATTTCATGTCAGAACTGAGGTATGAATCTGGGATTTCCAATGATGATCAAATGATCAAATTGTCTTTAATTCAGTTGTGAAACATGAAAGTAAAGTCGTTAATGTAAAATTAGTTGTTGTTAATATATATATATATACACATATTGTTATTGACCTCTGAAACTTGTGCTCTCAAAATTATCTCTGATTTTTAGAATATGAACTTATGAAACATGAAAGTAAAGTCGTTAATGTAAAATCTAATGTTATTAATATAGATACAGATATTGTTATTGACCTCTGAAACTTATACCCTCAAAATTATCCCTGATTTTTAGGATATGAAGTTATGAAACATGAAAATAAAGTCGTCAATATAAAATCTGATGTTATTAATATAGATACAGATGTTATTATTGATCCCTAAAACTTGTGAACTGAACTAAGGGCCTTTTAGTCAGAATTAGAAATCCCATATTCCTGCTTCAGATCTGATTTGAAATTTGATAAATTCGCAACATCAATTTATCTTTTCCCATTTTTAATTTTTTTTTTTGGAATTTTCCCTTACAAAGGAGTTAGCTTATAATCCATTTCAAATCGTGCTAATGATGTGAGAATTTTATTAATTAGTGATAGTTGTTAGTTATTTTTTATCTGGGTTAGCTATTGGCTAAGGATATTTCATCACATAGCATGCCCATAATTTGGATCCACTCTCACAACCTTTTAAGAAATCCCCTCTTGGTCCTAATTCATAGTTTAGATTTTAATTCAATTGTTTAGTTTTTATTATTTTTATAGTTAAAATATAATTTGTACGCACTACACACACTTAAGAATAACATAATACGAAACTTGATAAAAATAAAATTATGTGCATGCTGTGTGATGAAATCAATTATTTTTATATATGAGGAAAACATATATTTTTATAACATATAGATATAAAATCTTTCAATTATTTTTTGTCCAAGATTAATGCAGATGCATGTGACTGCAAACCAGTGACTTACATTCAATGTGCAAATATAAGCTGGTATTTAATTATCATATGACATATGTTACATCAGTGGGCATTTTTGGCAACTTAAAGGAGTGGCGTGATTAGCACCGTGATGATCGGTGATCACCACTTTTTTTTTTTTGAAACACAGAAGATCAATCCAATTTACAGTGGGCATTTTTGGCAACTTCAAGGAGTGGCGTGATTAGCACCGTGATGATCGGTGATCACCACTTTTTTTTTTTTGAAACACAGAAGATCAATCCAATTTTATTCAAAAACAAGATAAAACGATCAGATAGTTTTATGCTAGATGTAGATTCTTACGCTTTGTTTGGTACGTTGAAATTATTAATATAATTTACCCTAACATAAAAAAAATTAGAGGCTTCAGATTTAATATTTTAGAACATTATTATTTTATGTTAGAAATAATAGAGAGTGAGGGGGGATGTGTATTGGGTCGGGTCGAATCTTGGGAAGTGGAGCTCATGCAAAATAGACTATGAGAGTCTAATTTAGATGTGCACAACACAGCATCGTAAGGTTTATGCTTGTATGTAATCTCAAATAGATAGTGTTAGCCCCTTTGTTTATAGACACAATTATCCTCCATTCAGAGGCCTGGTTGAGGCATTTTCACTTATTAGGTACAAATAGTATTTGTTTAGAATGACGATTAAAGTATTTAAAAGTAGCTTTTTAATCATGATTTATGGTATACGAGATAAGTATATGAGATATATTTTGTCTTGATTTACGTGAATAAACATTTTTAAGGATCCAAACTTGATAGGGCAGGGAAAGGAAGGGAGTGGGGTAGCTTCCATGGAATGAAGGTTAAAAAGACATTTTTGGCCCTGTCCCTTTACAAACGAAATTGAACCCCAAGTCCATGAACAACGTCAAGAATGGTAGAGGATGTGCAAGGAGGAGGACAACCCACGTTTCTTTGATGACGACAAGGACGATTCAGACACCCTTTGAAGCCATCAACAACCATAACTAATGAACAAGAAGTCATGAGTGAAGAAGACGACGACGACATTGACTTTAGAGGTAACACCCCTCATGCTTGCTCTATTAATTTATGGTCTTTCAAAGTATTATGGTCAAGTTATCAAACACATTTTAGTGTAGTAACATGAAAATTCTCTTATAAATAAAAAATCACCTTGTGTCGTTGTGATTGCCTCTTTAATTTAGCAAAAGAAATTTAGTGGCCTTTTGTCTTGGTATATGGTTTTTTCAAAAAGTATTTTAGTATTTTGATATTATAAATTTGCATACTAGCTAGTTAAATATTAAAATTCATATAAAGATTGCCCCCATTATATACAATTATGTATATTTGGACATATTAAAGTTTTTTTTAGTCATAACTTATCCACCCATTATATTCTTTAAACTCAACTTCACATTTAAGAGAGATCACTTAAAGGAAGTGTCTAGTCAGTGTCATTAACGGATAAGAACTAAATGGGTTGATAAAAACCATGAAGAGAACTCTTTACTAAATTATGAAATTACAATCTAACTCCAAAATTAATAAAGAAGGTAAATCTTAAATAGAAGATAAGGAAGAAATTTACACTCGTGTGAGATACGACTAACAAAGCTAAAGGAGAATCTCTGAGATAATTAAATAAAGGGTTAAGGTATAAATTTATTAATGAAGTTTTGTTCGAGGAGCGTCTGGCACAAAAATTTTTTAGAAGGGGCAAAAATACCAATGAATAATTAAAAAGGGGCATCCACCACAAAAACCGTTAAATCCGTACTACCGTCGTTAGGGGTTTTCTTCTCTTATAATTTAACGCCGTTAGAATGGATTAACGGTTTTTATGATGGACGCCCCTTTTTAATTATTCATTGGTATTTTTGCCTCTTCTAAAATATATTTATGCCAGACGCTCATCGGACAAAACTTCGTTGGTAAATTTGTATCTAAACCCTTAAAAAATATAAAGAAGTCTCTTTATAACTCAATAGATTTCTCCATATTTTCTAGTAACTTTAACCTTAATATTTATAGACAAATAAGTAATTAATGACTCCTAGAACTATCCCATATTATCATTAATCCACAACTCAGATAATGGGAGTATCTGTCCAGATAAAAATTTTAATTTAATTTGCAAGTACCTAATTAACATTCTAAATCACTAATCCTAAACTTGAGTACCATTCAGAAAATAAAATAAATAAAATAGAAAATATCTAAAATTATATTAATAAATATTTATTCTTAATATTTCTCTAACTTCTGATCTCAGTACTCTATCATTAACCTACAAGGCCCAATGATATGCCTTTTAAAACTTTAAAAGAAGAATAAAAAATTGTATTTCAACTCATTTTTTATATCAATTTTTTTTGAGATTTAATTATCATTAAATTAAGTTTTTGATATTTAACTATTCAGTTTTCCTGAAACTTCCTGCCATTTAATTTATTTTCTTCTTATTCCATTTCCTACTACATTTTATGCTTGTGTTCCTCTAAATTCTGTTCAAAGATGCGCAATAGAGCATAAGGTTTTATGCTCCATAGCTTTGGGAAAAGAAAAACATTGGGGTGTGAATGTGTGATTGAGAGCATAAAATGTTGAATACAGAGGGAGTAGATGTGGATTTAGATGCCCTTTGTAGCCGGCAGTCACCATCGTCCTTTTTTTTTTTGGCCAGTCACCATCATCCTATTAGGCTTTAGGAATAATAAATTGCATCCCATACAAAATCGTTCAACCTTTCACACTATCATTAAGTGTGTGTTCGGATAAATGTCCAAAAGCGATTATTTGAGCAAAACCATGGTTTTGCATGTGTGCTCACCGAACACTCTGAATTTGTTCAAAATCCCGTTTTTGTTTTGAAACCATGGTTTCAGCCTGAAACCATGGTTTTATCTATAAGCTATTTGCCATCCGCTTTTTCTCTTTCCTTGTGACCGTTGGACGTCATTATTGTGCTGTCAGATTCTCTTTTCCTCTTTCCCTTTCGCGTGTTCCATTTTTCTTCTCGTCTTCACTCTCTCGTCTCTGATCATCTCTACCTCCGGAAGTTGGAACTCGGATCGGAAGAACTGCGCCCCGTCGCCCGTCGCAACTCACACTCGACACCATCAGTGATCGATGCCGAGACGAGACACGCCGACCGCCGACGCGAACCTGGATCTGGTCCGCTGGAAGCCTGGAAGTGAACCTCTCGTCCCCTCCTCGAGACGGACCCCGACCCCGACGGTGACAAGGGACGAGCAACGCCGTCGCGCCGACGGCCGAACGTGGAAGCGAACTGCAAACCCCTCCCAAACTTGCTCGGAATCCACGCTCGTCAGACCTCAGTCCTCACTCGATAGTGGACGACACTTCTTCCTTCATTCTTAAATCGGCCGACAGCTCCTCAACCCTCAAATCTGACCTCAGATCTTGTTTGGTACTACTGCTAATTTATCTATTAATCTAGTAATCTAGTGATCTGTTATGTGCGTTTGGTAATGCGAAATTGTGAATCTGAGATTTTAATTATGTGCGTTTGGCTGTCCCTTGACAAGCTATGACAAGCTGATCTCTCTCTTCTCTTCCCCATCTCATTAGGTGTGTTGTTGCAGATCGAAAATAGCAGTCGGTGGTGCTCTGGTGTTGTTGGCTGAAAGGGAAAGAGTCTCTGGCTGGTGTATTTCTCTTTGCTCTGGTGTTCTTTGCATATGTGTGTCATTTTTATGTTGTATTTTGGTTTAGTGCTCTGGTCTTCGGTGTATTCTCTGCGTATCGGTCTGCATTCTGTGGTTCTGGTGCTGTGGTTCTGGTACTTATGTTGATCCTAGATGATTTGTGGTTCTTGTGTATCTTTATGTTGATCCTAGATGATTTGTGGTCCTTGGTTTTGGTGTTATATTTGATTCACAAATCCCAGATGATTTGTGGTATTGTGTATCACTTTTATGTTGTATTTTCGTTTGGTGCTCTGGTTTATTTAGAAGATATGCACATTGTAATACATGTGAATCAAACTTGAATGATGAATGGTATTCCTATTTATTTTTTACCATGAAAGTGAGCTGCATCTGAGAGATTGGGCATCTTGTGGTAAACAAAAAACAAAACAGAACTTAAAGATATGATACGGACACACTTGCAAAAATAAAAAATATTCACAATAATTTAATGAAGAATAATACAGTGAGTTTGACCGAAGGTAACTCGGGTTATGAAAGGAGATGAAAAATAATATAGTGTGCGCCTTCAGTATGTATGTTTGATCTATTTTTGTAATTTACTACATAATTAACTAATGTTATAATTTTAAAATTTTTGCATCTATTTTTTTATATTACATAATTAACAAATGTTATAATTTTAAAAATTTTTGACAAATTTATTTCATTTTTGTATTTATTATGCAATTTAATGTTAAATAATACTTAAAATATAATTTTATCCTTTATATGTAATTATCATAAAAGTTAATGTCCTTCTTAGTCATTTGACCATGAAAAAAGCTATTCTGATCAAATCATCCAAACACTCTCATTTTACCAAAATCACTTTTTCCCATAATCTATTATCCTATAATCTATTCTCCAAAAGCTATTCTCTCCAAAATCTATTCTCCAAAAGCTAATAAGAACACACCCTTAATTTATACCATGGAGATAAAAAAAAAAAAGCTTACAATGGCGGGTGAGTACTCAAATGAGCACTGAAAACGAACTACCCGTGGAGGAGGGCAGCTGTTGGAATAATTAGATTTTCCTCTCAAAATCTCTCAATGTCTGTGGAGAAAATGTGGTGGGAGTCACATCTCAAAGATACCCTCAAAAGTAAATGCCTGCTATCACTTACGAGTATAATTTAATTTTAGGGTTGTAGGAGCCATCGGTGTTGATCTTGATTTGAGTTCTGCTTGTGGCGTCTGCATCCAGATCTCAGCATGTTCATTCTGTGGATCAGGTATGTGATTCTTCTCCATCAAACCATTAGCTTTCCAGTGTTATCCCGAACAGCATCATCCAGTGAGCGAGATTTTTTTAACAGAATCTACATCTTGTTTGTTGAAAAACTAAATCACTGCGCATCTTCCAAATTTTCCAGCGCTTCCATGGAACATAGGCTTTAGAGAAACCTTCAAGCTGAGAATTTCATTCTTCACAGGCATATTGGAACACCATCGGTCAAAGCTATTGATAGTATTTATGTAGCTTTAGTTTTGATGGGTATTATTGTAAATTGCAAATATTTCAATATATTGGTCATTTACTGAAATTTCTATGTTTTTTTTCTGGTAATGTCACAGTTGCAGAAGTCGCTAGTCTCGTGAGCATGAGTCAACATTTTGGTTGGACGCATTATGGCAGAAAGAGACATTCAAGAAATATGCATAGAATATTGGAAAAAAGGCATTTGAATTTTCTCCTCTCGTGTTCGATTATGACAACTAGCTAGATAACTCATGGATTAGGCTTCCACGCACTTCAGTCTTCCTTTGACTTGGACATTGACGCCTAGAAATAAGGTGTGGGGTATGATAGAATGATGATATTGATAAATAGAAGTATAGATGAATATATATATTCTTTTTATAAAGTTCGTTACCATATAAGAAGCAGCTTCAATTTTTAAGTCATGGCAGTTCTGATCATGAAGATAGCAAATGGGATAGTTCTTATCTGTCCTGTATTATTCTCTTACCACTACTTGTTTTGTGCAGCTTCTGACTCCATAACCATTGGCAAACCCATTAGCGATGGAGAACTTCTTATTTCTAAAGGAAGAAAGTTTGCGCTTGGGTTCTTTGCTTCTGGCAAATCTCGGTCTCGATATGTTGGAATCTGGTACAATAACTTGCCAAAGCAAACTTTTGTTTGGGTTGCAAACAGAGACAATCCCATCAATGACACCTCTGGAATTCTCTCCCTCAGCACAGATGGGAATCTTATACTCCACCACAATAACACCAACTTTCCCATCTGGTCCACGAATATTTCTATCACTGTTCCAAGTACCAGAGTTATGGCTCAACTCTCTGATGTAGGTAATCTTGTTCTAATTCAAAACAACTCCAAAGCTATGTTCTGGCAAAGCTTTGATCATCCCACCGACACCTTTCTTCCATATGCCAAACTGGGTTTCAACAAAAGAACTGGTCAAAACTGGTTCTTGCAGTCATGGAGGACAGATGATGATCCTGCAACAGGAAGCTTATCTGCTAGGTTCAATAGTTCCGGCAAGGCTCAGTTGTTTCTGTACAAACAAAATGTTCCAGTGTGGCGAGTTGGATCCTTCAATGGAGAAATATTTGTGGGTCTGACTGGTTTGAAACGATTAATGGTGCATACTTTCAATGTCTCTATTACTGAAGATGATAATGAGGTTAGAGTCATGTATCATGCCTTGGACAACACCTCTATATTCAAGATTGTAGCTATTCCATCAGGATTCATGCAAACACATAAATGGGATTACGATAAGAAAGATTGGGAGCGATATGCATCTTATCCAGAAGTGGACTGTGACATATATGGAAAATGTGGACCCAATAGTAACTGTGACTCTTACAACTATGCTTACAAGAAGTGTTCTTGCCTACCTGGGTTTGAACCCAGAAACCATAATGATTGGTATGAGAAGGATGATCAATCAGCGGGTTGTGTGAGGAAGAAAGGACCACCCTTTTGCAGAAATGGAGAAGGCTTTGTTAAAGTAGAAAGTGTCAAGATTCCCGATACATCTATAGCAAATGTTAGAAAGGGTTTGAGCATGGAGCAATGTAAACAAGAGTGCTTGAGAAACTGTTCTTGCACTGCCTATGCTGCTGAAGATGTGAGAAATGGAGGAAGTGGTTGCTTATCATGGTATGGGATTCTGATGGACACAATGGTATTAAAAGAGGAAGGCGAAGATTTGTATGTTCGTGTTGATGCCATTGAACTAGGTAGATATATTACTTATTTCTTCATTTTCCCCAATTTTCATTTTGCTTTGTCTTACAGACTTTCTTGTTTCCATTTTTCTCAGCAAATTATAACAGGAAATCAAAAGGAAAACTTTCTGTGTCTGGAGTGGTGGGAATTCTGACGGCTACTATTGTTGTGATAATTCTTCTTATTGCCATGTGTGTTTATTGCTTTTGGATGAAGAAAAAGAGAGGTGCCAACTTTTCCCTTCATTTCTCTAGGACAATTTATGGATTTTTTAGTATCCAAGACAAGTTATGAATTCAACAAAGAGAACATGAAATAAATGCTCTCAACTAGTTTTAGGTGAGGTAAAAACATGAGAGGGGATAAACATAGATAGATAGAGATAGAGAGGGGTAGAATGGTGAGTTTCATATGGTGCTTACCTAGAAGCTTAGTGGGATCATCATTATACCATCGGTTTCTCTTTATTTCTTCTGAAATTACTTTAGAGAGAAAAGTTAATATTTTTGTCTTTGGAGCAAGGTGGGATAGGGTAATCTCGATTTGTGCCCACCCTGAATCTGTATCATGTATCATATGCCTAGGTATATAGTATAAATCTACAAATTATAGATGGCAAGGTTTTTAAACGAAATTACTAAAATATTGAGTTGCATGTAAATTTCTTATATAAATAATTATATAACTATAATATATAAACAGATTGATGGCTTTAAAGGGTGTTGTATTAAAAGAAAAAAAGTTGCAATATTTTTTAGGGTAGGCATGATGTATATTGGAGAATTGATAATCAGGGGGTCAATTTTTTTGTTTGTTGGGGAAGTTGAATGGGCTGTAATAAAACCCTTTCTCTTTCCTATTGTCATTCTAATTTCACCTTCAAAATTGTCTTTTAAATGCTACAGTTTATATGTAACTGATTACAATATGTGTGTGTTTCCCTCACCTTAATTAGTCATTTGAGATGGAAGAAAGATTTATGACATATATAACAGATTCTACCTTGCTTATTGAACAGATGTATTGTCATGTACAGAACATTGTTGCTGACCTTTATGTTAATCAGGCATTCATATTTATGCTAAACTATGTTTTACAATTTATTTATTAATTTTTTTGTATAATATTATTTGCATTTAAACTTTAAAAAATGTAACTTCGTTTAGGTTGATATCTGTTAGAATATTAGGAAATAAATTAGGATCCCATGATTCTAGTATCCGATCATATCCCTTGATTATAGCCACTCTAGTTTAGGAAGGATTCTGAATTTAAGTAGATTGATTGTAATCTTTTCTCTTAATTCCTCTCTTTATGAGGGCTCTCCTTTGGAGCCTATATATTATACCCTATTGTCATTGGAATAATATAAGAATGTGAGGATTATACATCTGATTGCTAATAATATCAAATCATTGTAATGTGAACAAATTCTTGTTAAATGATGCATCTTTTTCTTAAAATATTGTTTTAAACGAGTCTGTTCTTTTCTTGACACAAACAAATTCCAAATTTGTTATTGTATGCTCTTGCTTTTGCTTATTCCAGACAAAATGATTGAGCAAGAAATAAACATAGAATCTCCCTTAGAAGAAGAGCAAGGTGAAAGTACAACCCAAGTAAGCGTACCGGTTTTTGACATTAAAACCATACAGGCTGCTACAAATAGTTTTTCAAGTGAGAATGAGTTAGGGCATGGTGGATTTGGCTCTGTCTACAAGGTAAGTGAAATGTTAAAAATTTCATTCGTATGCAATTTCCCGTAATCTTATCATGTTTCAATTATTATGAGAGTAGAATAAAATGTAACAACAATGTTTAATAGTCTTGCACAAATGAGTAAGATATTTTAGCACTTGATATTTCAGGGCTTTTTAGTTAATGGACAAGAGATAGCAGTGAAAAGATTGTCTAAAGGTTCAGGACAAGGGACTGAAGAGTTCAAGAATGAAATTAAACTGATTGCTAAATTGCAGCACAGAAATCTTGTAAGGTTGCTTGGATATTGCATTGATAAAGAAGAAAAGATGTTGATCTATGAGTACCTTCCCAACAAAAGCTTGGACTTCTATCTTTTTGGTGTGTCCTTCTCCTTCCTCTCTCCTACTAGACACGTTATATAGATGAAGTTTGAATAATGAGTCACACTATTTATGACTAAAGAATAGTGTAACTTAAAATAGATGTTATTTCATACATATATATATATTGATAAACTGATTGCGTCAAATATAACACATAGTCAATTTACATGCCTAAATAAATTAGAGAAACATTTGATGAAACGCTGTTTTAGTATTCAACTCCATCATGTCATTACTTATTTAATTTGTACATCTGCTTAATAGGATTATAGATTAGTGTCCCACTGGCCACCATTTCAGTATTAAGCTTTTATGGTTCATTTCAGATATGAATCAAAGATCTTCTTTAGATTGGGATAAGCGTGTTCATATTATCTTTGGAATTGCTCGAGGTCTTCTCTATCTTCATCATGATTCAAGATTGAAAATAATCCACCGAGACCTTAAAGCTAGCAATGTTCTCCTAGATGCTACAATGAACCCCAAAATCTCTGATTTTGGTATGGCTAGAATATTTGGAGAGGACCAAATCCAAGCAATAACAAGGAGGATTGTTGGGACATAGTAAGAGAGAAACTCGTTTTTAATTATTTTTACTTTCATTTATTAAAAGGGGCACCACAAGGCCATTGGCCAGAGCAAACTCTTTTTCATCTCTTGAAATAAAATGGAAGATTGATTTGCACAATACATTATAACAATTTTGAGTTGTTGCAGTGGTTACATGTCCCCAGAATATGCAATGGAAGGACAATATTCAATAAAGTCTGATGTCTTCAGCTTTGGTATTCTTTTACTAGAGATTATTAGTGGGAGGAGAAACACAGATCGTGCAAAGGAAGGATCATACTTGAATTTGATTGGACAAGTAAGACTAAAATCCTATAAGGATGAAATCTAAACTAAACTATATTTTTTTATCATATCTTCTCATGTTTTACCTTAATACTATGTTTGGATGGAGAGAAAAGTGGGGGGAAAATAGGTGAGAGGAAATATTAGGTTTGAAAACTTCCATAAATGATAAAAGAATTTATTATTTTTGGGAGTTTTCTTTCTTAGTTTTCTTTCCCCCCAAGTTTTCTCTCCATCCAAACATAGGTAAAAGCCTAATGACAAATTGCACTAACAAATGTCAGTGACATTTTTCCTACTGATAATTGTGTAATATTTCGTTAATTTGTAGGTATGGAACTTGTGGGGAGAAGGAAAGGCCTTGGAAATAGTAGACTCAACACTTGGTGAATCATATCCTGTTGATGTTGTCCTAAAATATGTCAAAATAGGGCTCTTGTGTGTGCAAGAAATTGCCGTCCAAAGGCCATCCATGAGTGAAGTTATATTCATGCTTGGCAATGATGAAAGCCTTCCCTCGCCTCAAAAACCTGCATTTCTGTTGAATTCTAATGATTTGTATTCAGAGACTTCAACCTCTAGGGAAGCTTCAGCCAATGTCCTCACTCAGAGAGAAGCTTCAGCTAATGTCCTCACTCATTCTACAATTAGTGGTCGATAACCATAAATCGAACATGGATAGCCTTTCAGTGATTTTGAGTGAACTGAGGAAAGAAAAGACGCACAAAATGGTGAGCCTCCTTTATGAACTGGGGGTATCATATTAAGTAGTATATCCATTATTTTGTATGTATGTTTCTCCTTACTTTACCTGAAGTCACTTGAGATCCATATTAATCATGATTTAGGTATGGGCAAATTGTGTTTTAATATCAAGTATGTATTTCTAGAATTTGATTGAAGAATTCAATGTATTATACCATTAGTGCATGTCAAGCTTGTCTCTATTAATACAACTTTGGGTATCTTTACTCATTTCAGTTCTCATTTGTTTTTATTCCTTTTTTTTTTTTTGAATAATTTGATCTGTTGTCTGTTGTATTATCAGGATATTTAAAATTTGCTTAAAAATATGAAAAATCAATTACACGCACTTGAAATTTAAAATGATAATATTGTGTGTTTTGTTTGATTGCCATTTTTATCGTACTGGCATTCCTATTTTTTAAGTTGTGTTGCTGCAGTAGGGTGTGTTTGTATCTGCGATGACAAAATTGATTTTTACTTTATATGACTCTTCTAAACTTAAGTTAGGATAAAAGTTAGTTAGTGTAATGTAATTTATATTTGAATTGATTTGTAAAAAGTGAGTTTGACAAATTGAAACTTGTTTGGATGATTAATGGAAAAGCTAATCTAGAATACATTTTTTGAAAAAAAACATGGGCTTTTATAATATATTTTGATAACTTTCAGAGAAATATTTAAATTAAAATTATAAAAATGGAGTTAATGTGCTACTGAGAAAATTTGTAAATATTGAAAAACACTTAATTAGATATATTTAATGGATAAAAATATACTCCTATGATTTTATTTATAAGGTAGAGAGAAGAAATTTTTTTGTCTTATTTATAGGGCACACCATTAAATTTTTTACATGAATGTGCAATTTTACCATTTATTTATGAAAAAATTCCAGAAAGATACCACTTGAACTTTAAAATCCCAAATTAATGATTTGACAAGAATTTGCTTTGTCAATCCCATTACTCTTTTTGTCAATCCTATTACGCTTCTTGTTAACAAGATTTTGAAGTTCAAATGGTATTTTTTTGGAATTTTCCTTTTATTTATTATAGTGAAGACAGTTTTCCTAGGAAATAGTTTATATTAAATAAGGATAAAGTTAGAAAGTTAAATTTTAAGTAGAGTTAATGAAATTTAAGGTTTTTTTTAGTTTGTATGAAATATGTTGGAAATACTTTTTAAATAAGACTAGATGAATACTTTTTACTGTCATTTTTGTAAACAACAACTACCAATTAAGTGAAAATGATGAGTGTGAGAGAATGAGTGAGAAGATATGAGAGTGAAAGGGTGGGAAAAAGAGATGAATGTTTCTTTCATAATAGGACGAGGGAGATTATCTAAATTATGAATTATATGAATGTTAAATTTTTAATAGATAAAAAAATATTTAATGGATTTATTTGGAAATGAGAATTGCCCAATTTTGGTATGATTTTGGAGGAAGGAAGATTTCACCCTACCCTTAAATCAAGCTCAACCCCTTCTCTAAAAATTTACTATAAAAAAGAAAAAAAGATTGCAGTAGGGCCCAAAGCCATTTGGACTAAAATCGCACTGACGCCGAAGCAGGGAAAGATGGCTTTAATTTTTGTTTTTTTCCCGTTACCTGGACGGAATTATTATTTGGTTTAGTCCCTAATGGCTTTAATTATGGTGCTTGACGTCTCGGGTAGAAGTGCTTTGATTTCAAAGCCATCTCAAACATCAGTGAAAAAAAAGGGGAAATCACTCACAGGTCCCAAGAAATTTAAAAAAAAATCACAATAAAGTCCCAATGCAAATTCCAAATTAAAAAAAGTCCCCGGGGACTTTGTGTGATTAATTGCCAAAGTGAAATGACTAAGTTGCCTCCAAGGAATAAAACAAGGAAAATGCACAAGAGGAGGTAAAATGGCATGTTTTTCTCATTAATTAGAAAGAGAAAACGAAGGAACGCTACAATGGTTTTTGCTGGAATGTTGAAGGGATTAATTATGGTGTTCATATCCTAGGTGAGGTTTAGACTATCAGTCTTTATCTACTATTAAAGAGGTTGAACAGTGACTTCGATTTTTTTTTTTGCTGTGTATATTAGGTGCATTGAGATTGACGGGTTGGTCAAAGGTTGGAGCTTGGGCTCAATAGTGGACTATGTCATAAGAGGTAGATAAGTAATGCTAAGATGTTGCTAAAGATATGATCTTGAGCATTGAAGTTGGGGTTTCATTATTATTGGGTTGTGTGAATTTTATTGTGCTCTATTTTTGGGGTTGGCTACAGAGGGAGTGCTCTGTTTTAAGTGGGAATGGTTGAATGTGATGAGGGTTTATTTGCTAAGAAAACACTGATATGATATTAAAAGTGTTGTTAATACGTGCAGTTGTAGTAGTTAATATTGCTATTGTAAATGTTACTACAAAATGTGTGCTTTGTTTTTGGGCAGGGTAATAGTGGGATTGCTCTATTATTGGGCAAGGTTAAAGAGGGAGTGGTCTATTTTAAGTGGGAATGGTTGAATATGATGGTGGTTTGATTGCTGAGAAAAAGCTAATATGATATTAAAAAAGTGTTATTAATATGCGCAGTTATAGTTGTAAATATTGTTGTTGTAGTTGTTACTACAGAACCTATGCTCTGTTTTTGGACAAGGTGTAATATTCCAAAAAGTGATTAAGGGCTAATGACTTCAAAAGTGGATGTAATTATTGTTGAATAAACACTTTTGGAGAATGTGTGATGGGAATTTGGTGGTTTTAGTGATTCCAATGGTTTCTTTATGAAAAATTGTGTGGGAATGAGTTTGATTGCTAATTTTGGAGCCATTAGACACATTGGTTGAAAATTTGATAAACTATTAGGTGTAATTATGTGCAGGGCAGTCGTTTTATAAGGACATTTTGAATGGGAAAATGGTATCTAAAAATTCTAAAACTTTTTAGTCTTAAATTTCACATGTCAAGCTTCAAAATTGATATATAATTCATGTCATTTCTTTTTGTGAGCTGGGAGTTATGAATTTTTAAAGTTTGCCCAGCGAAATTGATTATTTTCTGGAACAGCAGGCAAAGATTAAGATTTTGGGAACTTCATGATTCCAGATAGCAAATTCAATATTTTTCATTGAATCTATACTCAATAAGGGTTCTATAGGCATTGGAATCACTCCAATTCGATTTTTCAAAAATTAGTTATAATTTTTCAAAGTTTAGGTAGAAATCTGCCAGAATTTCTGAAAAGTCCGAAATTGTTGGAAATTAAATTAATAATTAAATATCATATAATATATGATATTAAATATCATCATCCTTCTTTCTCAAGCCATTTTCAGCTGAAGCAAGAGAGAGAAAGTTGAGAGAGTTTAGAGAGAGAAAGGGAAGAAATCTCATAAGGTAAGCTGATTTCTCCGACGATTTAGCTCCTAACGCATATAACTCCGACCCTAAGCTACTCTTCTTTGTTCTTTAAGGTTTGGAGGCTCAAAAATCTGTTGTTATTTAGGTTAGGGTTTCAGCCATATTTGGGAAAAAGCTTGTAGGAGCTTGAGGTAACTTCCAAACCTTCGTATATTAACTATTCTGGCTACTATGGGCAATTTAATCAGTGAAATTTTGTCGGAATGCCGTTGGTTTTAAATTTTGGAAATTGAGTTGCCTAAGGGTTATTCTGCCCAATTTTGGTTCAAATGGTAGTTATAACCTAATGTAATAGTTAATAAAGTGGCTAGAAGTAGAAAGGAACGCGTTTACGGAACCGAAATCGTAAAACCCCAATTTTCCCAGGAGAACACATAAATTTTGGCTAGCTCTAGAAATAGGTCTTAGAGTTGGATTTTCAATGATTTGATGGTTCCATTGTGTTCAGGAGGAAAAATTAGGTAGGGTTACAGTTGGTCACTTTTTTGGAAAAGGCCAAAAAAGCATAATTACGAAAACGCCCCTAAAACCCTAAAAGTGGGGTTGCCAAGGGTAAATTTGTAATTTAACATTGAATTTGATAATTCTGACTCTGGAAATGGATTCCTTGGGCGGAAATATGTTAGGTTAGCTGAGGTTAGAATTTTGGGAAAAGTGCAGCCGGACCGGGTACAATAGGGCCGGGCTGGGCCCAGGGGCATATTTATACATTTTCATTATAGACTCATATAACCCCCAGAAATACTATTGAAGTGTCTAAATGGTGCATTTGGAATTGTAGGATTCGACATTTGCCCCTGATCGTGAACGACCTGTGCCAGAGCACGTTCGGAAAAAACCAGGTAGTGACTCTTTCTCTTATACTATGTGTAATGCACTATATGTGTGTTGTATCACTATTTTGTGATGATTGCTGATGCTTCTGTGGTTATAGCTGGTGATAGCTGTCGTTATACAGTGAAAGCCGTCGTTTACAGCGCAAGCTGTCGTTATACAGTGCAAGCTGTCATTATTGTGATTACAACATAAGCTGTCATGATTGTGATTACAGCGAGAGCTTTCGCATTGTGTATACAGCCGTGAGTACTGTCGTTTGTGGTAAAAGCCGTGTATCTTTGTGCTACTGCTGCTACTATTGTTGTTTGTGATTTACTCATATGCTGTGTGCTTATATATGGTATGAGTGACTTGTTACTCTTGAGATTCTTTTGAATCTCATTCTTTCCATGACCTGACCTACAGACAGGGCAAGTAACTGAAAAGGGAAGCGAGCAACCAAGAGCAGCTAGGACTCCTTAGAGATCTTTATTGTTGATTGTTGTTATCCATTTTGATTTGGGTTTTCTGTATATAAGTGGAATGATTTTGTGTAATCCCCTATATAGGAAACTATAAACCCTTAGTGAATGAATAAAACCCGGGGGTTGCCAGAATTTTTGTTGTAACTCTGATACGTATGAAGGCGATTCAATTGCACAGGGTAATTATATTCAAAACTTGAATTTGAGACCAAAATATGAATGAAATTTTGAAAGAGTTTATGAAAACCCTACCGTAAGGAGGGGAGTTTGAAATGAGTTTAATTATTCGTTGGTCTCTGATTCATTTTATTTAGGACCTTTTGAATCATAATTATGGTTTTTGGGGCAAGGGGTTGCATTTTTGGTATTAGAGTTGTAGTTCCTGGCAAGGGTAGAATTGCTAGGATAGTTCCCCTAGTTGTGCTTTAGTATTATAAGATGATTTGTGATAGTTGTTGTGTATACACATGTATGTCTGTGTTGTGAATATATATGAGATTTGTGGACATATGTGTATACTTATTTGTGATATTTATGGGGTGAATTATTTGTAGAATGAAGAAAACAAAAGGTCACCTGATTGAACTATATTTTTATATGAATTTTCCATGATTAATTTGGGATTTTAATGTATTTTCTGGGACATTATTGCATTATTAAGCATGAATTTTGGTTAGGAACAATTGTTTTGAATTAATGGTAATTAGGGGCAAAATGATCAAAATTATTAATTATTTTGTACAATTATTTCTAGGAATTTTAATGATGCTACTTATGCTTAAATTTTGTATTGTAGGTATTAAAGAAGAAATTGAAGATTTTGGAGTTTCAAACTATTGGACCAAGTGGAAAAAGAAAAGAAATTGAGTTGGGCTGCTATTTTGGGCTTCTTGTAGCTGAATGAAAAAAAAAATAAAGAAACAGATTTGGGCCCGTAAGGAGAAGAGGGCCCAAAAGCAAAGAAGGAAAAAAAAAGAAGAGAAACAGAATGCCCAGACCCGACTTGAATGACCCGCTGGACATGGCACATGGATATAGAAGACCCGGTTGAGACCCGATAGAAAACGCAGAAGCTGAGGGAATATAGAGGAGAGTTGAGCGCCGCAATCAGGGGGAGATCATCATCGCAGATCATCACCGTCTCCTTCGTCATTTTCATCACAGAACCTCCGTTTCTCTACACTTCACCACCACTGAAACACTACCAACATCCACCATTTCTTCACTGCCATAGCCATAAGCTTCAACACCACCATTATCATCGTCCTTCCTCTAATTCTTATCTCAACACAGTCATTCCCTTGTTCTGAACTCACATAGCCATGGCTTCCTCTGTTTTGGTTCCGTCCAGCCCCTGAATTTAATTGGTTTAGTGCTAATTGATCATTTTAACCTATGATTTTATAGCTGGATGTTTGAATCAGTGTGTGATTATATTTGTTGAAGCTATTCTCATGATTGGCTAGGCAATTTTGTGCTATTGGAGATGAATTGGAGATGACTTGAGCTCATATGTGTTTCAAAGGGGAGTTTATTTTATCTATAGCTCATTGTATTTTTGATTTCTTAGGTTTAAGAATTCATTTATATATTGAGACTATAATTTTAGTTATTTTTTATTCTATGGATTGAGTTGTTGTGATTTGGAATTTGTAATGAGGATTTGTACTCATCAATATATATGGTTATATATATGTTTCCTATGATTCTAGTGCTTTCTATCTATTTAACATGGTATTGTTGGATAGTTTGATTGAATTGGAATTGTAGTTGAACCTAAATGCATTGCTTATTCCATAATCACTCTCTAAGGGGTTTTAATAATGCTTAAATAAATGGGTTCATGAGTTTAAGCATTAGACTCAATGGTAATTGGGGTTTGATATATTAGAAAACTTAGAGAAACTCATTACACTAAGAGGGCTTAATAGCATTTCAAGGGTAGGGGTTCCTCTCTTGTGATGCTAGACTCAATGGTAATTGGGGTTGGGTATATTAGAAGCTTAGTGTATTAATTCCCAAAATATTTTAATTTAGCAAGGATAGTCATTGAAAATCATTTCCAAAAGCATCTTCATCACTTGCATTTTTAACCAATTTCCATTCCATATCAATTTTATTCCAAAAATCCAAAAATATTAGTTTTAAAAGCATTTTAGTTTAATTGCAATTTAGTTGTTAGATAAAAAGCTCAAAGACCATTTTCAACTCATTTCATGTCAATCACTGCACTTAGTTTCTAGGTAATTAATAAAAGGCTCTTCGAGAGACGATTCGGGATTGTACCCTATATTGCAATCCTTGGTTTAAATTTTGAAGAGGTTACCAAGGTATAAAAGCCGACAAAGCCTAATTCTTCAAGTGGCGTCGTTGCCGGGGAGCCAAGTAATTGGTTCCTTAGTAGTTAAGTGTCAATCTTTGATTAATTGGTACCTTGAGCCTTTAGATTGCATTTTAGTTAGTATAGGTAGTTTTGCATGTTTTTCATATTTTTTTCATTTTGAAATCCTTTTCCCCTTTTTCATTTGCATTTGTGTTCTCTTAGATTTTTTTCTCTTTTTCCTTAGTTTTTATAGTTTTTTTTTTGTTAGACAATCCTCTTTGTGATTCATTGGAATTTATTGTGATTGGATTTCATGGCTTGGTTTAATGATAATCAAGATTTATCCTTTCAATCTCACTCTTCTATAGGAGATTCAACTGGAAGGAAAGAATCTATCTCTGAAAGCATCCATGCTATTCAACAAACATTGCAGCTTCTTCAAGCCAAGTTGGGATATCAAGATAGTCCAATTGGTCAAGAATGCCAAGGTCCATTCCACCCTCCATACCATGAACCCTACCAACAACCTTCATTTCAACCTTCATTCCAATCTCATTACCCACCACACCCACCCTATAGATCATACCATGAACCTTCTCCGCCACCATACAACCCATATCATGAGCCTCACTCTAATCCTCCATCATATAACCACATGCCATATCATGACCCTTCTCCTTCATTCCATTCTACTTTCCAACCATACTATCCACCTCATGAGCCTCTATTCCCACCATTTCAACCATCTTATGGACATCATTCTCAACCATGTGTGCCTCTCCAAGAACCTTCTATTGGTGGAGTTATTGGAGAATTCCAGAAACCAATGACTTGTACTATAAATGAGGAGCAGTCACACAAGGACACCTTTTCCAATTGCATGGCTTCTATAATGAGATCAATGGAGCAAAAAGATAAAGAGCGTGCAAGTTTGGCTAAGGACTTTGAACATCTCACTCAGCCATCAAACGAAGCGGAGGGATGGAAGAAGGATGTTGAACAATTTTAAAAAAATATGGAGTTGCTGTCACAAAAGATTTCTAAGTGCATCGCTCCACAAGAGACTCTTCCTCCATTGCCTACATGTAATCCACCTATTCAAGTCAAGAAAGTCAAAAAGGTGTGATTTCAACTTCCAGAGGAGTCTTCCCTTCCTGTGGAGGAGGAACAAGGAGTCCAACCTCAAGGGTCAAATGCAACTTCACAAGTGGAAGATTTCAAACCTCCGGTGCCTATTCCCACACAAACATATGAAGTGGAGCAAGTTCAAAATAGTATTGAAGAGTCTTCCTTACCATTCAGTAATGATCCTATCCTTATAGAAGTAGACTCTTCTACTACTTTAACTAGTGAAGCAATTCCTGATTTGAGTGATGATGAGGTGGATGAGGAAATCATTGTTGAATCCCCTCATATATTTGAAAATGTAATTGCTCAACCTCTTAGTTCAAGTAGTAGTAATTCAATTGTTGTTGTCGATGATCTTGCTTCTACCTCTTTGTGTGATGCTTCTATTGTTGATAATGCTTCTCTTTATAGTACTAGGGATGATTGTGGTCAACTGAATGATATATCTTCATGTTCTTGTGCGGTAGATCAAATATGTGTTGATTGTTATCATGATAAATGCCACTTACTTGCTGAGTTTCGAAAGAAAGCATTTAGTGAAGTGGTTGATTCTACTGTTCATCTTGATACATCTCCTTGTACTATTGATGTTTCTAAGCATGACACTTGTGAAAATGTTGAATCTTGTGTGGATGCTAATGTGATTGTTGTGAATGAAAAAGACCATTGCCTAGAAAAAGATCTTCCTTTTGATTCCAATGAATTGCTTGATAGTATCATAAGGGAAGATTCAACTATTTTGATTGATAATATTACAAATGAAAATGATTCTTTCCATATGATTCTTTCTTGTGATTTGCCACTCGATATAGAAAAGGAAAATGATTCTTTTGAAAGTTCAAAAGTTTTGGGTGGTAATGATTTGAAAAATTCTCCTTCTTCTTCCACTCTTTTCCCTCCCATCTCTTGTGATTGCAATGATGATGTGGTGTACCCCAACACTAAGTTAGATTCCGCACCTTCCACTTTGCAAACACAAGAGAATTTAACTGTTTTCTTGACTCCTACTGATGGGAGTACCATTGATTTCCTTGGATGTGATAGTTACTTGGAGAGTTTGGAACTTAATATGCCTTTACTTCATTTGAAATCTCTCCATGCTTCTATTTTTGGATGGGATACTGCTGGTTGTTTGTCTTCTTTACAGACACATTCTTGGAAAGGTGATCGGAGGAGCCAACATCCACCATACATCCTTGGACCTCTTCCGATTGATCCTGAGCCACCTCCACCAAGGAATTTCAATGTAGGAGAAGATGTTATTAATGACAAATGCATGATTCTCATCAGGGATGAGAACTTCTCCTTCAAGCGACTGAAGATTCTCTAACATAGGTTGTCTCTTTCCTCACTTGTTTTCTTCCTAATTTCTATGATTCTTTGAGCTTAATTGTTGTGTGAGGAAGATAAGTGTGGGGGAGGGACACAAACCAGTAGAAAAAGGTAGAAGTTGCTTAGTTTTAATAGGTATAATAAGAACCCCCTTTGTATGCTTTGTATTTGTGGCCACTACCCTACTTAATTACCATTGTTCCTTGAATTTCAACTTGCTCAACATTCTCTTTCGAGTGTTTTTCCACATTGAGGACAATGTGTTAATTAAGTGTGGGGGAAGGAAATGCATTTTGAATCTATTTGGTTGTTTTCAAATGAAAAATGCCATTAACTAGAAAATTTTTCAAAATTTTTCAAGCATGACTTGCTTTGATGCATGTCCTAAGTGGTAAAGGGTCGCATTTGCCACTTTGGAATGTGATTTGTCGGTAATTCTTTGAGCTTTCATGTGATCTAGTGTTTTGGCAACTTGTTGAAACCATGTTTTGTTCTTTTCAAGTGAATGGTGAGAGAAATGAACCCACAATTGGATTTTTGTTTACTCCTTGTTTTCAGAAAATAAAGTTTTTATATCATTAATGCTTTTAAGAGTTGAGCATTTTTATAATTGATTGCAATGTTTTGATTGATTATGTTTGTAAGGTTAGCATTAGGAATAATGAAGTAAATGTATTGTGGTTAGCTTCCTATGCAATTGATTGTATTGGAGTGAGCATTAGAGAAAAACCTTGTTGGAAGGTTAATTGAGCTTTGAATTCTTTCTATGTGTGCATGTTCACTTCGTTCTTC
Organism: Inga leiocalycina; assembly: GCA_963242795.1. Classification (NCBI taxonomy): domain Eukaryota; kingdom Viridiplantae; phylum Streptophyta; class Magnoliopsida; order Fabales; family Fabaceae; genus Inga; species Inga leiocalycina. The sequence continues at coordinate 50,822,069 of OY725321.1, forward strand.
ATCTTCTAGAACTTGTTTCAACTCTTTTTCAAAACGGCATTTACATTAGTGTGATGAAAATGAAAGAGGCATTCATTCTAAACCCTTTTACCCAAACACAAACCTACATTCATCTATCCATTTGTTTACCCATTTGAGCCATTCCTATGTTGTATGCATGTCTTGTTATTCATAGTGTTCATAGTATTCTAAATCAAAGTGGTTTGCCAATCGGAAGTTGAACATTGTATATAGTGAAATGCCATGTATATAGAAAAGAGAAGTAGAAGAGAATTGAAAAAAAAAACAAGGAAAGAAAAGGAGAGAGTTTAGTAAATATATATATATATATAAAGAAAAAAAAAGAAAAAAATGTGTTTGGAAAAGAAAAGGTATTGAAAAAGAAAAGAGTGAGTGTGGTTTTGAAAAAAAAAAGGGAATTGAAAAAAAAATTGAATAAAAAAAAAAGAGAGAGAGAAACAAAAGAAATATCAAGAAGGCATTTGTTCATGAATTTAGAAAAGAATTGGCAAGAGTTTTGAAGTAATTTAGATGCTATGAACTTGACCATTACCTTTGACTTGCATATCAACTACTTCCTTTTTCTAATTAATTCATGCCATCTAGCCTTCATCCATCATTACAATCTTTTTAAGCCCTCTTGATTCATTGCATTTAATGTTATAAGTAGTGGAGAAGTTAGAGTTGTTACAAGCCTATGGTAAGGTGTTGATTAAGTGAATTAGAGTGAAATGACCACTATGAGGTGAGATGAGCTAAACACTATTTTCTTGAGAGTTCTCTTGTGCTTCATTCTAATATTTTGGATTGTGTGGTTAGCTAATTTCTTTGCATCTCTTGACTATGATTAGTGTTGACTTGAGGAATTTGATTAATTGATACATTGTTTTCTAATTATGAAATTGCTCATCTTTTAAATACATTAGTCATTTAAATTTAGAAACTTGTACTTCATTGACTTTGTTCAGGAGTACAAAGGTCTAAGTGTAGGGGAATTGATTGAACCATATTTTTATATGAATTTTCCATGATTAATTTGGGATTTTAATGTATTTTCTGGGACATTATTGCATTATTAAGCATGAATTTTGGTTAGGAACAATTGTTTTGAATTAATGGTAATTAGGGGCAAAATGATCAAAATTATTAATTATTTTGTACAATTATTTCTAGGAATTTTAATGATGCTACTTATGCTTAAATTTTGTATTGTAGGTATTAAAGAAGAAATTGAAGATTTTGGAGTTTCAAACTATTGGGCCAAGTGGAAAAAGAAAAGAACTTGAGTTGGGCTGCTATTTTGGGCTTCTTGTAGCTGAATGAAAAAAAAAATAAAGAAACAGATTTGGGCCCGCAAGGAGAAGAGGGCCCAAAAGCAAAGAAGGAAAAAAAAAGAAGAGAAATAGAATGCCCAGACCCGACTTGAATGACCCGCTGGACATGGCACATGGATATAGAAGACCCGGTTGAGACCCGATAGAAAATGCAGAAGCTGAGGGAATATAGAGGAGAGTTGAGCGCCGTAATCAGGGGGAGATCATCATCGCAGATCACCCCCAGAGTACAGCAGGTAGACCCTGAGGTGGAGGTGGTCAATGACAATCCACCAGACCCTATACAAGAACTCATGGGTCTAATTAAAGATCAGAGGGATATGGTTGCTGAGTTGAGAGGAGAACTCAGAGAAGAGAAAGCTAAAAGGCATGAGGGTCAGGGTCAATCCACACAAGAAGAGACCCAAGAAGAGACACCACCAGAAGAAACTGTAGAAGGATCGACACGAACACTAGAATTACCTCCTCATATTGGACCAAACCAAGAATTACACGGGGTTCCATTTAGAGAAGAAAGGGATCTTGAATACTGGGTTTCAAGATTCTGCAAGCACTTACCTCCGGTGTTCAGAGGGAGGTTTGATTCCCAAGCAGCCGAAGACTGGTTGAACCGGCTGGAGAAAATTTTTGAGGTTCTTGAACGCCTGAATGAGGTGAAGGCTCGCCTGGCTATATACAAGCTTAAGGGAGATGCAGATCATTGGTACCGGAATATCGCCTTAACACTGCAGAATCGCAATGTGCCCCTGACATGGGAATTGTTCCAAAAATAGTTCAATGAAAAATATTTTTCCAAGTCAGTGCAGCTCGAGAAAGAGACTGAGTTTTTGTCCATCAAGCAGGGTGATTCGGAGACCTTCGATGATTATTTGTCTCGTTTCATTCGGCTATCCAGGTATTCCTCTTATCTATGGAAAATGGATGATGAGGAATGGAGCTTGGATATGCTGATACGTGGGTTGAGGCGGGAATTATGGAAAAGGTTAGCCACCCATTGATTAACTGAATCCAATAAGGTGGTCGAGGAATGTAGGATCATTGCGAACAATTTAAGAGATTTATATCGGGCCAAGGCTGCTAGTAGCCGTAATGAACCCAGTAAGGGTAATACTTCCCAAAAGCGGAAGGGCCTGGGGTTTTCTACTTCCAAGGGTACTAGTAAAAAGCCCTATCAGTCTGGGAGTCATGAACAGCAGAGAGCTCTTACATTGTGGATATGCCCTTGTTGTAACCAGCCACATCATGGCAAGACATGTAAGGGTTTAGTGATATGTTTTAACTGCAAGCAACCCGGGCATATTTCGAGTGAATGCAAACGGCCTTGACCAGAGCAGAGACTGAGGACTCAGGGGAGAGTATTCACTATGGCACACGAGGAAGCTCGGAAGTCCCTTGATCTAATTCAAGGTAATATAGTTCTCAATGGTAACTCGTTACAAGTATTATTTGATTCGGGTTCAAGTTGTAATATCCCAAAAAGTGATTAAGGGCTAAAGACTTCAAAAGTGAATGTAATTATTGTTGAATAAACACTTTTGGAGAATGGGTGATGGGAATTTGGATGTTTTAATGATTCCAATTGCTTCCTTGTGAAAATTCGTGTGGGGAGAGTGTTTATTGTGAAATTGGAACCATTGGGAACAATTGTGCAAAAGTTGGAAACTCTGTCCATTGAAACTCTGTACAGGGCAGTCGATTTGTATGGACGTTTTAAATAGGCAAATGGTGTCTAAAACTTCTGAAATTTTCTGGTCTTAAATTTCACATTCCAAGCTACAAAATGGACATATAATTTATGTCATTTCAATTTGTGAGCTAAGAGTTATGATTTTCCAAAGTTTGGGATGGAAACTGGAATCTGTTTTGGAGCAGTATGGACTTTTGTGCAATTCTGTATTTTTGAGGTTATTAAATGCAGTGATCCATATTTTTCCAATAAATAGGACTTAAATAGCTTTCCATTGGCTTTGGGATCAACTCATTTTGATTTTTCTAGAATTAGTTATGATTTTTCAAAGTTTGGGCAGAAATCTGCCAGAATTTTGTGAAAATCCGAAATTGATGGAAATTGAGTAAATAATTAGAAAATAATATTATATTATATTAAATCATCATCCACCTCCTCCATCAGACCAAAACCGTGATATTCATCTGCAACAAGAGAGAGAAGGTGTGAGAAATTCTAGAGAGAGAAGGAGAAGAGAACTTGTGCGGTAAGTCGATTTCTTCGGTAAATCCTTACCTAACGCGTATAACTCCGCGCCTATGCTAATCGGTGAAATTTTGCCGGATTGCCATTGGTTTTAAAGTTTGGAAATGATATGGCCTAGGGGTTATGCTGCTCAGATTGGGTCTTAATTTTAGTTGTAACCTAATGTAATGATTAATAAAGTGGTTAGGAGTAGAAAGGAACACGTTTACGGAGCCGAAACCGAAAAACACCGATTCTTCTCAAACTATACCAAGATTTTGGCCAGGGCTAGATCTGAGGGTTAGAGTTGGATTTTCAATGATTTGATGGTTCCATTGAGTTCAGGAGCAAAAATTAGGTGGGGTTACAGTTGGTCACTTTTTCGGAAAAGGCCGAAAAAGCATAATTACGAAAACGCCCCTAAAACCCTTAAAGTGGGGCTGCCAAGGGTAATGTTGTAATTTGACATTGAATTTGATAATTTTGAGTTTGGAAATGGATTCCTTGGGTAAAAATATATCAAAATAGCCCATGTCAAAATTTCAGGAAAAGTACAGCCGGACCGGATACGGCCGGGCCGGGTCCCCGGGGGCATTTTTGTAAATTTTCATAATATGCTCATATAACCCCCAGAAACACTATGGAAGTGTCTAAATTGTATTTTGGTATTGTTGGACCATGTTGTGAGCCCAGTGGTTAGCACGTTTTACGATGCACACTAAAAGTTGGTCTTTGAGATAGTACTCCTTAACCCTTTAGGCATGTGTCTAGATTGTTAGAGCAAGCGTTTCACCCAAGAGGGGGGGTGAATTGGGTGATATTAAAAATTTCGTTGCAAATATAAAATTTGACGTTGAAATTAAAACATGAAAGAGTAAGGAGAAATATCACCGAAGTGTACACCGGGAGTTATACTGGTTCGGCCACAACCACTTTAACCTACGTCCAGTCCTCAGAGCTTCTCTGAGAGTTTCACTATAACTTCCAAGATTTAGTGGGTTCTTGGCACCTCAGTACAAGCAAGTTCCTACACCTGGACACTCACTCCCCCTTACAAGTTGTAATTCAATCCCAACTCAAGGTTCCACAACCTTAAGTTACCTCAATAACAAATATTGAGTTTGAATGAAGTATCTCTCTTACAGAGTAAATAAGAATCACTGAAGCATAGAATCACAAGTACAATAGAAAACAGAGTAATGAACTCGATGATACGTTCGTAAGTGTGTTCTTGTGTATCTCTCTGTTCAGATGTTCCCATATATATAGATACGTTGGTAATGATTGCTGGAACATATTTCTTCATGTCCGTTGGAGCATGCGCAGCCATTATTGACTTTTCCAGTTTTTGAAAAACATACGTTATGGTAGGTGACGGTCGGTGACATTTGAGCGTTGCTTTTGACTTTCCTTATTTGGTAAGATCTCTTCATTGTTTATCTGTTGAAATGCTAGTATACTAATATAATGAAAAGTTAATCAAATAGGAAACAGAACAATGACCGTTGGAATGATTTCAAACTTTCTGGGTTTGCTTACTCGAGTAGCTACTCGAGTATCACATGAATGTTACTCGAGTACTTACTCGAGTATCATCGAGAAATCTTTGATCAACTGCAAGTCAATGAATAAATACAAGATTACTCGGGTAGTGCATGGAATAACCAATTTTCAAACCTTTGGAAATATATGTTTACTCGGGTACATACTCGAGTAAAGCACTCACAACTTTATAAGTTACTCGGGTACCAACTCGAGTAAACCTTCAAATAAACTTTTGGTTACTCGATGCTTTACTCCAGTAATGGTGGCAGGATTTTAAGGTCGAGAGCACTTACCTTGTTACTCGGGTATGGACTCGAGTAATGCATTCATTTGTGCATAGGTTACTCGGGTACAACCTCGAGTAAATGTACTTTTTGTGCATGACTTACCCTGGTAATGACTGGAAGTTTACCTTGAAAATATTTCTGCATACTCGGGTACTTACTCGAGGAATCCACTTAAAAAAACAACATTAGATACTTGCATACTAGAGTAAGGAGTCGAGGAAAATGAGATAAAAAGAAATCAAGTTAATCGGATACCACCTTCAAGTTTTAACTTACCTTAGTGCGTTACTCGAGTAGCTCCTCGAGTAACATTAGCAGTAGTCCTAAGTGTCGAGAGCTCCACATTTTCAGAAACAAAGTTACTCGAGTAGCTCCTCGAGTATCATTGGCAACTTGAAAGCAACTGGAAGTTTCTCACATGGTTACTCGAGTACCGCCTCGAGTAACATTGGCAGGCTGAGAGCAACTCCAAGTTTTTTACCTGGTTACTCGAGTCTCTCCTCAAGTAATATTGGCAGGCCGAGAGCACCTTGAAAATACTTATACTATTACTCGAGTAATGTTGGGAGTCTACTGGAAGTTGTCTCTGGTTACTTCAAGTTTTGTCTCATTACTCGAGTAGCTCCTCGAGTAATCCCTTAGAAAATTTGCTTCTGATCAAGTTCCTCAGCATTTTCTATTGATCTTTCTTTATTACTCCAATGCTTACTTCAAGTGATGCTTGTTCCTATCATTACTTTGTTCAAACTTGTTTATTAATCATTTCCTTTTTAAACCATTCTTTTGTTATCATCAAAACATGAGATCTAACATAGACTTCTAGTAGCCACCTAAAGAGTCCAAGTGATAACCAACTTTAAGTGTTCTGAAGGTGAGAAATTTGGAATAGAGAATAACCTGTCGTCCTTGACTTTAGTTTATAGGGTTCGACGTTTGTCCTAATCGCAAGCAACCTGTGCCGGCGCACGTCAAGAAAGAACAAGGTAGTGACTCTTTTCCCTTATACTATATGTGATACATGGTATGTTTGTTTAATCATTGTTTATGAGTCTATCACCTGCGGCCCATCGGTGTTGATGGTAGGAGGATCGTACCTTCGAGGCGGTGGAATCCGGGGGATGAGACTATATGAAAGCCATAAGGCTATATGTGAAAGCCGAAAGGCTATTTGTGAAACCTTCACCCGCGGTCCATCAGTGTTGACGGTGGGAGGACCGTGCCTTTGGGGCTGTGGAATACGGGGGATGAGATTATGTGAATATGTGCTTATATGGCAGCCTACGTGCTGTGCTTTATGTTGTGATGCTGCTTGATGATTTTCTTACATGCTTTATGATTACATGTGGTATGAGTGATTTGTTACTACTGGGATTCTTTTGAATCTCATTCTTTCCATTGACAAACCTTCAGACAAGGCAAGTGGCTCCAAGGGAAAGGAGACGGCCAAGGGCGGATAGGGCTCCTTAGGGAGATTTATGTTTTGTTGGGATATCATCGTATATCTTATAAATGTTGTTTTGGAGACAGTGATGTAATCCCCTAATAGGAATTTATAAACCTTTAGTTTATGTATGAAACCCGGGGGTTGCCAGGATTTTGTTGTACACTCTGATATGTAAATGTGATATAACTGCATAGGGTAATTATATTCGAGTTGTGGAATTTGAGACCAGGGTAAGGCAGAAACTTTGAAAATATTTGTGAAAACCCTTCCGTAAGGCAGGGATTGTAAATGAGTTTGATTATTATTGGTCTTTATTTCATTTTAAAATACGTATTTTTAATCATAATTACAAAGGGGGGTTACACAAGTCACTCTTTTATTGCTTATGATTGTGTGAAATGCCTGGGCATGCATGTGCATAAGTTGCCATTTGACTATGGCACCTTTGTTAATTATACCTAATCCCAGCTTGACTTATGTTGTGTATAGTGATGCAAGTAAGCAGGGATTAGGGTGTGTCCTTATACAGCAGGGATGTGTGATGGCCTATGCCTCTCGACAGCTCAAACCTCATGAAATGAATTATCCCACCCATGGTCTAGATCTTGCGGCCATTGTGTTTGCTTTGAAAATTTGGCGACAATATTTGTATGGTGTGATAGTAGAACTGTGCTGTGACCACACGAGTCTTAAGTATTTGTATGATCAAAAAGAGTTGAATATGAGATAGCATCGTTGGATGAAGTTGCTTAAGGACTACAACTTGGAAATCAAATATCATCTGGGTAAGGCAAATGTAGTCGCGGATGCTCTTAGTCGAAAGACGGTACTTCTGGCAGCAATGATGATACAAGAGGGGAAATTGATAAAAAAATTTTGAGATCTGAATCTATCCAACCAGATCGTTTGTGCCAATTATACTGTTTTCCAAGGGGAAAGTGACTTGAGAGTTGAGATTAAAGAAGCTTAACGACAAGATGGTTAGATACAGCGTAATCTGGCTAGAACTGAACGGGGAGAAGCTTAGGGCTGTGATTTGTTGCCTAGTGGACTAGTTCGTTATCAGAAGAGAATTTATGTTCTACTTAAGGCGGAGTTAAGATAGAAGATTTTGAATGAGGCACACAAGAGCTGGTATACTCTTTACTTGTGAATGACCAAAATGTACTATAACTTGAAATCTATGTATTGGTGGTCAGGATTGAAGAGTAATATGACAAAATATATGGCGTGATGTCTTACTTGCCAGAGGGTAAAGATTGAGCACTAGAGACCACCGGGTTTGTTGCAAAGTCTGGAAAGTGTGACCATGGATCTTGTTGTGGGATTACCCAGGATCAAGAATTATAATGCGATCTGGGTGATTGTTGACCAGTTGATGAAGTTGGCATACTTCATACCAATAAATGCTAGTTACTCTCCTGACAAGCTATTAGAGATTTACATTCAAGAGATTGTGAAGCTCCATGGCATACCAAAGAATATCATTCCCGATCGAGATACCCGATTCACCTTAAGATTTTGGAGGGCTTTGTATGAGGCCCTGGGTACTTAGTTGAGATTTAGTACAACCTATCATCCTCAAATGGACGGACAATCTGAGAGGACTATTTAGACATTGGAGGATATGTTGCGATCATGTGTCGTCGACTTTAAAGGGAATTGGGATTAATTTCTTCCCCTTGCCAAGTTCGCCTACAACAATAGCTATCATGCGAGCATCCAGATGGCTCCGTATGAAGCATTATATGGGAGGAAGTGCCAATCAGCATTATGTTGGAATGAGTTATCTGAGAGGAAGCTTTATGGGCCGGATCTTGTTGATCAAACCTTAGCACATATTTGAATCATTCGAAAGAGGCTCCTTACAGTGCAAAGTCGACAGAAAAGCTACTCTGACAAGAGAAGAAAACCTCTAGAGTTTAAAGTTGGTGATCATGTATTTTTAAGGGTATCTCTAGTTACTGGCATCGAGAGAGCTATCAAGAGAAAGAAGCTAAGCCAGAGGTATATAGGTCCTTTTGAGATTCTTGCGAGAATTAGGCCTATTGTGTATCGAGTAACCATACCCCCAAACTTGAGTAGGTCCACGATGTATTTCATGTTTTCCAACTGAAGAAGTACCAACCGGATCTATCTCACATTGTTGTGTATGAAGAATTCAAACTACAAGACTACTTCACCTATGCGGTAGAGCCAGATCAGATCATTGATAGAGAAGAATGACGGCTCAGACACCAAAGCATGACACATGTGAAGGTGATCTGGAAGGGAATGGCTTAGAGAGAGGCAACCTAGGAAGCAGAAGCTGATATGTGGAGGCATTATCCGGAGTTTATGGCTCAAGTGGTGTGACAAATTTCAAGGACGAAATTTATTTTATAGGGGAGAAATGTAATATCCTAAAAAGTGATTAAGGGCTAATGATTTCAAAAGTGGATGTAATTATTATTGAATAAACACTTTTGGAGACTATGTGAAGGGAATTTGGTGGTTTTAGTGATTCCAATGGTTTCCTTGTGAAAAATTATGTGGGAATAAGTTTGATTGTTGATTTTGGAGCCACTAGACACATGGTTGAAAATTTGATAAACTGTTAAGTGTAATTCTATGCAGGGCAGTAGTTTTATAAGGTCATTTTGAATGGGCAAATGGTGTCTAAAAATTCTGAAACTTTCCAGTTTTAAATTTCACATGTCAAGCTTCAAAATGGACGTGTAATTCATGTCATTTCTTTTTGTGAGCTGGGAGTTATAAATTTTTGAAGTTTGCCCAGCGAAATTGATTATTTTCTAGAACAGCAGGAAAAGATTAAGATTTTGGGAATTTCGTGATTCTAGATAGCAAAATTCTATATTTTTTATTGAATCTAGACTCAATAAGGGTTCTATAGGCTTTGAAATCACTCCAATTCGACTTTTCAAAAATTAGTTATGATTTTTCAAAGTTTAGGCAGAAATCTGCGAGAAGTTCTAAAAAATCTGAACTTATTGGAAATTAAATTAATAATTAAATATCATATAATATATGATATTAAATATCATCATCCTTCTTTCTTAAGAGAGAGAAAGTTGAGAGAGTTTAGAGAGAGAAAGGGAAGAAATCTCATAAGGTAAGCCGATTTCTCCGACGATTTAGCTCCTAACGCATATAACTCCGACCCTAAGCCATTCTTCTTTGTTCTTTAAGGTTTGGAGGCTCAAAAATCTATTGTTATTTAGGTTAGGGTTTCAGCCATATTTGGGAAAAACTTGTAGGAGCTTGAGGTAACTTCCAAACCTTCGTATGTTAACTATTCTGGTTGCTGTGGGCAATTTAATTGATGAAATTTTGCCATATTGCCGTTGGTTTTAAATTTTGGAAATTGAGTTGTCTAACGGTTATGCTGCCCAATTTTGGTTCAAATGGTAGTTATAACCTAATATAATAGTTAATAAAGTGGCTAGAAGTAGAAAGGAACGCGTTTATGGAGTCGAAATTGTAAAACCCCAATTTTCCCCAAAGAACACATAAATTTGGGCCAGCTCTAGAAATATATCTTAGAGTTGGATTTTCAATGATTTGATGGTTCCATTGCGTTCAGGAGGGAAAATTAGGTGGGGTTACATTTGGTCACTTTTTTGGAAAAGGCCGAAAAAGCATAATTACGAAAACGCCTCTGAAACCCTTAAAGTGGGGCTGCCAAGGTTAAATTTATAATTTAACATTGAATTTGATAATTCTAAGTTTGGAAATGGATTCCTTAGGTGGAAATATGTTAGGTTAGCTCATGTTAGAATTTTGGGAAAATTGCAGTCGGATCGGGTACAGCGGGGCCGGTGTAACCCCCTGGCTTTAAACACGTAATTATAATTCGATAATGCATAATTAAATCGGGTTAGAGTCCATTGGATACTTTAAACTCATTTAAACTTCTTGCTTCACATTAGGATTTTCACAGAATCTTTCAAAATCTTTTTCCCACCCTGATCTCAATTTCACTGTTCGAATATAATTACCTTGCAGTTAATATACATTTATTCATATCAGAGTGTGTAACCAAATCCCCGGCAACTCCCGGGTCCTATACATATATAACCTGAGGGTTATAAGTATTCATTAGGGGATTACACAACCAAAATCGAATATAATATTCATATTTCAAAATATACAGTAATCCTGAGTATAAAATAGATAACCAACATCTCCAAAATCATTTGTACCCCTAAAGTCCTAATTGCTCAGGGTTGGCCTCTTCTCTTTTGAGCCACACGCCCTGTCTGAAATGTTAGTCATAGGAAAGAATGAGATTTGAGAGAATCCCAGTAGTAACAAACCACTCACACAATGCATAAACACAAAGCATGTACATAAAGTATTTGCCCGAGAGCAAACCCTGCTATTTTATACACTCTCACTCGAGCACAAGAGACTGTACTCGAGCAGCGACCTCAGGTGCACTCGAGCACTAGGAAGTGAGACCCAGCGAGTGACTACCTGAGAACAACCATAGCTTCCCAAGTCTTAAATCGATTCCCTCACTTGAGCATGCCCATGCTCACTCGAGCATGCCCATGCTCACTCGAGCATGCCCATGCTCACTCGAGCATGATCATATCTCACTTGCAAGTCAGGAAGTATGCTTGCGGTTTCTACCTGAAGACCTTCCTAAAATACCCAGAATTTCACATCGTGCTCGAGTGAGTTCCTCCCTCACTCGAGTGATGTCTATCAGATGCCAAAATCGCAGCAACTGATATGGTTTTCCAGAATTGACCAATTAAGCTCCAATGGTTCCTAAACCTATACCAACACTTATTCTCATACTAAACCCCACAATGAACCTATTGGCAACAATAAAACAACCTAATTTACCTCAATCAACACATTCTCAACTCTAGCTCACAAACCACACAACACCACAATTTTATCAAACTACCTCATTCAACTTCAAATCAATTCTAACCAACTCCCAGTATCACAACCTACCAAATGAACAGTGACACTTCACTCAACTCCTACATTTCACTTACATCATATTTAGGGTACAAATTTCAGAATATATAAAACTTAACCAAAATGCACGACAATTATACCAAAAGGTCACCAATGCTTACCTTCTCAACTTGCCAAGGTCAAGCCCTTGATTCCTCAACTTTTCAAATTTCACAATCCTTCAAATACCACCAATGAAAATTATGAAACCACAGAAGTCAAGCTCTCAACTTCTTGGACAACTTTATTGAAGATAAGATAAGCATTTGAAGTCAAATACTTACCTAGAATTCAACCCCTTTCTTTCTCTTTCTTGCCTAGATCAGCGAAAATGGAGAGAATGGAGAGAGAAAGTGAGATATTGATAAAGAAGCAGTTTTTTCCACATTCCTATGCACTTAGCCGACTTGAGAGGGAGAGAGGATGAGTTTGAAAATGTTGACTTCATCCATGGTCCATAGTTTGCCACTTGTCACTATCTTATGCTTCCTTCAATGATTTCATATAACTTGCATGCAAAGGATTCCACCCCTTGTTCTTTCAATCCTAACCATTGATCTTGATTACTAAGGAGTTTTCTCTTCGGTAACTGACCAGTCAGCCGGTAACTTTATCGTTTTGCCCCTGATCATTTCAATACTCATTAAACCATTACTACACACCTTACATCACATTGTACAACACATACTTCAAAAGTACTCAATTAATATTAATTACATCACTTTGAAATTATTAATCCTTGATTACAATCTAGGATATTATAATTCTCCCCCCAAAAATTAAATTTCGTCCTCGAAATTGTTACACAACTTGAGCCATAAACTCTGGATATCGTCTTCGGATATCTTCCTCCGCTTCCCAAGTTACTTCTCTCTGAGTCATTCCCTTCTAGATCACCTTCACATACAGAATGCTTCGATGTCCGAGCCGTCATTCTTCTCGGTCAATGACTTGCTCCGGTTCCACCATATACGTGAAATTATCTTGTAGCTCGACATCCTCATATTGAATGATGTGAGACGAATCCGGTTGGTACTTCTTTAGTTGAGAAACGTGGAACACATCATAGAGTCTGCTCAAGCTCGGGTGTAGTGCTACTCTGTAAGCAACAGGCCCAATCCTCTCAAGGATTTCAAATGGTCCTATATACCTCAGGCTCAGCTTTTTCCTCTTGATCGCTCGCCCAACGCCCGTAACTGGTGATACTCTCAGAAAAATATGATCTCCAACCTCAGACTCTAGAGGCCTTCTTTTCTTGTCAGCATAGCTTTTCTGTCGGCTCTGCGCTGTAAGCAACCTCTTACAAATAATCCGAATCTGTGCTGAGGTTTGATCAACCAAATCTGGCCCATAAAGTATCCTTTCGGATAACTCATTCCAGCATAAGGGCGATTGACACCATCTTCCATACAATGCTTCATACGGAGCCATTTGGATGCTCGCATGATAGCTATTATTGTAAGCGAATTCAGCCAGTGGAAGGAAATGATCCCAACTTCCTTTAAAGTCGAGAACACAAGCTCGCAACATATCTTCCAGCATTTGAATTGTTCTCTCAGATTGTCCATCCGTTTAAGGATGATATGCCGTGCTGAATCTCAGTTTAGTACCCAAGGCTTTATGCAATGCTCTCCAAAATCTCGAAGTGAATCGTGGATCTTGGTCAGAAATGATGTTTTTCGGAACACCATGGAGTTTCACGATCTCATTAACATAAATCTCTGCTAGTTTGTCAAGAGAATAACCAGCATTGATTGGTATGAAGTGGGCTGACTTCGTTAGCCGATCCATAATTACCCATATCGCATCATAGTTCCTGATCCTGGGCAATCCCACAACCAAATCCATGGTCACACTTTCCCATTTCCACTCCGGAATTTCAGGACTCTGAAGTAAACCAGGTGGTCTCTGGTGCTCGATCTTTACCTTCTGGCAAGTGAGACACCTTGCTACATATTTGGTCACATCACTCTTCAAACCCGGCCACCAATATACCGATTTCAGATTATGATACATCTTGGTCATACCAGGATGAAGAGTATATCGACTCTTGTGCGCCTCATCTAGAATCTTCTGCCTCAACTTCGCCTTAAGTGGAACGCAGACTCTTTTCTGATAATGAACTAATCCACGAGGTGATAGGTCGTAGCCTAGAACTTCTCCCAGTTCAATTTGACCTAGATTATGCTGTATCCAGCCATCTTACCTCTGAGCTTCTTCAATCTCCGCCCTTAGATCACTCTCCTCCTGAGAAACAATGTAATTGGCACAGATGATCTGGTTTGTCAAATTCAAATCATGAAAATCTTCAATCAATTTCCCTTCTTGGATCATTATAGCTGCAACGAGCATAGTCTTTCGACTTAGAGCCTCAGCGACTACATTTGCCTTACCCGAATGATATTTAATTTCCAGGTCATAGTCCTTAAGCAATTCCATCCAGCGGCGCTGTCTCATATTTAATTCTTTTTTATCATACAGATATTTAAGACTCTTGTGGTCACATTACAGTTCCACAATCACACCATACAGGTAATGACACCAAATCTTCAAAGCAAACATAATGGCCGCAAGCTCCATATCATGAGTGGGATAGTTTAATTCATGAGGTCTGAGCTGTCAAGAGGCGTAGGCCACCACACGTCCCTGCTGCATAAGGACACACCCTAATCCCTGCCCACTGGCATCAGAATACATAACATATATCAAACTAGGATCGGGCAAAATCAACACAGGTGCCGTAGTCAACCTCTCCTTCAGCTCCACAAAACAGTTTTCACATTTCTCGTCCCACACAAACGGCTGATCCTTTCTCATGAGCTTGGTTATCGGCAATGCAATACGGGAGAAATTCTGGATGAATCTCCGATAATACCCAGCAAGACCCAGAAAACTGCGTACTTCCGCCATAGATTCTGGCCTCTTCTAGTCCAGTACTGCTTCCACTTTATTGGGATCCACAGAGACCCCTTCTTGCGAGATAACATGGCCTAGGAATTTTACTTCAGATAGCTAGAACTCGCACTTACTCAGTTTAGCATATAGTTGCTTCTCTCGTAAAGTATTCAATACGATTCTCAAATGATGCTCATGCTCTTCTATACTTTTGGAATATATCAGAATGTCATCGATAAACACAACAACAAACTGGTCCAGATATTGTCGAAAGATACGGTTCATGTAATCCATGAAAACCGCAGGCGTATTGGTTAGCCCAAATGGCATCACCAGAAACTCATAATGACCATATCGGGTCCTGAAAGCAGTCTTTGAAACATCCTCTGCTCTCACTTGCAGCTGATGATACCCTGACCTTAGATCAATTTTTGAGAACACACACGAACCAGAGAGTTGATCTAAAAGGTCATTGATTCGAGGAAGAGGGTACTTGTTTTTAATAGTAACTTTATTCAGTTCTCTATAGTCAATACACAATCGAAGACTCCCATCTTTCTTCTTTACAAACAACACTGGAGCTCCCCACGGTGACACACTGGGCCTAATAAACCCTTTCTCAATCAAATCTTCTATTTGTTTCTTTAACTCCATCATTTCATTTAGGGCCATACGATATGGGGCCTTAGATATAGAACCAGCTCCAAGCACAATATCAATTGGGAACTGAACTTCCCTTTCTGGAGGTAATCCGCTCAGATCGTCTGGAAACACCTCGGGGAATTCATTCACCATGGGTATATTACTCAAGATTTCACCAGTTTCCCCTTGCACAGAGAAAAACACTACATACCCCTGGCAACCCTTTTCAAGATACCTTTCAGCTTTAGCTGCTGAAAGAAAATTCATACTAGCATCCACAACTTCAGTCTTCTAAGAAGCAGGATATATTATCCTTTTGTTCCCGCAATCAAGTAATACATTATTTGCCGTTAACCAATCAAAACCCAAAATGACTTCCAATTGGTAAAGCGGCAGACATATCAAATCTACAACAGATTGATGCCCTTCTACAGTTATGACACAACTCAAGCAAGCTTCTGTGGTCAAGTCCTTAACACCCATCGGAGTTGACACTACTAATTCAAATGGCAGTTTATGTACATGCAATCCCAGGCGCTTCACGCAATTATAGGCAATGAAGGAGTGACTTGCACCCGAGTCAAATAAAACTTGCAACAGATAGCCATTAAGAAGAATTTTACCTTGTATTAGCTCAGGAGATTTGCGGGCCTCCTCATAGGTCATAGCGAATACATGACCCTGTGTCTTTGGTTTCTGATCTGGTCGTGGCTCTTTGTATTTAGCAGTAGTATGTGTAACCCCCTTCATGCTTAAGGCCGAGATTTAGTTCAAAACACGTAATTGATGTAGAATTAGAGACCCTAAATGATTTTGGGACTTAAGCAAAATCAAACTTCCCAAAATCATGGCTTACAAAAACTTTTACCAAATCTGTTCATGACGGTCTCATATTTACATTTCAATACTAAATGGCCTGTACAAGTTGATTTCATTCACAAATATCAGAGTATAAGGCAAATTCCCGACACACTCGGGTTCCATTCATTAATAAGGGTTTTACAAAGGCATAAAGCCCACAATTCATTACCCTTAACTTGGGGATTACACAAAACTATACTACAATCCCATTATATACAATTGTTTCCCAAAAATATCCAAAAGATATACATGATAACCAATAAAACCAAAATATACATCTAAACCAGAGCATTATCCACTCTTCGTCGCCCACTTTCCCTTTGATCCTTCTGCCCTATCTAAAACATGGTTTTTGGGAGTGTGAGATTCTAAGGAATCCCCGTAGTAACAAATCAGTCATATAATGTACAATAATAATGCATGTAAGCAAATCATTAACCACAACAAGCAACTACAACGGCAGTTACAACGGCAATGGTTAGTATGACACATGTCATCCCTTACGATTGTTCACGCTGAATTGCTCACGTTGCATTGCATCACAACAATCCACGCAATACATTTCACCACAGCTGGGATTCATGTAATGCATTTCATACACAAGCCATACATGCAAGATACACACAGCCCACGGCTGGATTCACAAATGCCGCCCGACGGGTCAGATTCACAAATATCCATGTCGATTATGACGGCAGTTCAACGGCCGACCTAGAGATACCATCGTCAATCCCTACACGGCTCACGCTAACCTGCTCACGCCGTAATAGATCATGGCACACATTTCACAAATTCAATGATAAGTTATGCATGCCAAAACATTATACATAATATGAGAGAAGAGTCACTACCTTGATCCTTCCGGGCGTGTCCTAGCGCCGGTCTCTCCCGAGGAAGGCAAATGTCGTATCCTAGAATCATGATTAGGGACGAAGAGTTATATTCTATTTCAAGACTTATTTAGCTTGAAACACTTAATTTTGGTTATCATAATTGACCCTTAAGAGGCCACAAATGCCTCTAAAAAAGCCCTAAAAGGTTGGGAAACAATAGGTTAAAGATCTCCTTTCGAAAACTCAAAGTGCTGAAACACAGGGGTGGGCCGCGGCCAGCCCTTCCTTGGGCTGCGGCCCAAATATGGTCAGAAGGCCGTGGGCCGCGGCCAGACATCCATGGGCTGCGGCCCAAATCAGGCCAGAAAGTCTTGGGCCGCGGCCAAGAAATTTCCTGACTCTTGGCTAAATTTTGAAAAACCATAACTAATTGTAGAAAAATCGAAACGAGGTGATTCCAAAGCCAAATGAAAGGTATAAAAGTCCTCTTTCAAGGAAAAATATAGCCCATTACTGGAAATCACAACACAAATACAGAATCACCAAAAACTAAACACTACTCCAAAACAGAGTTTTGTTTCAATCCCAAACTTTGGACAGCCATATCTCACAGAATTCTAAACGAAATGACACAAAATATATGTCCATTTGGAAGCTTGGGATGTGAAATTTAAGACTGGAAAGTTTCATAATTTTCCAATACCATTTGGTCATTGAAAACGCTCGTGCAAACGGACTGCACAAAACAGAGCTCAAACCAGACAACTTTCCAACTTTTCCCAAGTGATTCAAATGAACCCAAAATCAATAACCAAGCTCATTCCCACACAAAATCACTCAAGGAATCCAATGGGAATGTCAAAACCACCAAAATCCTATTCCATTATCATGCTTTGGTTTTGGGTAACATTAAACACTAAAATCTCAAATTCTCCAAACTTAACAATTTCCAACCCAAACAATTCTATCTGTCCAAAATGCATTCCAAACATACAAATTCTATACCAAACATATACCAAACTCTCAATGGCCCTCATTTTCGAAAATGGCCCAAGAATTCTAGAAAATCCAAGTTAATCCATTTGGCATAAAACATAGATAGATAGATAGGTTTCACTCACCTTATCAACTTTCTCAAAAGGAGTTCTTGATTCACCACTTTCCAAAATTTCGTGTGGGCACAAACCACAACCAATGGACAAACTACAACCATAGAAATGTAGCTCTTAACTCAAGGATCAACTTTAATGAAGGGAGTTTGAGCAAAGGAAGGCATTTACTTACCCAAAGATCAAGCTTTCTTCTTTCCCTTGCCTTCAACAATGGTGAACGAGAGAGAGAAAGCAAGAATGAGAGAGAAAATGTGAGAGATGGAGTGAGGAAGAAGAAGGAAATGATAACATACTCCCTCCCCCATACTTCAGCCGAAAGAGAGAGAAGAGAGGAGAGAGAATTGATTATTTTAATCAATTTTGACTTACACACATGCCCTCTCCCCCATACCCTCTATGCCACATGTCAAATTGCTATTGGTTCTCACCAAATAAGTCACCAATTAACTTATCTAATCTCTCCATTAGCCATTTTAATCACACATCTCATTTTCTCTTAGTTAGTAATTAATTTCCCCATTAATTACCACTTATGGCCAATATTTCCATTATTCCAAATTTTTCAGTAATTATGACATATTAATTTAATATTGCCATAAAACACATAATAATTCCAATTAAATTCATAATTATCCATAATAATCATGATTAACCCATAATCAAAAATTAGGATATTACAGTATGCCCCACACGCTTACAATTGTAACATATTATTTTACCATCACAAGTTTTACCCTGATGTGGTTGGTTATAGCGACGACAAATCCACGGTGTAAAATATGTTCTTTGCTAGTCATGGCTCCCAGACTAGTAGGGCTTTTTACCACTTCCAGATGAAGGTCCTTGCCCCTTTCACTTCTGTGAGGTAACACCCTTATTGGGTTCATTGGGATGACTAGAAGTTCTGGCAGGATATAGTTCTCTCAAATTATTCTCTGTAATTCTACACTGTTCAACCGCCTTATTAAACTTGGTGAATTGGTGGGTAGCTAGCCGTTTCCTCAATTCTCGCCTCAGACCGCGAATGAGCATATCAGAACTCCATTCCTCATCATCCTTGTACCGGAGATAAGAAGAATACTGAGTCAAGCGGATAAAACGGGACAAATAATCATCAAAGCTCTCCGTATCCCTTTGTCTACTGTTAAGAAATTCTGTTTCCTTCTCGAGTTGCACTGATTTGGGAAAATACTTCTCATTGAATTCTTGTTGGAACAGTTCCCAAGTCAATGGTATCTCTTTGCCCTTCAATGTTAGGGCGATATTCCGCCACCAATGATCTATATCCCCTTCAAGTTTGTAAATGGCCAATCATGGCTTCACCTTATCCGGGCACCCAAGAACCTCAAATATTTTCTCTAGCCTGTTCAACCAATCCTCGGCTGCTTGAGGATCAAACCTCCCTCTGAACGCCAGAGGCAGGTGCTTACAGAATCTAGTGACCCAAAACTGAAGGTCTCTTTCCTCTCTAAGCGGTATCCCATAAGACTCTTGATTCGGAATAACACGAGGCGGGGATTCTAGTGGTCGAGCTGACCCTTCGGCAGTGTCCTCATAGCGGGTTTCTTCTTGAGTTTCTACCTGAATAGACTGAACTGGGTTCTCCTTGTTCTTTGCTTTCTCTACTCTGAGCTCTTCTCTCAGCTCAGTTATCATATCCCGCTGATCCTTGATTAGACCCATTAATTCCTGCATTGCATTCGGTGGGTTATCATTGACGACCTCCACCTCTGGGTCTACACGCAAAATATTGGGGCGTCCTCTGGTTTTCTTCATTCTACAGACAACTTTCCCCATTAATTCAGCATAGACAGTATGCACATATAAGCACAAAACTTATATATATATATCCATCTCAATAAAACATACATGTGCATACACACAATCATTCATAGATGATCTTCTATCCCTTAAACCAACTAAGGGATCTATCCTAGCAAACTCTATCATAGCCAGGAACCAGGCTCTGATACCAAAATGTAACCCCTGGCTTTAAACACGTAATTATAATTCGATAATGCTTAATTAAATCAGGTTAGAGACCATTGGATACTTTAAACACATTTTAACTTCCTGCTTCACAGTAGAAATTTCACAGAATCTTTCAAAATCTTTTTCCCACCCTGGTCTCAATTTCACTGTTCGAATATAATTACTTGTGCAGTTAATATACATTTATTCATTTCAGAGTGTGTAATCAAATCCCCGGCAACTCCCGAGTTCTATACATATATAACCTGAGGGTTATAAGTATTCACTAGGGGATTACACAACCAAAATTGAATATAATATTCATATTTCAAAATATACAGTAATTCTGAGTATAAAATAGATAACCAACATCTCCAAAATCATTTGTACCCCTAAAGTCCTAATTGCTCTGGGTTGGACTCTTCTCTTTTAAGCCACACGCCCTGTCTGAAATGTTAGTCATAGGAAAGAATGAGATTCGAGAGAATCCCAGTAGTAACAAACCACTCACACAATGCATAAACACAAAGCATGTATATAAATCACAAACAGCAATAGCGGCAACAATCTCAAAGATACATGGTTTTCACCACAAATGACAGCACTCACGGCTATATACACAATACGACAGCTCTCGCTGTAATCATAATCACGACATCTTACGCTATAATCACCATCATGACAGCTTACGCTGTAATCATAATAACTACAGCTTGCGCTGTAATCGACAGCCTACGTTGTAAACGATAGCTTGCGCTGTAAATGACAGCTATCACCAGCTGTAACCGTAGCAGCATCAAAGAATCATCACCGAATAGTAATAGCACACACATACAGAGCATTACACATGGTATAAGAGAGAGAGAGAGAGTCACTCCTTGATCCTTTCCCGACGTTTCTTGGCACTGCGGGCTCACGAGGACGGCAAATATCAATTCCTGTAAACCAAGTTAGGGACAACCCGTCAATCTCTTTTCCAAGTTCTTATTTCTATCTATAATACTTTAAGTTGGTTATCATTTGAACTCTTTAGGTGACTATTTTAGGTCTAAACATATGCCTAAAGGTTTAGGCGAAACTACCCCGAAGACCCTCTTTCTAGGAAGAATTTTTGAATTTTGGGCTGGCTCACTCGAGTGAAAGGAGCTTCACTCGAGTGACACCCTCATCAGTACTCCAGCACCAGCGAGTGAACCTTAGAAAGTGTTTGCCCGAGAGCAAACCCTGCTATATTATACACTCTCACTTGAGCATAAGAGACTATACTCGAGCAGCGACCTCAGGTGCACTCGAGCACTAGGAAGTGAGACCCAGCGAATGACTGCCCGAGAACAACCATAGCTTCCCAAGTCTTAAATCGATTCCCTCACTTGAGCATGCCCATGCTCACTCGAGTATGATCATATCTCACTCGCAGTCAGGAAGTATGCTCGCGGTTTCTGCCTGAAGACCTTCCTAAAATACCTAGAATTTCACATCGTGCTCGAGTGAGTTCCTCCCTCACTCGAGTCATGTCTATCATATGCCAAAATCGTAGCAACTGATATGGTTTTCCAGAATTGACCAATTAAGCTCCAATGGTTCCTAAACCTATACCAACACTTATTCTCATACTAAACCCCACAATAAACCTATTGGCAACTATAAAACAACCTAATTTCCCTCAATCAACACATTCTTAACTCTAGCTCACAAACCACACAACACCGCAATTTTATCAAACTACCTCATTCAACTTCAAATTAATTCCAACCAACTCCCAGTATCACAACCTACCAAATGAACAGTGACACTTCACTCAACTCCTACATTTCACTTACATCATATTTAGGGTACAAATTTCAGAATATATAAAACTTAACCAAAATGCACGACAATTATACCAAAAGGTCACCAATGCTTACCTTCTCAACTTGCCAAGGTCAAGCCCTTGATTCCTCAACTTTTCAAATTTCACAATCCTTCAAATACCACCAATGAAAATTATGAAACCACAGAAGTCAAGCTCCAACTTCTTGGACAACTTTATTGAAGATAAGATAAGCATTTGAAGTCAAATACTTACCTAGAATTCAACCCCTTTCTTTCTCTTTCTTGCCTAGATCAGTGAAAATGGAGAGAATGGAGAGAGAAAGTGAGATATTGATGAAGAAGCAGTTTTTTCCACATTACTATGCACTTAGCCAACTTGAGAGGGAGAGACGATGAGTTTGAAAATGTTGACTTCATCCGTGGTCCATAGTTTGCCACTTGTCACTATCTTATGCTTCCTTCAATGATTTCATATAACTTGCATGTAAAGGATTCCACCCCTTGTTCTTTCAATCCTAACCATTGATCTTGATTACTAAGGAGTTTTCTCTTCGGTAACTGACCAGTCGGCCTGTAACTTTACCATTTTACCCTTGATCATTTCAATACTCATTAAACTATTACTACGTACCTTACATCACATTGTATAACACATACTTCAAAAGTACTCAATTAATATTAATTACATCACTTTGAAGTTATTAATCCTTGATTACAATCCAGGAGTTGGGTCCCCAGGGGCATTTTTATAAATTTTCATTATAGACTCATATTACACCCAGAAATACCATGGAAGTGTCTAAATGGTTCATTTGGAATTGCAAGATTCGATATTTGCCTTGATTGTGAACGACCTGTGCCAGAGCATATTCGGAAAGAACCAGGTAGTGACTCTTTCTCTTATACTATATGTAATGCATTGTATGTGTGTTGTATCACTATTTTATGATGATTTCTAATACTGCTGCGGTTACAGCTGGTAATAGCTGTCATTATACAGCGCAAGCTGTCGTTATTGTGATTAAAGTATAAGCTGTCGTGATTGTGATTACAGCGAGAGCTGTCGCATTGTGTATACAGCCATAAGTGCTGTCATTTGTTGTAAAAGCCATGTATCTTTGTGCTGCTACTGCTGTTGCTATTTATGATTTACTTACATGCTGTGTGCTTATATATTGTATGAGTGACTTGTTACTACTGAGATTCTTTTGAATCTGATTCTTTCTATGAACTAACCAACAGACAGGGCAAGTGACTCAAAAGGGAAGCAAACAACCAAGAGCAGCTTGGACTCCTTAGAGATTTTTTATGTTGATTGTTGTTATCCATTTTGATTTGGGATTATTGTATATATGTGGAATGATTTTGTGTAATCCCTTACATGGAAAACTATAAACCCTTAGTGAATAAATGAAACCCGGGGATTGCTGGGATTTTTGTTGTACACTCTGATATGTATGAATGCGATTCAACAACACAAGGTAATTATATTCAAAACTTTAATTTGAGACTAGAATAGGAATGAAATTTTGAAAGAGTTTGTGAAAACCCTACCATAAGGAGTGGAGTTTGAAATGAGTTTAATTATTCATTGGTCTCTAATTCATTTTAATTACACCTTTTTGAATCATAATTATGGTTTTTGAGGCAGGTGGTTACACAAGGTAACAGAGGGATTGATTAGTTTTAAGTGGGAATTTTGAATGTGAGAATGTTTGTTTGATTATAAAATGCTGATATGATATAAAAAAAATATTGTTAATACATGCTTTCGTAGTTGTTAATTTTGCTAAGGTAGTTGTTAATATGAAGTTTGTGTTGTAAATTGTCATGAAAGATGAGAACTAGTTTGGGTAAGAATCTATTTTTTTTCTTTCATATGGGGGAAGTTTTTAAATGGTAGAGAAAATGAAATGCAATATATTGGTGGTTTGGTAAGAACAAGATGTATAAAGGAAGGCACAACTTATAAGGAGTTTCAAACAATCTTATCATCTAATTGGAATAAAAAGTAATGCAATTTGTTTGAAGTTCAAAGTTACCCTTGATATATCAATATTTGTGGATCTTGTAGATGATGAATGGGTGGATCATTTAATAAAATTTAATCAAGAATATGGCCATGTGTACATTGAAGTGCGATGACAGGTGACGACAGTGACAACAGTAGAGGAGGAGGTAGTGGCGGTGTAACCCCCATCGTAATTAATATCCGGATTATGCAATTAAGATGAAATAGAGACCAATAAGACAAAACATCATTTATAAACCCATCAACCAGACGGGGTTTTCACAATTACATTTCAAAATTATTAAAAACACGGTATCATATTTACACTCCGAATATAATTACTATGCGAAGATAAATTACATTTATACAAATATCAGAGTACGCAATATAAATTTCCGGCAATCCCGGAATCATATCTTCGCTCAATAATCATAGGGCACATTAGCCCATACAATTCAAATAACAGGGATTACACAACTTATCCGAATACATTCTCAAATACTGATCCATACAATCAGATACATAATCCCAATTACGCATTGATAACCAACTACTAAGCTCTCACCCAGAAACGAGTCCTCTTCGTCCTTGGATGCCTGCTTCATCCTCAATCTTCCTTCCCTGTCTAAAATGTTGATAGGGGAGGGTGAGATTCTGGGGAATCTCAGTAGGAAACAGATACCAATATGCATGCAAGATAAGTATTTAATGCATGACATGCTTGCATCACAATAACTCACGTTCACATAATGATGTATCCGCATGCTCAATGTTTCACAACATACTCATGGCCATAGCAAAACTAGAAACAGAGCTATAATCATTCATACATGTCTCACATAATCACGCAAAGCAATAACATGCATCAATACACAAATACAATTATCAATACATGCAGGAGAGGTAAGTTCCCTACACTCTTTCCACGTAAGCTCCAGCTCCGGCTGCTCACGATCATGGAAATCATCAAATCCTATAACCAACATCAAGGACATAGGATTAATCCCTTTTCCAATTCCTTAACTTTTAGACACTCAAGTTGGTTATCATTATTGCTCTTTAAGCACCCTCAAACACCTCAATCCATAGCTCTAAAGGGTTGGAAGACTATCCCCAAAGATCCCTTTTTGAACACTCAAACGTGATATTTTTCACTGCCTCACTCGAGCACAGATGCTCTCACTCGAGCACAAGTACGGACATCACTCGAGCATTGGTACGGACAGCACTCGAGCACAAGAGAAAGTGAGACTGCGAGTGCTCACCCGAAAGCACAAAGAAACCTTCGAGAACTGGCTCACTCGAGCACGCTGGACCTCACTCGAGTACAAGGCCAAATGCCTCACTCGAGCACCCGCGAGAGAAGTCCAGGAAGTGAGAACCTGAGAGCACCACTCTTCACCTGAGGCACAAGCTCACTCGAGCATGACCCCCAGTGCTCGAGTGAAACGGCTATGCCCGCGAGTGCCAGAGCACACTCGTGGCAACCAGCACGTGAGTGAAGACCAGAAAGCAACCCTTCCTTCTGGACCCCCACTATCACTCGAGCAGACCATGCTCACTCGAGCATGTTCTTCACTCACTCGAGCATAAAGCGATGTGCTCGAGCATTGCTCATAAAAACCCAGGTGCACTCGAAGCAAAACAAAGGGAGAACTCACATATCACTCGAGCACACACGGCTCACTCGAGCAACATTCATCCCTCACTCGAGCACACCCCTGTCTGCTCGAGTGAATCTATCAGATTCCAGAAAACGCAGCAACACTTACCACATTTCCTAACTCTTGCCCAATTGATCCAAATGGACCCAAAACTTCTACCAAAGCTACTCCCACACAAAATCACTCACTGAATTCAATGGAATCAATAGAATTACCAAAATCCCATTCCATTTACATGCTTTGGTCTAGGGCATCACAATCATCATTTTTCCAAAATCACTAACTTCAATCATTTCAATCCCCAATCAATCTATCTATTCCAAACTCACTCTAAGATACCATTTCTATAACCATAACATGCCAAACTACCCATTGACCCATATTTTCGAAATTAGGGCAATAATTCCAGAAATTCCAAACTTAATCATTTGGCATGAAACATAGATAGAAAGATTGGGTTCACATACCTTATCAACTTTCTCAAAGACACTCTTTGATTCTCCAAGCTTCATATTTTCGTGATTCTTCAAATCACCACCAATGGAGAAGCTACAACCATCAAATTGAAGCTCTCAACTCAATGATCAACATTTATGAAAAGGATTTGAGCAAAGGAAGCCATTTACTCACCTTTTCCCAAGCTTTTCCTTTCTCTTCTTCCTTCAACCATGCGCACAAGAGAGAGAAAACGAAAGAGAGAGAGAGAAGAGAGGAGATGGAGATGATGATGATGTGTCCCACATCACTTATCCCACATCCAAGGGTCCACACTTTGCCACTTGTCACCATCTCACTTCAACTCTCATGGGCTCACATGCACACACATACACATGATTATGCCCCTTACTCAACTTCACAAATCAATCCTAGCCATTGATCTTGAAGCTACCAATGAGTTCCCTCTTCGGCAACCAATCAAATGGTCGGTAACTTTACCGTTTTGCCCCTGATTATGGCAATTCCTCTTAAATCACCATCAACTCATTTTATATCTCTTAATCACAATTTGGACTCTCGCTAAACCAGGGCTTAGCAGTCCACTAATCTCAGGCTTAATCTCTAAGCTCAAGTATCAAAATTCGGGATATTACATTTCTCCCCCCGTTCAATAAATTTCGTCCTCGAAATTTGTTCCACCACTAAGGACATAAACTCCGGACGCTTCTTCACGACAGCTTCCGTTTCACAATTTATTCCATATGGGATAGTCCCGTTTAGACCACCCACACAATGGAGCGTCTCAAACTTGACTCTTGTAAGAATCTTAAACCATAAATACAACCCTAGTTGCCATAAATGGCAATCGGCCCATTTCACGATTGCTAATCGAACACAATCATCACACTATTTCCAAACAAGCACAATCGCTTCCACATACGATTGTCACACACTCTATCACCACATAACCACAATCGTCACAAGCCTTCCTCAACTCATGAGTGGCTAGCGCATCTCAATATCCGGTGACTCTAATTCATGAGCCATATCATAAGATTTTGGCAGTTGGGCAGCATAGGCCACCACTCTGCTTAACTCAATCTAGTTACTCCTTCTGGGAGTAAACACCACCAACTCATTTCAAACAACAGCCTCAGCCGTATACACAAGCACTTATGCCTTCGCTGTATTCACTTTCACAGCATTACCCTCACCCGTACACCCACCAGTAACTCCGCTAGTGGTAACCGGGACTTTCGATTATTCACACCAATCACATCAGGCCACTCCGGAATCTCAATCTCATCTATCCGAAGCACCCTACCGCAATGGCCCACCTAGAATCTCAGTCTCTTCTATCCAGGCGACCGGTTGAGAGTCTCAATCTCCCAACATCACCTTCATGCTCTTTCACCACACAAATCAACTACAACGGCAGTTCAACGGGCGAGCTAGAGATGACCAGCGTCAATCCTGAACGGCTCACGCTGACCTGCACACGCTACATAGCACTTTAACACAATTCACACTGATTAGAGGTACAACACACAGCCCACGCCTGGATTCACAACATGCCACCCCACGGGTCGGATTCACTAAGATACATGTTGATTACAACGGCAGTTCAACGGCCGAGCTAGAGATGACCAGCGTCAAACCCTAAATGGCTCACGCTGACCTGCACACGCTGCAATTCACATAGCTTTCACCGCAATCCATATCGCAAACTCTAATTTTACGCACTGCCTTTCGGCCTAGGGTTAACACCAGTGCAACCAACGTGGTGGCTAGCCAGGTTGGCCATGCCAGGGTAATTGCCCTCAGAATAGAGAACCCCCGATCATGTAGTCGAATTAGCCATCAGCCGAATTAGCTCTGCTTTACTACACAACTATACCTCAGTCCCAGCTTATTCACAACTGTCACCGATTCACAATCACACTCCACTTCATCCCCTTTCTCCGCCGAGAAGACACACAGTCTTTACTCGAACCGTTGTTAGCTACTCAGGGACTATTGACGTGGCAGTGCTCACACATAGCCCCACAGCTCATACAGCTATCTGGCTTTCACAATCGGCCCGTCGGCCTTCACAAATAGCCTTTCGGCTTTTCACATTATCACACATGTCACATTCTATCCTCATCCCCTTTTACCACCGAGAAGACACACAGTCTTTACCCGAACTGTTGTTAGCGACTTAGGGACTATTGGCATGGAACACATGTAGTTACACCCCACCCTCATCCCCTTTTACCGCCGGGAAGGCATACGACCTTCACCCGAACTGTTGTTAGCGACTCAGGGACTATTGGCATGGTGGTGCATACATATAGCCTCGCAGCTCACAAATAGCCAATCCCCCGTAACTACCGCCCCAACGGAACGGTTCTCCGCCATAGGAATCACCCTATGCGGCCGCAAGTGAGAGACTCACAATGCACAATTGTAACAAGCTGGAACCAGGCCTCTTAATAATTCACCTTCAACATTGCAAATTCTTTTCACATACTGAGATCCTTCAAGACCCCTTTCACAACATAACTTGACCCCGAAGTTTTACCTCCTGAAGCCATAATTATCATATCATTCTCCCAGCTACTCGAGCTTCCGCTCAACACAATTCTCAAACATGTTACATTCATCACGCTTCCGCTGCGCACTCTGAGGTCTTTCTCCTCACTTGTGCTTTCACAATGTCAAGTTGATTTAACAGGAGTCCCATAGGAATCTCCCACTACAACTGACAACAATCACAACATATATTCATCTGTGTCAAACCTTGGCCCGATTCAACTCCAATCATTGAAAGCCATAATCAACACATCGTTAAGAGCCCATACTCCTAACGTCCTCATAGTTCTACTCTACGATTCAACATCACGGCAACTGCTCTCCACGGTTCATTATCAAGGCGGCTGCACTCTAGGGTTCATCGTCACAGTGGCTTCACTCTAGGGTTCATCGTCATAGTGGCTTCACTTTACGCTACTGCACTCGGTGCTTCACTCAGTCCACTGACTGGTCAGCCCCTCCGGTCAGAGTTTTCCGTAGGTAGCCCTTTCCAATCGGATCTCACCGTAGGTAGCCCTCTCCGATCAAAAGTCCCCGTAGATAGCGCTCTCCGATCCGAATCCTCTGTAGATAACTTTTTCCTTGTGCTGGATTAACAACCAACTCTCTCAGAATACCTGAGACACATTTCAATTCACTTTCGGTACCATACCTTGGTACCACAGACCATTGAGGTCAAATCCAATTCCTAAGAATCAACCCAGCTATTGAGTCTAATCCTTAGATCACATCTCATTTTTCAAACCTTCAACCTCAGTTGAACCGGGAAATCACTTCCCTCAAATCCACGGAGCCTCATCCACTCCCACATGCACTCAAATATCTCTACCAGCCTAAGGCACACCGGTCCCCTAGGTCTTAAGGCCTTTACACACACAAGATCAGTATGACATCACTACATGTAACATCATACCACCTAGGGTTTCTCACCCAACGTCTAGGTAGGAGCCATGATCAACCTAGAACCTCAATATCACACATATAGGAAATCATTTTCCTCCGCCTCGGGGTTTACACCCCAAATTCCCAGACGAATCATTATATCTTTCGATCACACAATGATTTGCCACTCAAGAATAACCAATAATGTATACACATATTCCACAAATCTCTTATGTTCGCAATAACAAACCACACATGTGTATACACAATCACTATCACAAGACATCATCTACCACCAAGGTAGAGATCTATGAGAGCTATCCTAGCAAATTCCTATACTTGCCAGGAACTGCAGCTCTGATACCAAAAATGTAACCCCCACCATAATTAATATCCGGATTATGCAATTAACGTGAAATAGAGACCAATAAGACAAAACATCATTTATAAACCCATCAACCAGACGAGGTTTTCACAATTACATTTCAAAATTATTAAAAACACGGTATCATATTTACACTCCGAATATAATTACTATGCGAAGATAAATTACATTTATACAAATATCAGAGTACGCAATATAAATTTCCGGCAATCCCGGAATCATATCTTCGCTCAATAATCATAGGGCACATTAGCCCATACAATTCAAATAACAGGGATTACACAACTTATCCGAATACATTCTCAAATACTGATCCATACAATCAGATACATAATCCCAATTACGCATTGATAACCAACTACTAAGCTCTCACCCAGAAACGAGTCCTCTTCGTCCTTGGATGCCTGCTTCATCCTCAATCTTCCTTCCCTGTCTAAAATGTTGATAGGGGAGGGTGAGATTCTGGGGAATCTCAGTAGGAAACAGATACCAATATGCATGCAAGATAAGTATTTAATGCATGACATGCTTGCATCACAATAACTCACGTTCACATAATGATGTATCCGCATGCTCAATGTTTCACAACATACTCATGGCCATAGCAAAACTAGAAACAGAGCTATAATCATTCATACATGTCTCACATAATCACGCAAAGCAATAACATGCATCAATACACAAATACAATTATCAATACATGCAGGAGAGGTAAGTTCCCTACACTCTTTCCACGTAAGCTCCAGCTCCGGCTGCTCACGATCATGGAAATCATCAAATCCTATAACCAACATCAAGGACATAGGATTAATCCCTTTTCCAATTCCTTAACTTTTAGACACTCAAGTTGGTTATCATTATTGCTCTTTAAGCACCCTCAAACACCTCAATCCATAGCTCTAAAGGGTTGGAAGACTATCCCCAAAGATCCCTTTTTGAACACTCAAACGTGATATTTTTCACTGCCTCACTCGAGCACAGATGCTCTCACTCGAGCACAAGTACGGACATCACTCGAGCACAAATGCTCTCACTCGAGCATTGGTACGGACAGCACTCGAGCACAAGAGAAAGTGAGACAGCGAGTGCTCACCCGAAAGCATAAAGAAACCTTCGAGAACTGGCTCACTCGAGCACGCTGGACCTCACTCGAGTACAAGGCCAAATGCCTCACTCGAGCACCCGCGAGAGAAGTCCAGGAAGTGAGAACCTGAGAGCTCCACTCTTCACCTGAGGCACAAGCTCACTCGAGCATGACCCCCAGTGCTCGAGTGAAACGGCTATGCCCGCGAGTGCCAGAGCACACTCGTGGCAACCAGCACGTGAGTGAAGACCAGAAAGCAACCCTTCCCTCTGGACCCCCACTATCACTCGAGCAGACCATGCTCACTCGAGCATGTTCTTCACTCACTCGAGCACAAAGCGATGTGCTCGAGCATTGCTCATAGAAACCCAGGTGCACTCGAAGCAAAACAAAGGGAGAACTCACATATCACTCGAGCACACACGGCTCACTCGAGCAACATTCATCCCTCACTCGAGCACACCCCTGTCTGCTCGAGTGAATCTATCAGATTCCAGAAAACGCAGCAACACTTACCACATTTCCTAACTCTTGCCCAATTGATCCAAATGGACCCAAAACTTCTACCAAAGCTACTCCCACACAAAATCACTCACTGAATTCAATGGAATCAATAGAATTACCAAAATCCCATTCCATTTACATGCTTTGGTCTAGGGCATCACAATCATCATTTTTCCAAAATCACTAACTTCAATCATTTCAATCCCCAATCAATCTATCTATTCCAAACTCACTCTAAGATACCATTTCTATAACCATAACATGCCAAACTACCCATTGACCCATATTTTCGAAATTAGGGCAATAATTCCAGAAATTCCAAACTTAATCATTTGGCATGAAACATAGATAGAAAGATTGGGTTCACATACCTTATCAACTTTCTCAAAGACACTCTTTGATTCTCCAAGCTTCATATTTTCGTGATTCTTCAAATCACCACCAATGGAGAAGCTACAACCATCAAATTGAAGCTCTCAACTCAATGATCAACATTTATGAAAAGGATTTGAGCAAAGGAAGCCATTTACTCACCTTTTCCCAAGCTTTTCCTTTCTCTTCTTCCTTCAACCATGCGCACAAGAGAGAGAAAACGAAAGAGAGAGAGAGAAGAGAGGAGATGGAGATGATGATGATGTGTCCCACATCACTTATCCCACATCCAAGGGTCCACACTTTGCCACTTGTCACCATCTCACTTCAACTCTCATGGGCTCACATGCACACACATACACATGATTATGCCCCTTACTCAACTTCACAAATCAATCCTAGCCATTGATCTTGAAGCTACCAATGAGTTCCCTCTTCGGCAACCAATCAAATGGTCGGTAACTTTACCGTTTTGCCCCTGATTATGGCAATTCCTCTTAAATCACCATCAACTCATTTTATATCTCTTAATCACAATTTGGACTCTCGCTAAACCAGGGCTTAGCAGTCCACTAATCTCAGGCTTAATCTCTAAGCTCAAGTATCAAAATTCGGGATATTATAGGCGGCGATGACAGGGGGTGGCAATGATGGTGGTGGAGAAGGAGAAGGTAGTGGTGGCGGTGGTGGAGGAAGAGGTACTAGTAGAGGGGCAGCGACAATGGTAGAAGTGGTGGCGGTGGCTAAGGTGGAGGAGGAGGTGGAGGTAATGGCAGTGGTGGTTGTGGCGTGATGTGGTAAGTGAAATGAGATAAGTGAAATAAAGACATGTGATACTAAAGGGTAAATTGGACTTTTTAAACCATGCAATGGGATGGTAATGAGGATTCATAGGGGGAGGTATGAATGTGGATTATCAATTTTTTGGTAATCATCATTAGGTAATCATCATTACCATGGTAAACCCTATTACCATGCTAAAGAGCAACCAAACACTCTTCTCTTGGTAATGTGATCATGATTACCATTGCAAGCATGTAATGGGGCTGAACCAAACAGGCTCTTTATTAACTATTTAATTACATTATAACTACCATTTAGACCCAATTTTGGCAGCATAACACCTAGGGTTCAACGTTTCCTAAATTTTACCGCCATAGCAAATTAACTAGAAATTTATTGATTGCACTAACCACAATAGCAATATCAACAAGAAATTGAAGCTTAGGAAGTCACATTTGGCTCCTTGTTATTCTCTTGTTGGCTAAACCCTAGCCCCTTTCAAACTCTTAAATTTTTCTTCAACCAACCTTGAATCACATAGAGGAGAAGCTTAGGAGAAGGATTACACAGGTTAGAAGCTAACTCATCGGAGGAATCGACTTACCTTACAAATTCTTGCTCCTTCTCTCACTAGAACTCTCACAAGCTCTCTCTCTCTCTCTCTATGGGGCTGCACGATTTTGAGCTAAAAAGGGGGAGGATGAAGTTTTTATGTAATATCCATATTTTCTCCTTAATTATTAAATTAACAAAATTCACAAATTTTGACTTTTATAACACAAATCTTATCTACATTAAAATGTGTCATAAGGCTCTATTACCCTGTAACTAATATTTCCACTCTCTTGTTAGCATGGAAAGACACCTAAAGGTCCTTCAATAAGCCCAAATGACTTTTTCCCAGTAATATCAACATTTCAAAATTGCCATCACATTATTTCTTTATTTTCGGATTAATTGACAATTCTGGTATATTTTTTGCCCAAACTTTGAAAAATCATAACTAAATTTGTAGACATCTTATTGGAGTGATTCTAAAGGCTATAGAACCTTTGCCGAGTCTAGTTTCATAAAAAAATATAGCCATTTTCCAATTGAAAGCATAAAATTCCTAGAATTAAATTCTTTGAATGTTGTTCCAGAAAATCAACAGTTTTTATGGGCTAGATTCAAAAATTCATAACTTTTTGTATAAAGATTTAAATGATATATATGACATTTCAAATTAAAGCTTAGGATGTCTACCTTTATTCTAGAAAATTTCATAAATTTTAGTCATCATTTGGTCATCCAAAGCTGCATGACAAACTCACTACCAAGCAGGCGATTTCACTGAAAGCATTGTTCACCTTTCAATTTCCAACATTTAATTCCTATGGCCATGAATATTCACCATTTTTTTTGAATATATTAAATAATTACGATATATTTTATGAATAAAATTTGGGATGTTACAGTCTCTAATTTTACGGATAGCCTTTTCCAAGTTCCAACATAGCAACAAAAATTTTCGTTGCTAATTCACTAAAAAACATCAAATTACTAGTAGAATTTTACTTTTCTGATGGATTAGGGACGAAAACACAATTACCGATGGAATACAATCAGTCTCTAAAAAGTACATGGCAAATTGATTTGCCAACAGAATTTGTATTCCATTGGAAATTACCAACGGAATTATTGACAAAATTTGCCGAAGGAACATTGCTAACGACATTACCGACGAAATTTCTATTAGAACATATAGACAAATGTCCCACGGAAAGTTTTCCATCATTAACTATCGATGGATTTCAAATGTCCGTGCAAGATAATTGTTGCGTTTTGTGACAAAGGTAGGATTCGAACCTTGGACCTAATGTCTTTACCAGTTGAGCTGCTTTGACCTTACATTACTTATTCATGTAATAATATATATAATATAATAATATAAAAAAAATATAATATTAATATAAAAGATATATAATATTAAATATATATTTATATATAATTATATATTTCATTTTTTAATATGTAAAATTTAAAAATTTTTAATTTCTTATTTCATTTAAATATTTAATATTAATATAAATGTATATAATATTAAATATATAATTATATATAATTATACATATATCTTTTTAATATAAAGTTTAAAATTTTTTAATTTCTTATTTCATTTAAAATTTGTATTAAGAATATTATATATATTTAATATATTATATTAAACATTAATTTTATGATATTTAAATATTTTTACTTTTTATAGATTATTTTTATTTTTTATTATTTTATATAAATTATTAAAATATAATAAAAAATTATTAATTTTACCAATGGATTACCGACGGAATTCCATCGGTAATTTCTCACTAAAATTACCCATAGAATTCTGTGGATAAGCCATCAATAATTACTGACAGAAAAAATTCTGTGGGTAATCCGTCTGTACTTACTGACAAAATTGTTTTCATCTTTAATCCGTTGGTAATTACATATGCAATGTGTTACAGTCGATAATTCCGTCAAAAAATTTATTTTTTGATGGAATTTTCTAACAAAATTTTTCCATCAGAAAATTTTCCTTCGGAAAATTCGTCCGAAATTACTGACGAAAACCGTTCTGTAGGTAATTCTGTTAGTAATAGCATGTTTTTTTGTAGTGATTTTAGGGATAACATATTATAAATTAGTGATGAAAGTAGATCCTCTCAAAAGCATTTCTCTCATTATCTTCTCATAATCTCAAAGCCACTCTTAGATGAAAAAATGAATAGTTCATATTTAATACTTTATAAAACTATTTTTATAATATTTTATAAATTAATTTTTAAAATTTTTTATTTACTACAGCTATAAAGGGTAGAGAACCTTTCCAATTCCCTTACTCTCTATTTCCCTCCACTTCTTTATCTCCACTATGAGATCAATTTAGAACAATTCGGATTTAGCATCCTATAAAAAATATTATTTTTATATCAAATAAAAAATCTATAAGAAATAAATTTAGGTTATTAAAATTTTATCTACATAGGCCACATATGTTAGATAAAGTGTTTTGATGATAACAAAACTAGAGAAAATTTGTTTTGCAGGATAAAAGATTAATCTTAAATGATAAAGAAAGGTAACAATAAATGAGTTACTTTACGACCACTACTATAGATTCATGCATATATGGCACTTAATAAATAATGGTTATAGTGAATAAACATCATGTATGTCAAGATGGAGGTTGCATACGAATATATAACATTAAAACCTAATGGTTAATTATACGCACCGCCATGTATTAAGAGGCGAAATTCGTCAAAACACAAAAATGATGGTTCTAATTAATAACCATCATTTTTTAATACAACAATGACAGTTCTTACGACACAATCATTATGTAACAATTATAAATGATATGTTTTCCACTATTGTATCAATGAAAACAAAAACATAACGATTGTAATTAGTAACCGTCATTTATTGAATTATAAAATCACAGTTCTAATAAAATAGTTGTCATGTAACAATTACAAACAATTTGTCTTCCAACCTTGTATCAGTGAAAAATAAAAACATGATGGTCATAGCAACTAACTGTAAATTTTGAACGAAAAAAATGATCTTTCTTAGGAAATAGTCGTCGTGTAAACTTTCAAACGATCTAACCCCCAACTATTATTTCCCCAACTAATTTGATTTAATGTACATTTTCATAAATATTTAATTAAACTCACCTATTTAAACATATAGGGAGTTTTCCTCTACAAGCTCTTCATCATGATATTCTCTCTTGTTGTCAATTTTATTCGCAATGACTGAATTTGCGAAACCTGTCATATGAGAATGATACAATTTCATTGTAATTTTGTCATTCTCATAATGACATGTTTCACAAATCTAATCATCACAAATTCTACGAACAAAAATTTATAGGGACATGCCCATTTGGCTTTATAACCCATGAAACTATTTTCGTTCCACTTCCACAAAACCCTAAACAAAAAATTACCTCTTTTGTTCACTGTTTGAATGAGAAGGTCAACAAATTACTGGAGAATGAAGAATATGATGATGCATCATATCCTTCATTCTTCATGACTTTTTATTTTTTGTTTGTCTTTTAATTATCTTTTTCTTTTTTAAATTTTTTGTGTAATATGGTGGTTGATTATGCAACCACACACTAAAATTAAAAAAAAATGTCAAATACTAACGGTTATTAAATAAAACATGTCACTTATTAAGAAACAACTATCACCATTTATAAAATATAATGATATTTAATACTAAAGAATGTGATTGGCTCGATAATCTATGAAACCCTCTATATTTAATTGGTAAAAAAATGAACTACAATTTTCCACTTTCATTTCAACTTCTCATAGCTAACTGCAAGCTTTTGTTCTTCATAAAATCATGGACAAATACAAGAGAGCTTTTAATTTATAATCTGGGAAAAAATTGAATGATGAACTCCCTCCACCAAAAACATTAAAGGGCTCGTCCATGCGACCTACGAGCTCTATTATATGCCCCATGTTTACCTATGAGAGATATGACACATGGACTAGTGTTTGAAGAAACTTACCTCTCTCGTTTGTTCTATGAACGAAAAGGTGGACAAGCTATTAAAGAAGGAAGAATTTGATTATACATCATATTCTTAAAACATCCCCATAAATTTTTTTTATTTACATTGTATTTTTATTTATTTTATTGTAAAATAGTGGTTGCATAATCAACCATGAAAATTTAAAAAATTGCCAAAAGAATAACGGTTAAGTAACACACTTCACTTATTAAAATACCATGCAAATACACAACAAGTGTAATTAGTAACTGTTATATATTGTCTTACAAGAATGACGTAAAAACCATCATGAAACAACAAATGATTTGTCTTCTAATTTTACATCAGTGACAACAAAAACATAACAATTTATGTTTTATAATAGTCAACTAAATGTTTTAAAGCTTTCCCCATTCAACTTCTTCATTCTCTTATGATTCGCATGAGAACCAAGTACCCTTTAATTACCCACCACTACGCGTGACTGCTTGTCTTTAACTTCCAACATGTGCAATGATGGTTCAAACTTGTTTCCAATATATTCAAACTCCTCAATTCCTTATGTTTTATGTACTATTTCTTCATTATCCTTCTTTGTTCTCTTAATCTCCAATATGAAAGACCATGTTATAGACGTGCTAGAAAATCCTCAACGCCATCCTCCTTATCCACTTCCTCTATAACCTCCACCTCCTTTTCCTCCTCCTGAACTTCCATTGCCTCTGTCTCCTATTACTACAGGGAATAGTTTCTACTTCTCCACAAGACGTCCATTTGTAGAAAAAGAGACATAAAAAAATACAATGGCATTTTTGTAATTTAGAGGGAAATCTTGCGGCCTTTAGGTATCCCTTTTAGTTTCAGGGACACATAAAGGGGACTTTAGGCGTACCTAAAACTGCAAGGGGAGCCCAAAGGTCCCTTTAGGCGTCCCTTTTGAGGCGTCCCTTTTTAAAGGGACCCTTTAGGCATCCCAAATTTGAATTTGGGACACCTTTGTCAGACAAGTGTCTAATATGCTCTGCCTATCCCTCTTTCTTCCTCCTTTATTCAACCCAACCACATCTGTCACTTCCTTCTTCAACTTCACTCACTATGGTCTTCTCTCCTCCTCCTTCTATTCTTTCTCTCCTCCTTCCACCATCTTCTTTCTTTCTTCTTCCTCCACTGTGTCCCCTCCATCCATTGTCATACCTCCATTGTTTCACTCTCCTCCACCATCATCCTCCATCCATCCTCACCATCATCCTCTATAAGTGGCATTCTCCTTCCATCCTTACCAACACCGTCATAGACCCTCTCCCTCCTTTCCAGGTTGGTTATTTTTTATTCTCAATATAATAATAATGCCTTGTCTTTTTTTTTTGCCAAATATATTACCTTATCTAGCTATATAGAACAACCTTATGAATTAAACTAGCTTTGTATATGAGTTTGTTTGGAACTTTTGTTTGGCTTTATTAGATTTACAAACGTACGTATGGAACTTTTATTTTCTTTTATTGGAACTTTTTTTTCTGGTGAAATGCCTTTATTCGAATTTTACAAGTATATGTTTGTTTGTTTGTTTGGAAATTTACATACATATGAATGAAGTCAAAATGAACTAATTTGACATTTTTCTTTTTACTCAAAAATGAATAAATTAATTGAAATCTTGAAATTTTGAATAATTATTTATTCGTTGAAGTTTGATTATATGCATAAGAAATTAGACAAAATTTTAGTATATGATCCAAAAATAATAATGTTTCTATACAATCTTTAAAATTTAAAATATATATACAAACAAAAAAGCATAAAAATTTCATATGAATTTCATAAAAATAAATATGGCTCCTCCAAAATCCAACTATTTAGCTTCTTTGTTAATCTTAAAAAAATACCTCACCTCCAGATATGTACAGTTGTCCATATATGCCAATATCCCAATTAATAATGTTTCATGCAAAATAGTTTGATTAAATTGCTAATATTGTCTTGAATTGCTTTAGTTAGTTTGTTTTGTTTGAATTAAGTTGAAATGGTTTGTTATTGAAATTTTGGGATGTCATAGTTTTAAGGGGAGATATTGCCCTTTTCTTTTATTGAAAAAAGTGAAAAAATGCAATCATATCATTGACAAAAGTTCTAAACTTGAGTGTTATTTGGAATGGCTTAGGTGGTAATAGAAGGGATCATAGTTGGGTGAATGCTTTGTGAACTATTGAAGAATATAAGAATGGGGTGGGATAGTTTATTGAATTTGCTAAAAGGAATGCTCCAACAAAAAATAGGATGCATTTTTTCCTTGTGTCAATTGTTTAAATGACAGTCAATGAGATGTTGATGTTATAAGGGATCACATACTTTGTAATAGAATAAATCTTCGATACTCAAGATGGATATGGCATGGTGAGGAAGTAACTGATTGTACATCGTATAAGAAGGAAGCTGTGGATGTTATAGATAAAGATAGAATGGAGAAAATGATTCACGATGTTGAGGTAGAATCCTTTACATAGTTGTATGAATATGATAGCTTGCAGAGTGATGCGGAGACACCATTGTACCCTAGGAGTAAGTACACACAGCTGATAGGAACATTGCATTTGGTTAACTTCAAGGCAACTTGTGGGTGGACTTACTGTAGTTTCACATTACTGCTTGAATTATTGTGTGATATGTTTCCAGACGATAATGTAGTTCCAAATCATATGTATGAGGCCAAGAAAATCCTATCTATGATGGGTATAGAGTATAAAAAGATACACTCTTGCCCTAACAATTGCTACTATATAGAAAGGAGTATAAAGGTCTTAGTGAGTGTCATAAGTGTATAACTTCACGATACAAAGTGAAGAAAGATAGTAGTTGTGGCGATGGGACAACTAAAAGGTAACCTTTAAAAGTGTTATGGTATCTTCCAATAATTCATCAATTTAACCATTTGTTTGCGAGTGTAACAAAAAGTGAAGAAGTTGAGATGACATTCTGTTGAGAGAATATCTGATGGAAAATATCTTCAACATCCGACTGACTCTCCACAATGGAAGATAATAGATGACATGTTCCTTAAATTTGGCAACAAGCCGAGAAACCTTTGGCTTGGGCTTTATACAGATGACATAAATCCATATGGAGCTCTTACTAGCACACATAGTGTGTGGCAAGTTCTCCTTGTAATATACAACTTGCCTCCCTGGCCATGTATGAAACGCAAGTATGTGATGCTTTCTATGATGATTTCTATACCAAAATAGCCAAGGAACAATATTGATGTGTACTTGGCACCTTTGATTGAGGACTTGAAGAAGTTGTGGGAGAAAGTAGTATATGTGTTTAATTCATATAAAAAGGAGTCCTTCAAGCTACGTGGAATGATTTTCACCACAATAAACGACTTCCCTGCATATGAAAACTTGTCAGGGTATAGTGTGAAGGGGCATAAAGCATGTCTAATATGTGAAGCAGACACACACTTCTATCAACTTAAGCATGAAAGTAAAATGGTTTACCTTGGTCACATGAGGTTTCTTCATTAGTTCCACCCATATCGTAGGTTAAGAAAGTGTTTTAACGGCATGCCAGAGCATGGAATGGCTCCAAAGGTATTAATCAGAGAAGAAGTTTACAGCCGAGTAGAACGTATTAATGTCACATTTGGTAAGAATCAAAAGACTGCTGGTGAGAAGAACATATGGAAGAAGAGATCAATTTTCTTTGATCTTGCATATTAGCGTAGTCTTGATATGAGACATAGTATTGACGTGATGTATGTGGAGAAAACGTTTGTGATAGCCTTGTTGGTATGCTTTTGCACATACTAGGGAAGATTAAGGATGGAGTTAGTGCGAGACTAGACCTTGTTGATATAGAAATAAGAGAGCGATTACATCCACAACTAAGAGATTATGGTAGGAGCACATACATGGAGCCAACAACACATACACTATCAAAAGCGGAGAAAAGAAATTTGTGTGGGTGTTTGCATGAAATTAAGGTTCCATAAGGGTATTCCTCTAATGTGAGAAGGTGTGTCTCTATGGACGATTTGAAGTTAGTTGGAATAAAGTCCTATGATTATCATGTGTTGTTGCAACAACTATTACCATTAGCTATTAGAGACATTATCAAAGATAAAGTGTGACCCATTATAACAAGATTGTGTGTTTTCTTTAATGTTATCTGTAACAAAGTCATTGACACTGAAAAGTTAGATGAACTAGAAAATGAAGGTTATATTATTTTGTCCCAACTAGAGATGAATTTTCCTCCTACATTTTTGATACAATGGTGTATTTGATCATTTATTTGGTAAGGGAGGAAAGGCTCTGGGGTCCAGTTTACCTAAGGTGGATGTAACCTTTTGAGCGATACTTGAAGATCTTGAAAGGGTATTCTAAAAATCCTTATCAACCTAAAGCCTCAATTATTGAAAGATATGTAGTTGAAGAGGCTATGAAATTTTGCAAAGATTAACGATCAAAGAAGGAATAATCTCGGCATGAAGAGGGGTGAAGTAAGGGAATATGAGGACTAAAAGTAAAGAATATGCCTCGTGAAGAGGTGTTGCAAGCACACTTATATGTCTTAAATAATATCAAAGAAGTTCAACCATACATAGAAGAACACAGATAGAGTTTGAAGAACATGAATCAAAGGAAGAATGACATGCAAGTTGCTATTGAGCAAAACAAGGCATTCATAGAGTGGTTTAAGGAAAAGGTTTCGTATAAGACCAGTATGTCTAAGACAATCGAGTGTCTAGCTTAGGGGCCTTCATTTCAGATCATTACTTGAACAGGTT
Organism: Inga leiocalycina; assembly: GCA_963242795.1. Taxonomy (NCBI): domain Eukaryota; kingdom Viridiplantae; phylum Streptophyta; class Magnoliopsida; order Fabales; family Fabaceae; genus Inga; species Inga leiocalycina. Next base: position 50,863,999 of record OY725321.1, read on the forward strand.
ATGTGTAACCCCTTGCCCTATAAACAATAGTTATGATTCGAAAATACATAATTAAGATGAATTAGATACCAACGGATGATAAAATTTCATTTTTAATCCCATCCTTGGGATAAGGTTTTTAAAAATTTATTTCGAAATGATATAACCTGGTCTCCTATTCACATTTCGAATATAATTACCTTATGCAGTTAAATCACATTCATACATATCAGAGTGTACAACAAAAATCCCGACAATCCTCAGGTTTCATATATGTTAAGGGTTTACAATTTTTTCATTTAGGGGATTACACAACTATATCAAAAATAATATTTATAGGATATACAGTGATCCCTAATCAAAATTCGATAACCAACATCCTAGAATCATATGACTCTACAGAAGTTCTAGCCGCCCTAGGTCGTCTTTTTTCCCTTAGAGGCACTTGCGTTGTCTGAAGGTTAGTCAGTGGAAAGAATTGGATTCAAAATAATCCCAGTAGTAAAAAATCACTCATACCATGTTGGATATGATTAGTTTTGATGATGTCAAATATAGATATTAATTATTGAGAGCAAAAAGTTTACATAATGTATTTATCTCCTATGTTGACTAACTACTGTGTTTAATGTGAAATATCTTGTAGATTAGTCAAGCAAAAGAGAGAAGATATCAAGTTGGGTTGAAAAGATTCATGTGATTTAATACTGTAGATTATTCGAATAGTCAAATTGTTATTCGAATAGTAAAACTTGTTTTCAGTTAAGATATATTCGAATAACTCTCAATTTATCCGAATAAACAAAGTACTATTTGAATAATGAATATGCTATTCGAATAGAGGAGAACTGTTAACAGTTGAAAGTATTTGGATAAGCACATTAGTATTCGAATAGTATGCTTAACAAATGTTTCTGAAAATAATTTAAGTGAAAAAGTATTCAAATAGTCAAGGCACTATCCGAATAGTCATTGTGATTTCAAACTCAATTTCTAAATATGTTATCCGGATAGTAGGATAACTATTTGAATAGTAAGGGTATTATTCGAATAGTGTAATGATTATCCAAATAAGTTTTTTTGATAAATTTCAGCATCCAATATCACATGACTATCAGGATAATAAGGAGACTATCAGAATAATATTTGACATATTTCAAAGAGGACTATTCGAATAGTAATTAAACTATCATAATAGTCTCAGTGCAAAAAATCAAATATTATTCGAATAATGAAGTGACTATTCAAATAGTACATAACTGAAAAAGGGTGATTCTATTCGAATACAAGAAGTGCTATTCGAATAACAGCAGCAGACTCTGTGTCTTTCAGCATGGGCGATGTTCAGTATTTTGGTCATATCTCCCAAACCACAACTCGGATTGAGGTGAAACTAGTGGCATATGAAACTAGACTTCCAATGCGTCATTTTGACACCAAGATCACATAAAAAGGAGTTCAGATGTGAGAGATATGATCTGTTGAAGTTGATACATGAATCAGCATCATATTACTGGACAGCTTTGGTATTTTGGACATAACTCCCAAACTATACATCGGATTGAGACTAAACTAGTGCCATATGAAAATAGACTCAAAGAGATTTCCATGGATAGTTAATTTGGAATATTTGAAGTTATATCCTAAGAGATATGCCTTCTGGAATTTGCTACTCGTGATTTCAGAGATTGTCTAAGAACAGTAGATACTCTTTGGATCATAACTTTCTATATACAATGAGTTTGGAGCTGATTCTTGTTGCATTGAAATATAGACGATGAGAGCTTTCCGATGATATATAATTTAACATGGATTTATATCCAAAGAGTGACGCCCTTAGAAGTTTATTCAAATATAGAGGTTGCAGTATACGTTTGTGAAGATTCATTATCAAAGGTGCACTATTCGAATAGAGCAAGTACTATTTGAATAATATCATATATTTTGTGTGAAAGACTATTCGAATAACGGTTAGAATATTCAAATATGAAAGTTCATTATTGTAACCCCCTGACTTTTAACACGTAATGATATTCTGATAATGCATAATTAAGTCGGTTTAGAGACCGTCGGATAGTTTAAATTCATTTCAAACTTCCTACTATACCGTAGGGTTTTCACAAAAATCTTTCAAAATCTTTCCTCTATCCTGGTCTCATTTTAAACATTCGAATATAATTACCTGTGCAGTTGATTTACATTCACATATCAAAGTGGATAGCTAAATCCCCGGCAACTCCCGGGTTCTATACATATATATAACCTGAGGGTTTATAAGTATTTACTAGGGGATTACACATCCAAAATTGAATATGATCTTCATGCTTCAAAATATACAGTAATCCCGAGTTTAAACTAGATAACCAACATCTAAAAAATCCTTAGTATCACTAAAGATCCTAAGTGCTCCGGGTTGGCCGCTTCTCTTTTGAGCCATACGCCCTGTCTGAAAGGTTAGTCATAGGAAAGAATGAGATTCGAGAGAATCCCAGTAGTAACAAACTACTCACACAATGCATAAACACAAAGCATGTATATAAATCACAAACAGCAACAGCAGCAGCAATCTCAGAGATACATGGTTTTCACCACAAACGACAGCACTCACGGCTGTATACACAATACGATAGCTCTCGCTGTAATCATAATCATGACAGCTTACGCTGTAATCACCATCACGACAGCTTACGCTGTAATCACAATAACGACAGCTTACGCTGTAAACGACAGCTTGCGCTGTAAACGACAGCTATCACCAGCTGTAACCGCAGAAGCATCAAAGATTCATCACAGAACAGTGATAACACACACATACAGAGCATTACATATAGTATAAGAGAGAGAGTCACTACCTTGTCCTTTCCTGACGTCTTTCGGCGCAGTTAGCTCCTGAGGGCGGCAAATATCGAATCCTACAATTCCAAATGCATCATTTAGACATTTCCATAGTGTTACTTGGGGTTATATGAGTCTATAATGAAAATTTACAAAAATACCCCCGGGGACCCGGCCCGGGCCTGCCGTACCCGGTCCGGCTGTACTTTTCTTGAAATTTTGACATGGGCTATCCTGACATATTTTCGCCCAAGGAATCCATTTCTGGACTCGGAATTATCAAATTCAATGTCAAATTACGAAATTGCCCTTGGCAGCCCTACTTTTAGGGTTTTAGGGGTGTTTCCGTAATTATGCTTTCTCGGCCTTTTTTGAAAAAGTGCCCAACTATAACCCCACCTATTTTCGCCCATTGAATCCAATGGAATCATCAAATCATTGAAAATCCAACTCTAACACCCATTTACAGCCTTGGCCGAAATATACATGTTCTCTGGGAAAAATTGGGGTGTTTCGGTTTCGGCTCCGTAAACGCGTTCCTTTCTACTCCTAACCACTTTATTAACCATTACATTAGGTCAAAACTAACATTAAGACCCAATTTGGGCAGCATAACCCCTAGGCCATATCATTTCCAAACTTTAAAACCAATGGCAATCCGGTGAAATTTCACCGATTAAATTGCCCACAGCAACCAGAATAAGCAATATACGAAAGTTTGGAAGTTACCTCAAGCTCCCACAAGCTTTTCCCAAATATGGCTGAACCCTAGCCTATTTGAACAATGAGATTCCTTGCTTCAAAACCTTAATTCACATAGAGGAATAGCTTAGGAGGAGGATTATACACATTAGGTACGAATTCACTGAAGAAATCGACCTACCTTGTGAGATTTCTCCTTCCTTCTCTCTATTTTTCTCCAAGCTCTCTCTCACGTTTTTTCCTCTTGCTTCAGCTGAAAATGGCGTGAAATGGCTGAAGAAGATGAGCAATTTGATTAATAATCCATGCTGACATCATCTTTTAATGAGTTGATGTCATAATTCCTTATTTTCCCATTTTCGGATTTGTTGGCAGATTTTCTGACCGAACTTTGATAAATCATAACTAATTCTAGAAAAATTGAATTGGAGTGATTCCAAAGCCTATATAACCCTTATTGAGTCTAGTTTTAAGGAAAAATATAGAATATATCTGGAAGGAATCACAAAATTCCCAGAATTTCAATCTTTGCATACTGTTCCATAAAATAATTAATTTCACTGTGCAAACTTCAAAAATCCAAAACTCTTAGGTCACAAATCAAAATGATACAAATTATATGTCCATTTTGAAGCTTGACATGTGAAATTTAATACTGGAAAATTTCAGAATTTTTAGACACCATTTGCCTATTTAAAACGTCCATACAAATCGACTGCCCTGTACAGAGTTTCAATGGACAGAGTTTCCAACTTTTGCACAATTGTTCCCAATAGTTCCAATTTCACAATAAACACTCTCCCCACATGAATTTTCACAAGGAAGCCATTGGAATCATTAAAACATCCAAATTCCCATCACCCATTCTCCAAAAGTGTTTATTTAACAATAATTACAGTCACTTTTGAAGTCATTAGCCCTTAATCGCTTTTTGGGATATTACAATTATGAAGAATATTATTCGAATACAAATGACACTATTTGAATAATATCATTTGTTTTACAAGGCAGCTATTCAAATAAGGAATTCACTATTCGAATACACTCCAAGTTCTAAAAGTTTATTCGGATAGAGGATAAAGTATTCGAATAAATATTACTCATTATCAAAGAAGGCTATTCGAATACAACAGAGGTTATCCGAATAACTGATTTTCCAGAAAACAGAGTATCACCTTGAAACTTCTGAAAATCATTGAAATTTTGTGTGACTTGTTCTTATTGATTCTAATCATTCTAACACTTCATTATATTAGTGATTAAGTATTTTCCAGGTGATCAAATAAGGATTAACACTCAAGACGAAGAAAGCACTTTTGTGTCAGAAGCTTCCAACGGCTAGTTCAACAGTAATATTTTACGCCTCAACGGGAAGAAGAAAAGCTCAAACGGTCAAATGCTCTTCATCAACTATAACAGGAGAGTCATTCAAAATGAATGTAGATGAGAGCGCATGCCTACAATGTTGATATGCTATTACTCTGAATCTTACTTGACTGAAGCACTATAATAATACTCCTACCATGTACTTCAGTGTTAATCATTATCTACTTCATATAGAGAGAAGTAATCTTTCGTTGTAATCATTCTATATTTGTGAGAGTTACTGAAGATTGGGGAATCTTGAGTGGGAAACAAATTGTATCCTTACAGTGTGTAAGGGGGAGCTCATATCTCACTGGGAGAATTGTAAAGGCTTCACAAGTGCTCGGATCAAACTTGTGAGATTGTAGTGGTTCTCAAGTACCTGGTTAAACTTGAGGGAGATAGTGGATTGAAATCTCAGGAGGAGCCTGGGGACTGGACATAGGTCATCGTGGATTGGACCGAACCAGGATAAATTGCAGTTTGCATCTTCTCTTCCCTGATCTCTTATATTTCCAGCATATATGATTTCAATAACTGATTATGGTTTTATATTTCACTACTTACATACTTATTGATTTCATAAGATGCGAAAAGAATATCAAAGTAGTTAAGTTTTTATAATACACCCAATTCACCCTCCCTTTGGGTGTCAGCCTGTTCTAACATACCATACATAATCATAAAGCATGCAATGACATTATCAAGTAGCATAGCAGCACGAAACACAACATATAAGCTATCATATATACACATAGTCACATAGTCACATCCCTCGTATTTCCATCGCTCCGCAGGCATGGTCCTCCCACCGGAACCACCGATAGGCCACAGGTGAATGATTCACAAATAGCCTTTCGGCTTTCACATATAGCCTTATGGCTTCCACATAGTCATTTCCTCCGTATCTCCACTGCCCTGCAGGTACAGTCCTCCTACCAAAACCACTGATGGGCCACAGGTGAAGGACTCACAAATAATTATAAATCCACCATATAATGTATCACATATAGTATAAGAGAAAGAGTCACTACCTTGTTCTTTCCGAGCATGCTCCAGCACAGATGGCTCATGAGCAGGGCAAATATCAAACCCTATAAACCAAAATCAAGGATGATGGATTAATCCTTATTCCAAATTCTTACTTTCATAACACTTAAAGTTGGTTATCATTTGAACTCTTTAGGTGACCACAAAAGCCTTTAACAACAGCCCTAAAGGGTTGGAAGAACTCCACCAAAGATCCTTTTCAGAAATAAAAACATTGATTTTTGACCCATGCACTTGAGTGAAGAAGGCCTCACTCAACTGATAATGAGATTTGCACTCGAGCATGAAAGCTCACTCGTGTGAGTGCTTGACAGAAAGTACAGATAGAGACAAGAAATGTTCGATGCACTCTAGCATAAAAATCAACACTCGAGTAAAGCCTCATGCTCAACCGAGTCCTACAAAGTGAGGTACAGGAAGTGTTTACCTGAGAGCAAATGAAAACCCTAAAGTGGGAAGTGCACTCGAGTAGGAGCCTTAATACTTGAGTGATGGCTTAACACCCGTGAGTAAGTCACACTCTTGAAAACTTGGCCATGAGTGCTAACTCAAGACACGAGTTCATCATGCCAAATGCACGGGCACTCGAGTGATACCATATGCACTCGAGTGAGAACCCAGATCACTCGCAAGTGAGAACATGCCCTTCTGTTTTCTTTACATAGGAGTGCAATTGAAACTAAAGGAAAAGAAGAAATATGATGCTGCACTCGAGTAAGACCCTGAAGCACTCAAGTGAGGCTTTATCAGAAGCCAAAACGCAGTAGAGTTTCCTTTGACAGAATTTTACAAACCTTAACCAATATACTTATGATGGTCCTAAAATTCTTATCCAATACTACTCCCACACAGTTTTACACAAGGAACCCAATGGAAACCCCAAAACATCCAAAATCACATTCTACAGTAAATATTTGCTTTGGACACCACATTCCCATACATTACCCAATTGCACTAATTTTCCTTCCAAGGTTCCAAACCTAATCTATTATTCCAATGACACAATATGACACAAATTCCACCACAATACACTGTCCAATTCATTCACAATAAAATCAGGGCAAATTTCACAAATTCTGAAACTCTACCAACCATCACAATAAATATGTCAAAACACAACTCATACTCACCTCTTTCTCTTTCCAAAAGTAGTTCCTTGATTTCTCAACTTTCAAATTTCATAAAGTACTCAAACACCTTCTTTCAAAAATCTAAAACCATAGTAATAAAACAATATTAACCATGAACAACATTAAAGAAGATGAATTGAGCATTCAAGGTCACATGGAGCACTAACCTTAAGCTTTCTTCTTTCTCTTTCCTCTTGAGCTTTAGACGAAATCGGAGGCAAGTGAGAGAAGATGAGATGATGATGATGATAAAGTAGATTTTTGGACCCCAAGAGGCCTTCTTGGCCAACTTAGAGAGGGAAGAGAGAGGACAAGAGTATTGAAATGTTGACCTTGATTAAAGGCTCTCATGAAGCCAAATATCCAAATCTTGTTTCCCTTTTTATAAAGCACACATGAACACATATACATAGGATTCCACCCTATTAATCATTCAATCCTAACCATTGATCTTTACATTATTAATGAGTTTCCTCTTTGGTAATTGACCAATTGGTCGATAACTTTCCTTTTTCCCGTTTTGCCCTTAATTATGGCAATTCCTACTGAACCACCAATAAACACATTTATATCATTCCATTCCTCATTCATGTGCCCTTCCTTACCCTTAGGGTTCATTTTAAGCTTTTTCACACAATTAAGATTAAATGCAGGGTTTAGGCACTGATTATAACACATTTAGATCAATTTTTTTATCATATTCTTCAAAAGTGTTTATCCAATAATAATTACATTCAATTTTGAAGTCATTAGCCCTTAATCCCATTTTGGGGCATTACATTATGATATAAACATGTATTCTTTTTACACAAAAGACTAAGATGATAGAAGTACCATGCAAAATAGTGGCGTGATGGCAGAAGCTAAAGCCATGCACTTTTCTAGTTTAAAAGACAAAAAACATCATCTTAGCATCAATGACCTATTATGGAGTTATAGAAGAAATATGGGAGATTACTTACAACAATTTCAAAGTTGCTTTACTCAAATGTATGTGGGTTAGTAATAATGCTATAGTAATATATCAACAATTTGGATTTGTCTCAGTTGATCTTCGAAGAGTTGGTTATAGAGATGAACCCTTCATTCTAGCAAGTCAAGCTAAACAAGTGTTTTATGTGATAGATCCTGCAAATATGAAAATGCCCATTGTACTTCAAAGTAAGAAACAAAATTTTGGTGATCCAACCTTCAACCTTCTTGACGACACACCACCTTTTGCAACAAATCCACCTAGAACAAGTGAGTAGAATTGGTAGATGATGACGAATATGTTGTAAGAAAAGATCATGATGAAGGAATATAAGAAACAATATAGAGTAAGACCTCAACTTAGAAAATATTAATGTGTGCTTTTCATTTTAATCCTGGTTTGTTTATTCATTTAACTGTAATTTATTTACCTTTCTAACAATGATTTTTGTGTTAACAAGAACATGGATAATTCTAGTGACTCACAAAGTGATGGGGATCATAACATGTCTATAGAGGGATCCATTGTGAGAAGAAGGGTTAGATGAATCACAAAGATGGGCGTATTGGTTACACGTCACCAATATCAACAAGAAAGATTGCATGTAGACTTCGATGCTGATATGAATCTACTTGGTCCTGAGGAAGACCATTTCATTAGCTATTTAGGTTTTTTGGGTCGAAGCAAAGCTTGCATTACCTATGACAATTGGAAATTAGTTCCCCCAAAAATGAAAAACATGATTTGACAATAAATTTTGGTATATAAGTTTTGATACATATGCATTTGTAGCTTTATTCCTAGTGCTTCAAGTATAATTATCTTATATTTTACCTTGCAGCAAATATACGATGTCCCAGACACTAGGGCAATGTACAAGTATTGGATAGGGGAGGTTCGTCTACAGTGGAAAGATTTCATGAACAAGCTTACACAAAGGTACATTTAAGGGGAACGGAAGGGTCAAGATCCATGTCAAAAGTATTCGTATTTGTCTCCAGAAGAGTGGAGGTTGTTTATGGCATCACGGGAAGATCCTTAATTTTTGGTAAATTTTCTTTCATCATATTATATAACTTTTTATTTGAATATACTTGATATCATTGATTCGATGTTCATTATTGTCCTTTTACAGGAGATAAGTGCAACAAATACATAGAGGCAAGAAGAAAATAAGTATTAGCATTACATGACTCGTGGTGGTTATCAGAAGCTTGATAAGATGATAATGGAAGATGAGTTGGAGAAAATGAAGGAAGAAGCCAAATCAGATCCTAGCGTTGTTTCCAGGCCCCAGCTCCTCCCCCGCATAAAAAAATGGAAAGAAGAAAAGATTAAGGGTGGGAAGTACGTAAATCCAGCTGTTATTGAGGTTGTAACGAGGATTGTAAGTAGTTAAAGCATAAGTATTTAATTTTGACATTTTTTCATCTTGGGAGTATTTAATTTTCATTTACGATAACTTGTATGCTATAGGATGAACTCTAAGATTAAAATAGCCAAGGTTCATTCACTCCAAGTGGTCGGATGGACATTTTGTCAATAGTGATTGGGAAGGCAGATCACCCCAGTCGTGTTCGAGAGGAGCTAGGGGGAGTTGGTGTCGTGAAGTATTTTGAACGAGCCTCACATTATTCGTCACAAGCTGAACCTAGTAGGGAGCTTGTTGCCAACATTTGTTAGAATGTTAAACACGAACTTAAGGCCAAACTTCATGACAAGCTCCGAGAAGAGCTACTGCCAGAGCTACTAGCTGAAATGAAATATATGTTTGATTCATTGAAAGCCAGTGATAAGCATAAAACCCAGGAGACTCCGCCTTCCCCAGCACCAAAAGATGTTATAACCTGTTGGAGGAGCCACTTGGCGACCCTTTTCCTACTCCAAGGCTGGGAGAACCTTCTATCCTCTATTTGGATGCCCCAATACTAGTCCTGTTGTCCATACTCTTATTCACACTAAAGCTACCATCCACGATCATTAGCAAATTCCATAACATTTACGTAAGGTGACTGTGACATGTGTTTGAGATGTGGAAGAAGGTACATCCGTCCATGTTCCTAATGAAGAGGTTGCCACGTTATGTCAAGCATTAGGATCTTTCATCTTGTGGCATCAAAATCTTGTTAGCTTAGCGGCAATAGCCCCAACTGTAGGAACTACTTACTATTACTTGCAGTCTGTTGGCATCCTACTAATAATATGTTTTTTATGTGCTCATAGGATGAGCAAGATGCGGGAAAATGGCCCTACTTGGCACTACTACAAAAACTCTATAAAGGCATTCCCCATATCAACTTGCATATGCCTCCAGGGATTATGGGCCTAACATTGGAGTATCCCTTCATAATTGATAGGAAAGATCTCAGGGAGTTCATTAAGTTGGAGGAGATAGATGTAGGATAGGTTAAATTGGCAATCCAGTGAGTTGTTTTTTTCATTTCTTCTCTTCAATTAATGCAGTGGTTTTTTTGTTTCATACATTCAATAATTCATTCATCATTTTAATTCTTCTATAGCTTCTTCCACCGCATATGCATCGACATGGGAAGACATGATTTATATGGATTATTATGTCCTGTAAATACTATAAGGGATACTAATACTTTGGAAGCAAGGACAAGCTGCGTGCGCTACGCAATGGGACAGACTAGATTTTCTTGTTATCTAGGACCAATTGTTCAAGGGTACGTATTTTAATTTAATTTTGTCTATTGAAAATGTTTAATAAATAATTGTCTTGTCATCTAACTTCATTTTAATCTGTATATGTTATTATAGTTGCCATTGGAGCCTGTGTGTTGTTTGTCCACACCTCAACATAGTGTATTGGTTTGATTCCTTCAGTAAAAAGCCAGACAAAGAAATAAAATTCATCTTCAACACATAAGTTATTTTATTTGTATTTCATTGATTCTTGACATAAATGAATTATTGTTGTTTTGTTGATTTTCATTTAATGATAGTGCGCCCCAAACATATAGAATACTTGGCGAGTCATGTGAGGGTAAAGTTATTGGAGACCTGAAGTGGTTTTATCCAAAAGGAAGTTGTTTCAATTCAAGTTCTTTCATTAACAGTCATTTTGGATATGCCTTTATTACTTTTAACCATTTTCTTTTATTTATAATGCCCTCACCAACCAAGCAGTATTGAATGCAGGTACTATATTATACTTTATATGTATAACATCATTCAGAGTAGAATTACAGCTGAGTTCCAACAGGTGTTTATTTCTTCATTGTCAAATGATAATGATTTTTGTGTTGTAATTGAATTGTAAATTAATTCATTCACTTGATTGATTTTTATCTAAGCTTGTTTTCTAATTTGCAAATTTTTGATAATGAAGCTGCCTACTTGTATGAAGACATTAATTTGATCAGAGATCTTTTGGATGGACATCTTCTTCAACACATAGATCAGTGAAGTTTGCTTTATATTAGTTTTGAGATGTGAAGTAAACAACTTCTTAACACTTTATGGTGGTTATGACACTTAGTATTAGTAGTAAGACTAAACACTTTAAGTAGCTAGTACTGGATGATTCCATACTATTTTTGTTAGATGTTGCCTTAATTAGTTAGTAGTGGTTAAATTGCTGGCCATTGGTGTTTTTGTAGGTGGTTTGTTTGTGGTGGTGGTTTATTAGCTAGTGGTGGTTTATTTCTTTTGGATGTGTACATTGTAAAGGATATTGTGGTTTTATTATTTCTGTACCATTTATTTGCTGGCAGGTGAAAAAATATGAACATAATTTTTTTTGAAAAAAAAACACCTTTCAAGGTCCTTTTAGGAGGAGGGATACCTAAAGTGGGACTTTAAGCATCCCTTTTATAATGGACACCATATCATAACCTTACCATAAACCTGTCATAGACGTCCCTTTGTTTTCAGGCGTTAAAAGGGCTAAAAAACGGATATTAAAAGCGTTATCTATAGTAGTGTCCACATCCTCTACTCCCTTAAAAGGAACATATTAACCATGCTAGAAGAAGGCTAGTCGGATATTTGTTGAGTATGAAAAAGAAGGCTAATCTCATTCTTGATGAGTATGACCAAATCATTACCTACCATGACCAAATCATCCACATATGCCAAAACTACTATGGTGGCATTGCATGTTTGCTTTACAAAAAGAGAGTAGTTTCACTTACTTTGACAAAACCCCTTTAATTAAAACCTCTATGGGTTTCACATTCTACATCCTAGAATATTGTTTTAGGCCATACAAGGATTTGTGATGTTTACAAACTTTATTATTTCTAGAATTATCAAAACCTTGTGCAATTCGAATATACACTAGAAGTCACCTTATAGGAATATATTATTGACATCCATTTGAACAAGAAATCAACCATGCATTGCTGCAAGTTTAAGTACTAACCATCTTTACAACCAGAGAGAAGATTTCAAAACAATCTACTCCCTCTTGTTGATTATAGCTCTTAGCTACAACCATTGCCTTATATCTCTCAATCTGACCGTCAGACTTGTATTTTACCTTAAAGACCCACTTGCATCCTATAGCACATTTACCCTTTGGGAGATCAACAATGTCCATGTCCCATTCTACTTTAGGGCTCACATTTCTTCTCTCATAGCCTCCATCTACCTTGGATCCTATATGACTTCTTGCAAGTTACATGGCTCAACAACTACATCAGTAGACAATAGATAATTCTTATAATTAGAAGAGATGTGAGCATAAGAGGCATACTCATGTATAGGATATCTACATTTTACCTAAGAACTAGATTGCAATCCTATTTTAGCTAAGCAAATATAGTCATTCACCCATAAAGGAGCTTTCTTGTCACGAGTAGGTCTAGTCAATTGTGGCTAAAATTGTTCCATTCAATCCAATAATATATATATATATATATAATAATCATTATCATTTACATATTGCTAATTTCACTTGTTATATATGTATATATATTATTCTTTTATGCTCCAACATCACCCGAAGTAGTGGCAGCCATTGGTTTTTATGCCTCTGCAGCATCCAATGTAGAGTTTGTTCCTTTGAAAATAAACTAGTCTTCATGGAATACTACTACAATATTGTCTATATTTTACAATTATTTTTACATATATTATCTTAGCCCTAAATATAAATATTTTACGGTTTTCAACCCTAAACTATAAGGCAATATATTTCATGGTTGCTTAAATAAAATCATTATTTATAGGGTACTATATTTCACAGTTTTTAGTTAATGACTTTTAAATATACTAACAAAATTCAACGGTTATTCACAAAGAACTACGAAATATATTACCAAATACTTTACAGTTCAAATGATGAACTGTAAAGTATATGACACCAGTTTTGGTCATCTGAAATTCGATTATTTGATGGTTGTTAGTTAATAACCATAAAATATATTAAGATACTTGATGGTTATATGGAAGAACCATGATATATTTTGTAATACTTGATAGTTATTGGTGAATACCTATGAAGAATGTGAGACCGCTTTTTTAAAAAAATTAGGGGGCTCACTTTCAATTATCCCCTGCAAAATTACCTATAGAAACAACATATATATACAAAATAATCAATTCCAACAAGTGACAACAAATTACAACAAATCATTCAGTACTATATATAAAATTTTCAATACATCAATAACAATATGGATGAAGTGCATGTACATAGTGAGCTACATATCTATACACCAAGTAGTGGATAACCATCACACTGGAACCACGTATCAGAAGGAAGACTTATCTATAACAAGTTGACAAACAAATCAAAACAAGAACATCATTAAGATCATTTAAATCAAACAATGATTAACACAAACCATAATTAAATCAAGCAACAAAGGTAAGGGAATTTACAGGATCAAGTGCCCCTTTTTCTTCCCCTTGTCTTAATAATTTTAATGCTCTTTTTTGTAACAATTATTTTCTTTAATTTTCAAAGCTATTTCCCTTCTTTGAAATCCAAATTCCTTTATTGCAGTCATGCCTAACAGACAAAGCATTGTCCATATTGAAATGTGTTTCAAGTGATGTCCCTTGGAAAGGATCATCCCTAGCCGGATTTACTTCACCTCCTGAATCTTCGTTTGTTTTATTTGATAACAAAATAATAGACATTTCATTTTGCAGGATTAGGAATAGTGAGAACACTTGTTTAGCTTGAGAAGTTCAAATAAAAGGCTCTTCTTTATATCCTTGCTTGTTCTAATTCAACAATCAACCCTAACTCATCCACTTTCAAAGCATTATTATTGTCAACCCACTTGCACCCAAATATACAAACCATAAACCCTATGTAATCCAACTTCCAAAAGTGTTTAGGCAACCCAAAGTATCACATATTCATATATAGGATTTTTATTTTTTGCACTTGATATATGTATGGTGTTAGCAACAACATTTCCCCACTATTTTGCATTTTGCTCCAATAATCTTGCTCTTTAGTGTAGAAGGTGTATGCGTTGATGATGTAACTTGAGAAAGAAAGAATATGTTTGTTTGGACCATTTGCCAAGAATATTACTTTCTAAGGACATGAATTATGATCAACATTGTACTTGTCATTCACATGCTACTTGAACTATGTTGTGAAATGTTTATTATGTTCTTTGACATACCAAATCTCTACTCTATTAGGGTCTTCCCTCTTAAGCTTATCCATATGAATATGTACATGCCCGTCAATCTTTTCGGAGTTATGAAGCACATATAGATATACTTGCTCCCACTATTGATTTGAGATAAAGATAGCTTTTTTCCCTTTCAATGTCAATACCCGTTTCCATTTTGATATATACAAAGAATAGAGACCAAGTCCTACAAGCATACAAAAAAGTACAAATATATTGATAATAAGTATTTGTTTACAGACCGAAATCAACCATGCAGAATTTGATAATTTTTACAAATATGTACAGAATATCCAAAAAATATATTCCCAATACAGACTATGTATAACCACGATCTTCGCCTCAAAAAATGTGCCCGTAGTTTCCCGTATCTACATCCTTGCCTTTCAAGCCACTGGCACTTGCTAAGATAGTTTTATCTAGAAAAGGGGTGAGATTCTAAGGAATCCCAGTAGAAACATACTATCGTTCACATAAAATGCGATAAGTAAATATGATATGCACCATTTATGCACCAATTAATGAACAATATAAAACATCATCATCATGTATACATGAGTAGGGCTCTTGCCCCACTAATCATACATCGGTTGGATTCTTATCCAACCCCCAGGTGTAAGTGCACGTTCAGTACTAATTGCCTCTTCTAGGCAAACCATGTTGATTAATAAAAGCACATACAATGGTAACCACATAATCATATGAACTACGGAATGATGTATGAAGGATAATGTCCCTACCTCAAGTCTCTTTCACCTCATTTTGATTGCCTCAAAAAACATGCCAAACTTAGGCTCCTAACTCGATCCTAAAATATCAAATATACAAGAATTAGGTTAAAACCCATTCATGTACCATTTAGACACTTCCAATGTGTTTAAAGTGGTCATATTAGCCTACTATGGAATTTACCAAGAGGCCATCGGGGACCCGGCCTGACCCTATCGTACCCATCCGATCGTGCTTTTTCTGAAATTTTGACTGGATCTATTCTAACAAACTTTCACCCAAGGAATCCATTTGTGGATTCAGAATTACCAAATTCACTGTCAAAAGATAGATATGCCCTTGGCAACCCCACTTTCTGGGTTTTAGGGGCGTTTTCATAATTATGCTTTTACAGGCTTTTCCGAAAAAGTGATCAACTGTAACCCCACCTAACTTTCCCTTCTGAACTCAATGGAATCATCAAAACATCAAAAATCTAACTCTAACCCATCCTTCTAGTTCTGGCCAAAACTTACAGGATTTCACAGAAAATTGGGGTTTTTCGATTCCGACGCCACAGACGTAATCCTTTCTACTCCTAATCACTTTATTAAATATTTAGTTACATTATAACTACCATTTAATCCCAATTTTGGTAGCACAAAATTTCCGACAACATATTTCCCAAATTCAAAATCAAAGACAATTCGGCGAGATTTCACCAATTAAACTACTTACAGTAGCCAGAATAATCAATATTCGAAGGTTTGGAAGTTACCTTTCACTTCCTCTAGCTGTTCCCCTTTAGGCCAAAACCCTAGCTCCTTACAAAAAGGAAATTTGAGCTTCCAACACCTTAAATTGCATAGAAGAGGAGCTTAAGAGAAGAGTTATACAAATTAGGAACGAATTCACTGAAGAAATTGACCTACCTCGTTAGTTTTCTTCCTCTCTCTAAACTCTTTCTACTCTCTCTCTCTCTCTTTTTACTGTAAAGGGCGATGGAAATGGCTGAAGAAGATAAGGAAATTTGCTTTAAGACATTATGCATATGTCATGATATTACTTACTCATGTCATATTTAGCAATTTCCAAAAATACCAAATTTCAACTTTTATGTACATGTAATTTAATATCCCAAAGCCCAATTGATATGGAACTACTTCTGCCCTCTCTTGCTACATGAGATGGCGTCCCAATGATCCTTCTCTTTGGCCCAATTTGACTTCACAACTTGTACAAGTTACATGTACAACTTAAGTCACAATTTCAGTCAAATGTGCACTTTTGCTCCAATTTTCCATAAATTCAAATTTATTTGACCAAAATACTCCAAGTATATTTTCCCCTTTATTTTCCTTAATTAATTGAAATTAAATTCAGTTAATTGGACAATAATTAGTTTGGTGCTTTTTTGGCAAAATTACAAGTTTGCCATTACATTTTCTTTTCATTTTCTGATTTTTTGACAGATTTTCTGCCCAAATTTTAAAAAATCATAACTAAATTTGTAGATATCGTATTGGAGTAATTTAAAGGCTATGGAATCCTTATTTAGTCTAGTTTTGAGGAAAAATATATCCTTTTAACATTTGGAAGTACAAGATTCCCAAAATTAATTTCTTTGGATGTTATTCCAGAGAATAGGCTGGTTTTCTGGGCTATCTTCAAATATTCATAAATTTTCACATAAAGTTACCAAAATTACCCATGACCTATCAAATTAAAGCTTAGGATGTCTACTTTCATCTTGTAAAATTTCATAATTTTTTTTCATCATTTGGTCATCCAAAACCACATGACAAACTTACTGCCTCACCAGGAATTCTCACTGGCAACAAATTAAAATGACATCCTCCAAAATTCACCCTTCCCTTTTATTGAATATTTCCACATATTTACAATGTATATTGGTGAATAAAAGTTAGGGTGTTACAATCACCCTTGTCCAGATGTCATTTCTTCATACCGAGACACTAGAAGGCCAATATCACATGCATCTTATAAGTAATTAGTATAAAATTCAGCAGCCTCTTCACAAACGGACCGTTCAACAATGCAACTCTCTTGTTGACTCTCATTTTTCATATACCCTTTCAAGTCCTTGATCTTGCACTCAACTGGATACATCTATCTCATATAGATTGTGCCATATAGTTGTACCTCTTTAATCAAGTGAACAGTACAGTTAGGTGCATCATTATGTCAAAGAAAGCTGGAGGAAAAATCATCTCTAGTTCACATAGGTTACTCACAATTCGGGTTTGTAACTACGACAATTTCTTGGGGTTAATCACTTTATTAAACAATGACTTGAAGAAGAAACATAGCTTCATGATCATGGCTTGCACCTCATCAGCTAAAATACCTCGTATTGTTATCGGAGTAAAGTTTTCCATCAACACATGACAATCATGTGATTTAAGACCGGCTTGCACCTCATTAGCTAAAATACCTCATTTTATTATTAGAGTAAAGTTTTCCATCAACACATAACAATCATCTGATTTAACAGTATTTAGAGTAAAATTTTCCATCAACACATGACAATCATGTGATTTTACCTTTTTTAACAGTATTTTTCTGCCTTTTTCCCTTTGTAAATTCATCTAGCTTGATTGGGCTTGAGCCTTGATCTTCCGGTTTTTGTTCATTACGACAAAATACAAGTAATATTAAATAAATAAATTTTAGCTAATAATGCCCAATTGCTAATTAAGTAGTAGAAAATATATTTGAAACCCTACAATAACATCATATGACAAAATTTATGCAGATAAAAATAAATATTTGAAAGAAGCGTTAGAAGTTAAGAATAAACAGAAGATGTTAGGAATGGAAATTGCATAGGAAAGGCCACCAGAGGGATAGATTAAATTGAACATTGATAGGGCTGTGAAAGGGAAGGAAGCTGGGTTTGAAGGAGTTTTTAGGGATCATTTTGAAAGGTGGTTAGGGGGATTCTCCAGGAAAATTGGTAGATGCAGCCCAGGAGAAGCTGAGTTTTGGGGTCTATTAACTGGTGTGACATTGCTAAAAGAGTCCTGGTGTTTATAGAAAGTACACAATGGACTTCCATAAATAGATATGCAATTACAATTCATATGGGATTCTATTATTATTTGGGCTTTGCCCTGTTATGCAATTAATATATATAGATATATATTTGAGCATCCATAATCTCGTTCTAACACAATTCACACAAAATACTCATTGGTGTTTACAAAAGTATGTACACAACAATTTAATTTGACACTTTATCGCATTGTTTAATCCAATAAGAAAGTAAATAAATATGAAAAGAATTAACTAGTCAAAATCAAATTATAGAATAACACAGTACTATCACTTAGTACGAAGAGTCTTCACATTCTTCAAAATAATTGTAGCCAAAATAAAAAAAAAATGTAGTATATTGAATGGTAGACTAGTAAATAAAATTTATTTATTGATAAACTTTAATTTAAAAATATCTTTTTAGAGTATTCTTAATGAAATTAATGGTTTGAATTTAATGTATGTTTTAAAATTGGAGAAGTTCATGCTGAAGATGTAAAAAGTAAATTAATTTTTTTTGGCAAAAAAAAGTAAATTAATTTGAGAGCATGTTAAAAAAATAAATAATAATGACAATAATTTCAGTGAAAACTGCAAAGTTAGCCATCTCGCTAGTTTAGGGTTTTGCTTGGCTTGAGTTCAGTTGAGTGGCACCGAAGAGTTTCAATTTCGCTCCCAAAAAACTCTCTTTCACCTTCTCAGGGCCAAAACCACCAACTCCGATGCCAATTCAATTATATACATGGCTGTCAAATTATTGTTTGATGGAAAAGCTTTATTGCATTCAATTATTTGACAACCTATGCTTATTGTTACATTTACTTTAGGGCTTGTTTGGTATGAGAAGAGGGGAGGAAATTTTTTATTTTTTGAGTTGGATTTAAAAAAAAATAAAAAAGTGGGGTTAAAGTTTTGGGAAAATGATGAAAAAGGAACCTAAAAATTGGAAAATGACAAATCAATCATTTCGCAAAAAATAAAGTTGGGAATTCCTTATCATATTTTGACATTTTCTAATCAACTTTTGGTAAAAAAATCCATCTGTCATTTCCCAATTTTCAAGTTTCTTTTCCGTCATTCTCCCTAAAATTTTTAATTTTCTTATTCTTTTATCTTACATCTTAGTTTTACTAAATATTTTAAATCCACTTCTCCAATTTTGTTTAAATTGAACTCCTAAAAGTTTTCTGTCCCCTCCCCTCCCCTCAAAATCTCTCATACCAAACAGACCCCAAGCTTATCATCCCGTTCATTACTTTTTCTCTCCAGTTTTCTAAGTCTCATGCTATGACAGCTTCTGGGGAAAAAAGCTATGACATCAGTTGTTACCTAGCCATGCTTTTCCATATGCATCATATTGATGTCATTCTAATTACTTATTGTGCATAGGTTATTTACATGTTTCCACTCAATCTTTAAATAAGACAAGGATATCTAATTTCCTAAATAATATGGGTGTGTGTATATGTGAATATATTTATACATGTGAAACAAAAATATACATACGTATTTATCTTCTTGTTATACTTATAATAATCAATTTAATATAATCATTTTATATTACCATATATTATCACTACAAAAAAATTGTGATTTAGTAGCAGTTAAAAATGTGTTTTAGTAGCAGTTTTAACCGCTACAAACGACATTAGTAGCGGTTGTAAAAACCGCTACAAAATCCACTATTGCAAATATATTTGTAGCGGTTTACAATAACCGCTATTCATGTAACACAACCGCTACAAATTTAGTAACGGTTACTAAACCACTACAAATGTTGGTGCCACAATTTCGCGTGGCGGGAAAAGAAAAATGAAAATTTGGCTCCAATTATGTAGCGGTTGGAAAACTGCTACTAAATTCAAATGAGAATTTCCAAAGTAGCGTAAAAAATTCAATACTATTTTGAGTTTCAATTTGTAGCGGTTCTAAAACCGCTACAAAATTTTGAGAACTTTTTTTTAAAAAATTATACAATTATTTGAATCCATTGTTATAATATTGTGTTGAATAGTTTATTATTTAAGTAACTTAAATGATAGTAGTTATTATTTCTAAAGAATCATTAAATTAAGTTAGATAAATATAAACTTTATATAGGTAGTATTATTGAGAATGTGCAAATAATGAGTATAAATATTATGAGAGGGGAAAAATGTTGAAATCAAATAACTGAAATTTTTTTTACTATATTTGATCACCTTACTCAGCTCTTCGGCTCTTAAAAAAAATTTCAGATAAGAGAAAACGAAATAGAAGAAGAGTTGAAAGAAATGAAAAAGTGTTTAAAATAAGGTGTGCTTGGAGTATTTATAGGGATTTTCGTAGTATTTGTAGTGGTTAATGTGACAAGTTTTGTAGCGGTTGATATTTATAGTAGTTTATGCATTATTTGTAGTGGTTTCACATTTATAGCGGTTTTATTTGATTTTGTTGCGGTTTCTTAACCCCTACAAATATTGGTCTGAATTTTTTTTATAAAAATATTTCACACTTGTAGCGGTTTTATTTGATTTTGTAGCAGTTTTATAACCCCTAATAATTTTTGTCTGAATTTTTTTTATAAAAATATTTTAAATTTCAAATGTTCAATTTGTAGTGGTTTTGTTTGTAAAACTGCTACAAATATTTATATTTTGTAGCGGTTTATATATAAAAACCGCTACAAATTCATTCATTTATTTATTTTATAAATATTTATTTCAAATGCATTTTGTAGCGGTTATATGATAAAAACCGCTACAAATTTTCATCACCATTGATAGGATTTGAAATTCAAATTTTCATTGTGCAATACTTTGTAGCGGTTATGTCAAAAAAACCGCTACAAATGTTCATGATTGTTGGCAGGAATTAAAATATTTAAATTTTAAATGAATACTTTCTAGCGGTTAGTATTGAGAAACCGCTACAAATATTCATAACTATTGGTGGGAATTAAATTTTTCAAATTTTAAATGTTCAATTTGTAGCAGTTTTGTTTGTCAAACCGCTATAAAGTTATGTATCACTTTGTAGCGGTTTCATCTATTTAACCGCTACAAATATTTATATTTTGTAGCGGTTTTTATATATAAACCACTACAAATGTTTTATTTATTTATTTTTTTAATAAATATTTATTTCAAATGCATTATGTAGCGGTTATACACTATAACCGCTACAAATTGGAGTTAAATTTTGTAGTGGTTCTTTGTAACCACTATAAAAAAGCGACCCTCTAAATTCCGTAGTGGTTACTATTGTAAAAACCGCTACAAAAAAACCGTCACAATAGTCGCGCTAGCTTCGCGCCAAGTTGGCGCCACATTTGTAGCAATTAATATAGACTAACTGCTACAAAATAACCACGACAAATTTGGCATGAGTTTCGCACCAAAATTTGTAGTGGTTATGTCTTGTAAACCGCTACAAATCGCGTTCCCTAACTTACACGCCATTGGCGCAAAGCATACCATTGAAGTTTGTAGCGGTGTTGCTTTAAACCGCTACAAATCTTGATATTTGTAGCGGTTTATTTTAACCGCTACAAATACACTGCTACGAATTATCATTTTTTTGTAGTGTATTATTGTTATTGTACTTTTAACAAAATACATTCTAAATTAGATGGGTGTGCGTGCGTGCGTGTGTGTATGTGTTAGGATGTTGCATCTGTGATTAGAGAATTCAATTTTCCATGGAAACGAATTCAAAAGGAATTGTGAAATATAGTTTTGAGGAAAAAATTAAATCTTGAGAAGTCACTTCAAAATGATGGAATGATGGTTTATGAAAGAAGAGATAGGTTCAAGGATCCCTCTATAATAATAAATTTGTATCACTATTAGTTGAGCCAAACCAACTCACTTACTGGCTTCTCTCTCATATTACTCTTCATATGAACAGTAACAACTCTTATATGGCTTAGTTGTAATATCCCAATTTTTGATTAAGGGTTAATCATGATTATTGTGGATAATTATGAATTTAATTGGAATTATTATGTGTTTATGGCAATATTAATTAATATGTCATAATTAGTGGAAATTTGGAAAATGAGAATATTGGCCATAAATTGTTAATTAATGGGGAAATTAATTACTAACCAAGAGAAAATGATGTGTGAAATTAATTGGCTAATGGAGAGATTAGAGAAGCTAATTGGTGACTTATTTGGTGAGAACCAATGGTATGTGGACATGTGTCAAGATGAGAGTATGATAGAGCACAGGGAAAAGTCAAATAGACATATTAAATAATTTTTCTCTCTCCGTCTCTCCTCTTTTCGGCTAAAGCATGGGGGAGGGAGTATGTCATCATCATTCTTCATCTTCCCCAACACTCCATCTCTCTCACTTTCTCTCTCCCATTTGTCCTCCATGGCTACCAAGTGAGAGGAAGAAGAGCTTGTGATTTGGTAAGTAAATGGCCTCCATTGCTCAAATTCTTTTCTTTAATGTTACTCCTTGGATTAAGAGCTTCATTTTGATGTGTATAGTGTGCCTATTTGGTGTTGATTTGTGCTACACAAAATTTTGGAGATTGGACAATCAAAGAGTGATTTTAGAAAAGTTGAAGAGGTATGTGAAACCAATCTATCTATCTAAGTTTCATGCCATTTGAAGTAGTTTGTAATTTCTGGAAATTTTGGCTTGAATCCGAAAATGAGTGCTACTATTCATTTGGTATGTTTATGGCATGAGAATGGTATCTTGGAATAAGTTTAGGATAGATAGATTGATTGGTGATTGAAATGTGATGTTTGGATGAGATTGGTATTTTGTTGATTTAGTTGCCAAAACCTAAAGCATGATAATGGAGTAGGATTTTGATGATTCTGATGATCCCATTGAGTTTATTAGGTGTTTTTCTATGGGTATGGCTATGGGTAAAGTTGTGTCCATAGGGATCAATTGGGCAAGTGTTAGGAAGTTTGGTCTGTTTTCTGCATTTTCTGGTTCTGATAGAATCACTCGAGTAATTTGGGGTTCACTTGAGTGAGGGATGAAGATCACTCAGGTAAGGTTGAACAATGCTCGAGTTCTGTGCGTATATTATGTTTCTCTTCAGTTTTTCTGTTGTGCTTTCTGGAAAATCCAAGAGTGCATAGTCTCACTCGCGAGTGAGGGATGAATATCACTTGAGTGAGCCTCCTCATGCTCGAGTGACTGGTGTATTTGACACCAAGGCTTGCCTCTCAGGTTGTCACTTGTGGGCATGGTGCAAGAGTGTGCCTTCTCACTCGCGAGTATGGGGTATCCACTCGAGTGAGCTGTGTTGTGCTCGAGTGCAGTGATCCATTTGGGCTATTGCTATTTCTCTTGTGCTCACAGGTTCTCACTTTTTGGACTTCACTCTCAGGTGCTCGAGTGAGGCATTTGCCTTTCACTCGGGTGAGGTCTAGTGTGTTTGAGTAATCCTGTCTCTAAATAACTTCTTTGTGTTCTCGGGTATGCACTCGCTGTCTCTCACTCTTTAGTAACCAAGTGCAAACCGTACCATCACTCGAGTATCCAAACAAATTCACTCGAGTGAGGCCATCTTCACTCGAGTGCCTCAGTAAGAAATGTCAGTGTTGTGTTTCCAAAAGGGGATCCTTAGGGATAGTCTTCTAACCCCTTAGGGCTATTGTTGGAGGTATTCTAGAGTTCTGAAGGACTAATAATGATAACCAAATTAAGTCATTGAGAATTGGAATAGGGTAATAACTCTTTGTCACTTATTATGAATATAGGATTTGACATTTGCTCTACGCGGGAGAGACCGGTGCCAAGGAACGCCCAGAAGGACTCAGGTAGTGACTCTTCTCTCATATTGTGTATGATGTTTTGGTATGCATAACTTATCATTGAACTTTGTGAATTGTGTGCCATAGTCCATCACGGCATGAGCACTTCAATGTGAGCCGTATAGGGATTGACGCTGGTCATCTCTAGGTCGGCCGTTGAACTGCCGTCGTAATCGACATGGATCTTTGTGAATCCGACCCGTAGGGGGCAACGTTTATGAATCCAGCTGTGGACTGTGTGTTGATCTTGCCTGTATGGCTTGCGTTATGAAATGCCTTATATGAATCCCAGCTATGGTGAAATATATTGTGTGGATTGTTGTGATGCAATGCAACGTGAGCAATTCAGCGTGAGCAATCGTAAATGGAATCCACCTGTACAGGCCATTATTGTTTTGTATTGTGAATATGAGACCATTGTAAATAAGTTTTGAAAAAGTTTTTGCAAATCCAAATTTTGGGCAAAAGATTAGTTGTAATAAGTCCCAGTTTGAAAAATAGTCTCTAATTCCAACTTAATTATGTGTTTAAGAACTTAGTTTCGGCCTAAGGTAGGAAGGGGGTTACATTAGTGCCATGTTCGGACTCCATACAAGCCACTCTTTTAAAACAAAAACATTGAATCTTGAGCCCCTTTTATTATAGAGATGCGTGAATGTTTCAAAAGTTAAATTTTTACACATAGTTTAAATTTCTTATTTCAAAATAATAATATCGTATCCTAAAGCTCTCCCATTCATATTCTCTCTGCTTCCTTCTAATCTCTCCCTCTGAGCTGCTGAATCTCCTTGTCTCTCCTTTTCTCGCCTCCATCAAGGTCTTCCTTTTCTTCTTTTTGAGGGATCATGAAAGGCAGATAAGCCTGGAGTGATGAATGGCCGCTCATCTTCTTCTTTGAGAGCCACTTCATACTATATGTGATTTTGGTTCTTGGCATCTCTCTTCTTTCCCCTTTCTTCATACCTTCATTCTCTTTCTTTACATGGCATAAGTTTACCCTAGATTGGAGGGATCGTAAGCAGATTTGGTGACAACTCCGATAGAGAAGCAACGATAAGGTTGTCAGCGATGGTGGGGAGGCAAAGACAAGCATGCCATGGTGACTACAAGGAGTTTGAGACGGTTCTTCAAGGTAGTCATTTTCCCATGTCAACCCTCTCTCTTGATTATATGGGGATATCAATTTCTTCATTTCTCTATCCTATCTCTCTATGCATCCCCTTTTGTGGCCTTCTTTCCTGTGTTGAACAATTCATTTCGACCTCTATGAGAGGGATTGTGGATATCCCAAGAAGCTCATCTCCCTTGATATGAGCAATTCAAATTTGTATTGATTCTCATAGTTGTTTCTTTCTGGTTGCAGCATATGAGAATATTAGACGATGTTCAATTTTAAGCGGTTATGGACCAAAAAAACTTTGATAGGCCTCAGGTTGGGACAGTTTCTATCTCTACTGATCACTGCCATAGGCTTCGTATCTTCAGAGTTGGCCAAAAGAGGGTTTTTTACTTTTCTATATGCTAAATCTTCATAATTCTGTTGAATAAATCTTCTGGTGAAGTTACTGGTAGCCATGAATCTCAACTGTTCGTAGTGCTAAACTTCTGATAATTATGGTATCAGTTTAGGATAATAATTGTTGTGTAATTCTCAACATCCTTTCATGTAAGTGATGGCAAGTTAGTTGATATCTCTTATATACTACGGGCATTTTTATTTCCTAGCTGAAACCTTCATCACTTTCTACAAGACATATTTGTCAATATGATTAGCAATTTGTTTAGTTTTGTTGGGTTCCTTATTGTAGTTACACAGTTGTTTTTTGTTATTGAATGTTGTTTTGTATTGTCTGAGTGTCTTCTTGCCAATTATTAGGCTGTGGCTTTTGATACGGGGATACTGCCAACTCTTTCATGATTTGAATTCTCTGTTTCTGGCCCAAACTTTGGAATACCTATAACAAATTTTGTCCCTTTTTTGGTTGATAGGAATTGATGCACCAACTTCACAATCTTTTCTGAATTATTTGTTATTGGTGATGTTTATGGGAGTAATGTACTTTACCGAAGACAGCCACTCAAGGTTATACTCCATGCTCTATGATTTTGAATTTATTGCCATTACATATTTACATTATGATTTTTGAATTTATTGCGATTGAAATTTGAATCAAGTTCTAACTTTGTTGGTTTTGAACATAAAGTAAGAATTTGAATACTGACAAGCAAAAAACTTTTCAAAATGATTATTTAGTCTATGTACTTTGAGCTACTCAAGCATCTTTTGGCATTATAAAGTGAAGCATCTCTTTGGGAGATGTTGTAGAGCACATCTTAAGCTGAGATATACTGGATATCGACCTGTTATTTTTACTTAGTGTTTCCATCTTATATCAAATATTTATAGACAGGTTCATTGACTTCATATGGTATTTTTACAGGCAAAATGGTACTATTATGTACTTCTAGCATTGGTTGATGTTGAAGCAAATTTTCTTGGTAAGTGTTTTGTGATGATAAAAATATAAATAGAGAGAGCATAAATTAATATTTTTATACACAAGATGCTCAACCAACAGTACCTCAGAAGAATCAAAATCTTAGCTTGAAGTGTTGCACAAGTGTGAAGTCCAACTCTGAACACTAATGACATGACATTCTCAATGATGGGGAATCAGATTTTTAAATATCTTATGCGATATGTGTTGCAGGTTAAAGTAATTGGATTTACTCATTATTATGGTGAGGTTGTTGTGTTTCTTATTCCATGAAAGAAGGATCAAATAGGCTAACTATGAAGTTTTTCCTAACTATGGGTCCTCTTATCGGTGAGAAATTTATGTTTAAAATCTATTGGGTCTTATGCTTCGCCATTGCAACTTTTAATGATCTTTTATTGAGCATTAACCATGATTGGTATGCAACTTTATGGTAAACATCCCCATATTTTTATGGTTGAATTGTTGGATAATATTATCCAGTTGCTTATTTTATGTAGAGCCAGGTTTGCAGTAGTTTGAAGATTGTCTGCAAGTACACGTAGTGGGTTGCATAAGCTTAATGCCATTGTTTTACTGATTAATAAACTGAATTGAACAAAGTGTGCATTGGAGTGGAATGAGTACTACTTATTGATCCTTGTGTTCTTGGAGTCATTAAATTTTTATTGGCCAATATTAGGTATAGAACTTTGTTATTTTTTTGTCCTCACCGCATGAACAAAAATTTATCATGTAGAAGTCTTTTATTCTTCCTTTGTTGAAGGTATTGCATTTTTCTTTTCATCCAGAAGATTGGTATGAAACAAAATCTATGTTTCTATTATATTTTTTATTCTAAAATTAACGAATAGGGGACGTTCTTTCTTTTATTGTGCTAACTCCATGATGAAGACTCTTTTGACGTGCAAATGATTCTTTCCCACTGTCTCTCTTGTCCATAAATTTGCTTCAAGCGAAATTGAAATATATTGCTTCTTGTCCTTAATATAAAAGTCAATTGCTTTTTTTGGATTGATTAAAGAAGTTAAATAAGCTACTTATTCGTAGTATATATTGTGGAACATTAGATTATATATCAGTTTATAAGTTTGACAAATTAGTTTGAAGAAAAACAATTAATATCGATCCTTTAATGTAACTTATTTAGTTTCCTTAATTTTTTTCTAAAAAAATTAATTAGCTCTTATGTTAAGAACTAGAGAGAATAGTTATTAATCATAATTTGAAGAGTAAACTTTGAAGTGTGGACGCAATATTTATCGTCCACTATGTATTTGCTTGATACTTATTTGGACAAAAACCATCCTTTCAGCCCTCTTCATTTTCTTAACTACTCGATGGTGATGCTCTAATAATCTTTGATTAGGTAATAAAGCTTCCCAGCATTTGGTTTTCTACACGTTTGTTCTCGACCGAAATCGCAATGATATGGATTAATATAGTTGGCACACAACACAAATTACTCACGAAAGTGAGCTTAACATATCATTTATTAGTTTTTTACTCTTGTTTGCTTGGTTACTCTATTAGTTTCAACAGAGGTGTGTTGCAAGAATACATTTTTTCCTTCAGGTGCACTACTGGAAAAATCACTTTTAAGACCGGTTAAAAAAAACATTTTAAACTGGTTCTTGATCCGGTCTTCATACAGCCGATCTAAAAGTTTGCTACTTTTTAGACTGGTTATAGAATCGGTCTTAAAAAAATTTGTTAAGACCGGTTATTATAAAACCGGTCTAAAAATAAATATTTTTAGACTGGTTATCAGAGGAACCGGTCTAACAGGTTCAAATTTTAGACCGGTTTTTTGAAAAACCGGTCTAAAAATTTGAAATTTTAATATCGGTTTTATACAAAATCAATTTTAAAAGTATTACTTTTTAGACCGGTTTTTCAGAAAACGGGTCTAAAATTTCAACTTTTTAGACCGGTTCTCTCCAAAATCGGTCTTAAATGTACTTTTCAGATCTGTTTTGGAGAGAACCGGACATAAAAGTTGAATTTTTTTTAAAATTTTCGTTTAAAAGATATACCCAGCAAGCCATTTACCCTGTTAAAACATTTCACTCAGCAAACAGTAGCCAGTTCAATGACATTCAAATAAATATTCTTCTCTTACAGATTATATAACTAATATCTTAATGACATGTGAGAGACTCAAAACTCATTGGAACATATTAAAACTCAACTCCCATATGCTTAAATAGTGCTGGCCGAAACAGAAGCAAGGAAAACAACCATGAATAATAAACTCATAATCATAGACAGAATCATAATGCAAGGAAATCATACAACCATGACAATGTTATTTTGACCAAGTTCCTTATCTTTTCACTTACATACATACATCAAAGATTAAATTACATTAATGACAATGATGTTATTCAATAGGGCCAAAATACTTTATACACACTCTTCTCAGGCTGATAATCACTAGCTGGCCTGGCTTCGGAGAATCTACACTAAGACGTACACCTCATATCCTTCATTTTCCTGTGACGACAACAAAAAATGTAGTTATATATATACACCAATGACAATATACATAATTCAAATATAGTTCTTGATAATCATTTTAGCTAACTAACCTTCAATGTAGTTTTATAAAGGGATATCCTCCCATATCCCTTCATGATGATCGTTTCTTGTGCCGTGTTCATTGTCTGCTTCATCTTCTTTGTTTAATTCTGGTAAACCCCTAGAAAAGGAAGGAGTATCAAGTATATCATTCATTGAATGACTTTCCTGATTAATATCAACGACCTTTTTTCCTTGGAGAGCTATAAACCACATTTTATTTGCCTGATCAGTAACATAGAACACTTGTTTCGCTTGATATGCCATAATAAAAGGTTCATCTCTAAAACTTTTACTATTTAAATCAACCAATGTAAATCCCAACTAATCAATCATCACAACATTGTTGACATCAACCCACTTGCATTTGAAAATGGGAAGTTTAACTTTAACATAATCAACCACCCAAATCTCTTCAATCACCCCATAATAAGGTATTGATGCCAATCTAGGATTCTTATCTTTTAAACTAGATAAGTGCATAGATTCAGCTACTAATATAACCCCACTGTTCTAGACGGTGCTTCTATCATCAAGGGACTTTATGTAAAACATATAACCATTGATCATAAATGAATTCCAACTTATGACATCAGCCTCAGGGCCACGTGCTAACCATTTAATTTATCAGAAACACATTCTTTGCCGTCAACCTTTTGTTTGAACCAATGTGCAAAAGTTTTGTTATGCTCCCTAATTAACCTTTCTTCAGTCATTCGACTATTTCCTTTCCATACAATTTCTTTATGAGTATTAATGTAATCTTGAACTTCATCAACATTATTCAAGATGTACAAGTGGACTTGTTGCAATTCATCAAGATCCAAACTCTTAACTTAAGCCCCGCGTTTACCGCCTTCTTCGTCTTGATGTTTAGGAAGTCCAATGTGTCCTACATTTGACACGTAATCTTGACAAAACTTCATGGCTTCTTCAGAAATATATTTTTGAACAATAGATGCTTCAGACCGGTTAGGGTTCTTCACATACCCTTTTAGGATTTTCATAATTCTTTCAATTGGGTACATCCATCATAAATAGATAGGGCCACATAACTTGATCTCCCTGACTAGATGAACAATTAGATGTACCATGATGTCAAAAAAAGAAGGAAGAAAAAGCTTCTCAAGCTGGCACAATATCATATATCCTTCATTTTCCAGTTCATCCAATTTTTCTGTCTCAATGACTTTTGTAACCCCTACCTTGATTAGCGTAATTATAATTTGATATTGCATAATTAAGTTGAATTAGAGACTGTGGGATAATCTAAACTCATTTCATCTTCCTACTTTATAGTAGGATTTTCACAAATTTTTTCAAATATTCTTTCCTATCCTGGTCTAAATTTTCAAAACTCGAATATAATTACTTGTGCAGTTAATTTACATTCACATATATCAGAGTGTATTACCAAATCCCCAGCAACTCCTGGGTTCTATACATATATAATCTGAGGGTTTATAAGTCTCCACTAGGGGATTACATAACCAAAATCAAATGTAATGTTTACATATCAAAATATACAGTAATCCTGAGTTCAAAAGTAAATAACCAACTCCCAAAATCAAATATACCCCGTAAGGTCCTAATCGCTCCGGATTTCCCGCTTCTCTTTAGTGCCACTAACCCTGTCTGAAATGTTAGTTATTGGAAAGAATGAGATTCAAAAGAATCCCAGTAGTAACAAATCACTCATACAGTGCACAAACACATAGCATATATGATCATGTTAAGCAGCATCACAACGTATCTTGGCTCACGCCACAAACGACAACAATCATGGCTGTAAACTCTATGCGTCAGCTTTCACAGCGATCTCTATGTATTCACAAAGTATCACAATGTATCACTATGCATAAGCTTTCGCTGCGATCTCAAAGCATCACAATGTATTCTCAATGCATGACAAACACACATATAATGTTTCACACACAGTATAAGAGAAAGAGTCACTACCTTATTCTTTCCTGACGTTCTTCTGCACCATGGGCTCTCGAGGGCAGCAAATATCAAATCCTATAAATCAAATCAGGGACAACCCGTCAATCTCTTTTCCCAAGTTTTCCAATTTCATCGTACTTTATGTTGGTTATCATTTAAACTCTTTAGGGTGCTATTATAGGCCTAAACATATCCCCAAAGGGTTGGGAGAAACTACCCTGAAGATACCTTGTTCGGATGAAGAACACTAAATTTTGGGCTAGCTCACTCGAGTGAAGGAATTCTCACTCGATTGTTGCCCACAATTGTGCTTGAGTCCCAGTGAGTGAGACACAGGAAGTGTGTGCCTGAGAGCAAACTTCAAAATATCTCTCGCATTCACTCAAGCACAGGAAGCTGCACTCGAGTGATAACCTCAAATGCACCCGAGCACTAAAATGTGAGGCACAGCGAGTGACTACCCAAGAGCTATCATAAACTTCAAAGTCTTAAACTCACTCCCTCACTCTAGTGAACCAAGATCACTCAAGTGATGACCTATATCACTCGCAGAAATAAAAGTCCACTCGTGGTTTCTACCTGAAGACTTAACCAAATTACCCAAAATTTCATACTGCACTCGAGTGAGACCCCTCCTCTCTCGAGTGAAGCTTATCAGAAGCCAGATCGCAGCAACTAATATGGTTTTCCAGATTTACCAAAACTGGTTCCAATGGTCCTAAAACTTGTACTAAAGCTCCTTCTCACTCATTTCGACACAAGGAACCCCTTAGTAGCTACAAAACAACCAAATTCCCACTCAATTAACACATTCTTAACTCTAGATCACAAGATCACCCAAAACCACCATTTGCCAAACTTCCTCATTCAACTTCAAATCAAACTTAATGACATTCTAACACATCCTAACATCATCTTCTACACCATATCATTCCAAACTCTTTCATTATTCAATTCTCATGAAATCAGGGCAAAGATTCCAGAAATTACAAAGCTCACCCAAAAATCATCATAAATATACTAAAATGCATCAAATTCTTACCTCTTCAACTTGGTGAGATCAAATCCTTGATTCTTTAACTTCCAAATTTCCTTAAGCTTCTAACCCCCACAAATCAAAATTCTGAAACCATGGCAAGGAAGTTCTTAACACTATGATCAACTTTAGTGAAGGGTACTTAAGCATATGAAGCCATATATTTACCTAAACTCAAGCCCTTCCTTTCTCTTTCCTCCTTAGACTTCAGCAAAAATGGAGGATGATGAGAGAGAAATGAGATGAAAATATGATAATCCCATTCCTTCCCTTTTCCCATGCAAACCAACTTGGAGGGAGAGAGGAGAGTATTTTTGAATCTTTGACCAATCCTAGGGCCATCATAATGACACTTGGCAAGATCTCATTCTTCCTACCATGAGTTCTTATAAACCCTTCCACATAAGATTCTACCTCTTGCTCAACAAATCCTAGCCATTGATCTCAAGTTACCTAAGAGTCTCCTCTTCGGTAACTGACCAACTGGTAGGTAATTTACCATTTTGCCCCTGATTATTACAATGCTTACTAAACTATCAATAAACACATTTGCATCACAATTCACATTATTTACTTCAAAAGTGCTTAATTAATATTAATTACATCACTTTGAAGGTATTAGACCTTAATCACAATTCAGGATATTACAACTTTACTACAAATAACATTGAAGAAGAAACAAAGTCTAGTTAAAATATGTTGAAGATCATATTCGGTAATGCCTCGAATAGCCATTGGAAGCAGTTGTTGCATTAAGACATGACAATCATGAGACTTTAGCCCCACTAACTTTAAGTATTTCATCGATACAAGCTTGCTAACATTTGAAGAATACCCTGAAGGAACTTTAATGCCATGTAAACAGTCATAAAAGCTTCTTTTCTCATCCTTAGACAAAGTATGAGCAGCTAGGGACAAAAATTTCTCTGATCATATGGCTTTGGATGCAAGTCTTCTCGTATCCCCATTTCTTGCAAATATAATCTTGCCTTCACGCCATCCTTAGAACTACCTTGTATGTTAAGCAGTGTTTCAACAATACTATCACCAACGTTTTTCTCCACATGCATGAAATCAATACATTGTCTCACATCAAGCTTCGGCCAATATGGAAGATTGAAGAAGACAAACCTCTTTTTCCATTTATTTTTCTCATTACTATTCTTTATAGTCTTACCAAAGATAACATTCATGTTTTTCACCTTTTCATAAACTTGCTCCCTAGTCAATGCCTTCGGAGCATCTTCAAACTCTTGTCCACCAAAAAAAGCTTTCTTTAATCTACGATACGGGTGGCCTCGTCTAAGAAATCTCCTATGGCCAAGATAAATTGTCTTTCTTCTATGTTGAAGTTGATGGTAGCATGTTCCTTCTTCACAAATCGGACATGATTTATGGCCTTTAACACTATAGCCTGTCAAGTTTCCATATGCAGGGAAGTCATTTATAGTATAAAAGATCATGGCTCGCATTTTAAAAACATCCTTCTTGTTTGCATAAAAAACATCAACACCTTCATCCCATAACTCTTTCAAGTTTTCGATCAAGGGTTCCAAGTAAACATATAGTCATTTTCGGGTTGTTTTGGTCCCGAAATCAACATAGATAACATGATGTTCTTTCGTTTCAAGCATAAAAGAGGAGATAAGTTGTAAATTACCAACAGAACAGGCCATGAACTATGTATACTGCTCATGCTACCAAAAGGATTCATGTCATCCGTGCTAAGCCCAAGCCTAAGGTTCCTAGGCTCTTCATCGAAGGCAGGAAATAATTGATCGATTTTCTTCCATTGAGAAGAATCAGCCAGATGTCGAAGCTTTCCATCGGATATCCTCTCATCCACATGCTATCTCAAATTTCTTGCATCGTTTTCATTAGCAAACAAGCGCTTGAACCTTGGTATGATTGGAAAGTACCACAATACTTTTGCAGGAGCGTTATTTGATTTGTACCTCGGGGTTTCACATATCAGACACTGTTGTTCATCTTTATGCTCTTTTCTATATAATATACAATCATTAGGGCATGCATGGATCTTTTTATACTTCATCCCAAGCAGATACAATATTTTCTTAGCATCATAGTATCGAGAAGGCAACACATTATCATCTGGAAGCATGTCCTTAAAAGCCTCAAGCGTTTCTGAAAAACTCTTGTCACTCCATCTATGTCGTGCTTTCAAGCTTACCAATTTCAATGCTACTTTCAACAATTGGTACTTTTTACACCCCGGGTACAACGGCGTCTCAGCATCACTACACATATTACCATATGCATATGATTGCTCAAAAGTCTCTTCTCCTACATCACGAATAATATCCTCTATCCGATCATTCGTATTCGTGTCATTTATCATCAAAGTTCACTCCCCCTTGTTGAGATGAACTTGGCATTTCTAATTCTTCACCATGCCATACCCATACTGTATAACTCTTACAAAATCCTTCACAAATTAAATGTGTATATATATCTGCAGTACTTAGTCGCTTCTCATTCAAATATACTACACAAGGGCAATAAAAACTTCCCACTACCATCATTGGCATTTCTACTAGCGAAGTCTAAAAAACCCCTCACCCCATTATCATATTCAACACTCATTCGTTTAGCATTTATCCAACTATGATCTATATATATCTCAACACTTCTAGTACCCTATATCCAACAACAAAAGTATACACAAAAAACAACAACAATAGAGTTTTAGATATTCCAACAAAATTAACAGGCACCATTTGAAACTAGTATTGTTTTAACAAACCAATAACATTGACTGTAACCCCCTCACGGTAATCACATCCGGATTTCAAATTATGATGTGAAATGGAGACCAATAAAATGAACTCAACAATTTATAATCCCATAACTCGGGATAAGGTATTTCAAAATCAATTCAAAACGTAAATCATTTCAAAATATCGATACTCTTGGTCTCACATTCACGTGCAGATATAACTACTTGATAATTCAAATTACATAAGAAATATCAGAGTGCAGAAACTAAAATCCCGGCAAAACCCCGGGTTACTATATATATAAATGGGTTTACTATAATCCCAATTGGGGATTACATATCAAAAATTCACTATGAACATCTATATACAGTAATCCCAAAGCTACAAAAGATAACCAACAAATTCCAAAATCCTGGTTGTCCCTAAGAGGTTCTAACCACTTCGGGTTGGTCGCTTCTCCTTCGAGCCACTTGCCCTGTCTGAAAAGGTTAGTCATATGGAAAGAGTGAGATTCTAAAGAATCCCAATAGCAACAAGACACTCATACAATATATAAACATAGAGCATGCATGTTTATCATGTTCAGCAGCTTCACAATGATCTCTGGCTTGCGCCACATACGACAGCACTCACGGCTGTAATCACAATGCACTACGCCCACTTTCGTGGTGAACACTATGCCAGCTTTCGCTGTATTCACTATGCACAACGCCCGCTTTCGCGGTGAACACTATGTAGTAGCAACACGAAGCACAAAGCACCACCAAGCATCTCAAAGCACAATGTATCACAAAAACTCCACAAGGTATCTCAATGCACAGGGTATCACAAAGCAGTAGCAGCAGCATCCACACAATGAATGACAAGCAAACATACAATACATTTACACAAAGTATAAGAGAGGAGTCGCTACCTGTATCTTTCCTGACAATCTTTGGCACAGTGGGCTCACGTGTTCGGCAGATATCAAATCCTATACCAAATTAGGGACAATTGATCAATCTCTTTTCCAATTACTTAATCCCATAATACACTAAGTTGGTTATCATTTAGGACTCCTAAGAGGCCACAAATGTCTCTAATGAAAGCCCTAAAAGGTTGGGAAACAATAGGTTGAAGGTCACTTTTTGAAAACACTAAGTGCTGGAACACAGGCTTGGGCCGCGGCCCACCCATCCTTGGGCTGTGGCCCAAAACAGGTCAGAAAGTCTTAGGCTGCGGCCCACCACTCTTGGGCGAGGCCCAAAACAGGTCAGAAAGGCTTGGGCCGCGGCACGCCACTCATGGGCCGCGGCCCAGAAGTTTCCTGACTCTGGGCTGAACTTCGAAAAAACATAACTAATTCTAGAAAAATCAAAACGGAGTGATTCTAAAGCCAAATGAAAGGTATATGAGTCCTCTTTCAAGGAAAAATATAGCCCATCACTGGAAATCACTACACAAATACAGAATTATCAAAAACTACACACTACTCCCAAAACAGAGTTCTGTTTCAATCCCAAACTTTGGACAACCATAACTCACTGAATACTAAACGTAATGAAACAAAATATGTGTCCATTTTGAAGCTTGGGATGTGAACTTTAAAACTGGAAAGTTTCATAATTTTCCAATACCATTTGGTTACTCAAAACGCTCGTGCAAACAGACTGTGCAAAACAGAGCCTAAACAAGACAGATTTCCAACTTTCTACCAAAGTGTTCAATGACTCCAAAATTAATGATCAAGCTTATTCCCACACAAAATCACTCAAGGAACACAATGGTGACTTCAAAATGACCAAATTCACAACCCAATTTCATGCCCTATTTTTGCCCAATGCACAAAATCAATATAGAGTTCTCAAACTTCACCTCTAAGCTTCAATTCAATACCATTCATTCAAAACACTTAACAAGGCACTAATTCCAT
Organism: Inga leiocalycina; assembly: GCA_963242795.1. Classification (NCBI taxonomy): domain Eukaryota; kingdom Viridiplantae; phylum Streptophyta; class Magnoliopsida; order Fabales; family Fabaceae; genus Inga; species Inga leiocalycina. The sequence goes on from OY725321.1 coordinate 50,900,899, forward strand.
GTCAACAACAATTCAAACACCACAAGCCCCTAATTTTCGAAAATGGGTCCAAAATTCCAGAAATTCCAAGTTAAATCATTAGGCACAAAACTTATATAGAAAGGTTTCTTAAACTCACCTTAACAACTTTCTCAAAGGGAGTTCTTGATTCACCCAAGTCCAGAATTTCGTGTGGCCACAAACCACCACCAATGGACAAGCTACAACCATAGAAATGTTGCTCTTAACTCAAGGATCAACTTTAATGAAGGGAGTTTGAGCAAAGGAGGGCATTTACTTACCCAAAATCAAAGCTTTTCTTCTTCCTCTTCTTGCTTGTTCAGCGAAAAATGGAGGAGTGAGAGATGAGAGAATATGAGAGAGAAATGGGAGGAGGATGATGATGCTTCTCTTCCCTCTACACACACATACTCAACCGAATAGGAGAGAGGGAGAAGAGAAAAAAAGTGATTTTTGTCTTCTAGTGCCCTATCCAATGGCCACCATCATGCCACTTGTCACCATCTACACAATTCCCTCTATGAGCTCACCAAGTCACAAAACATAGGATTCCAACCCATATGAAATGCATCTCAACCCTTGATCTTAAATACCACTTGTATTTATCCCAAAATTTACATTACATTAATCATAATAGTGCTTAATCAAGATAATTACAATAATTATCAGAGTCATTAGCCCTAATTACAAATCGGGATATTACATTGACAATAATCAAACAACCGCACTAAATTAAAACCAAACATAGAGTGGTATTAATCCAAGCCAAATATCACAAGGATGTAATTAAAAGTCAGAGCATATATCTAAAAAGAATGTGTAGATTTAATTTTTTCCAGATTACGTTTAAGTACTCAAAGCAACAACAAGAACCATTTTTTCATAGAACATTATTAATTATTGAACAATGTACAACTAAATAACAGATAGAACACTAACCTAATTGAAGACCATGGCGTGAGCTTCAACCCAATGTCACGGTGGCGTCGACTGAGGTTAAAATGAAATCCTCAAATTTATGGCACTGATAAAGGGAAGTCAAGTCAGAGGAGAATAGTCACTACAGAGAATAGAGGTGGCGGTGGAGAAGACTGACAATAATCAAAGAACAGCGATGATGAACACAGCAACGGTAGCGGTAATGACGGAAGAGAGTTGAGCAAATGAGGGACGGGACGCCATGGACGAGTTCAGAACAAGCACGGACAGAGCTCACAGAGAAATGGCAAAAAGAGAAGAAAAGGTTCATAGAGCGCGCGATCTGGGCGCAGGAGTAAAAATACTGGCAAAAAAGTTTACTTTTAAAACTAGTTTTTATTAAAAATCGGTCTTAAAAGAGTGAAATTTCATATTTAAGACCGGTTATAGAAAAACCGGTCTTAAATGTGTTCCCAGTTTTTGTACAAACCGGTCTTAAAATGTTAAAATTTTCTTAAAAATGTTTTAACATTTTAAGACCGGTTTACATAAAAACCAGTCTTAAATGTTAAAGATTTAAGACTAGTTTTAATATAAAACCGGTCTTAAATATTTTACTTTTAAGACCAGTTTTTATGTAAACCGGTCTTAAATATTAAAACATTTTAAATTCATAAAAATTTTAACATTTTAAGATCGGTTTTATTTATAACCAGTTTAAATAAATTTTTTAAGACCGGTTTTTTTAAGAACCGGTCTTAGAAGTTCAATATAATTACAAAACTGTCACCGCGCAAATTTTTAAGACCTTATCCACTAAAACTGGTCTAAATGTGATGATCTAAAAAGGGTTTTTTCCAGTAGTGGTGGCAGTGGCAATTCTTGTTCCAATTTCTCTTTCATTTCTTATGATTATAAATAAAAGTCAAGCGCAATAATTTTTTGTGAGTTTACATCTACTAAAGCCTGTGTTTACATATAGGCAGTCAAACCATGCAAAATTTTAACCAATAGTTTAATTTGCATGATTTAGATAATTGTCACTTATGAAAATGATTAGAAGGAATACAATACATACAAGTTAGCGAATATTATGATTATTTATTTTTTTAAAAATATACTATTGACATTTTGAGTACAAGCACATGCCAAAGACATTGAGATAAACATATCTCTTTTAATAATATATCCAAACTAGAGAGGTTTTCCCCCAAAAACATTTGATATCATACAAATTGATATGCTTGTAGTTGGTAATGGAGGCACTAATTTATGCAATGATTATATGCATCTCGCGGGGGAGTTAATGCTTGTTGTAATACCCCGAATTTTGAGATTCGAGGCTAGAGAATAAGCCTGAGATTAGTGGATTGCTAAGCCCCGGTTTAGCAAGATCCCAAATTGTGATTAAGGGTTAATGACTCCAAAAGTGTATGCCATTAGTGATAAATGAACCCTTTTGGAGATTATGGTGTGATTTGGCACCCGATGTGATTCGTATGTGTTCTGAGCAGCGCCGAAACCCTGTATTTAAGTTCAATTATGGATTAACCTCTAAATTGACTTAAAATAGAGGGAATGCGCATATTGTGGCTAAATGAAACGATATGAAGTGTTTGGTGGTGATTCAATGAGAAAATCAGGGGCTAAACGGTAAAGTTACCGACCAATTGGTTAGTTACCGAAGAGAAAACTCATTGGTAACTTCAAGATCAATGGTTGAGATTGATTTGTGTAATAGATCAAAGGGTGGAATCAAGTGTATGTGTGTGCATGTGAGCTTGTGGAGGTATGACAAGATCTTGACAAGTGTCACAATATGGACCCTTGGATCATGGTCAAAAGTTCAACACTCTTTTTCTCTTCTCTCTCCCTTATATGGTCGTCCATGTGTGTATTGTTGGGGCCAAAAACTGATCATCATCTTCATCTCTCTCTTGTTCTCCATTTTCGCCAAGAGCAAGGTGGAAAGAGAAAGGAAAAAGGTGAGATTTTCTTATCTTGGTGTCCTCTTTAGCTCAAACATCCTTCTATAATGTTGTTCATAGTGATGAGAGCTTCATCTCTATGGTTTTAGATTCTTGATTGGTGGTGTTTGATGGCTTGAGGAAATTTGGAAAGATGAAGAATCAAAGAATTGGTTTGGGAAAGAGGAAGAGGTGAGTATTTGAAGCCTTTTGATCTAAGTTTTGTGATTTGTGGATGAGTTTTGTGAATTGTGAATTTTTGCCCTGATTTTGGTGGAATTGTGAAATGCATGAATTGTCATGTGTTTTGTGTTGAAAATGGTGTTTTGTTGTGTAATTTGGTCATTGGAATTGGTTTGAGAACTTGGAATGAGAAGGATAACAATGTGGTGTTTGTGTTGTGATTTGTGATGACATGTTGTGATTGTTGGTAAAACATGCCAAAGTGATATGAATTTGGTTGATTTGGTATTTCCAATGGATTCTTTTTGAAATTTTGTGTGAGAATGACGTTTGATATGAAAATGGAACCATTGGAAGCCAAATTGCAAAAACTGGAATTCTGTCTTTTGAATTTCTGTTCTGGGCAGTCTGGTGTTGTGGACGTTTTGAATGACCAAATGGTCTCTAAAAATTATGAAACTTTCCAGTCTTGAAGTTCACATCTTAAGCTTCAAAATGGACATATAAATTGTCTCATTTCGTTTTGTGAACTGGGATATATGTTTGCCTAAAGTTTGAGGACGAAACTGGATTCTGTTTTGGAGCAATGTTGGATTTTGTGTAAATCTGGATTTGTGTGGTGATTTCTGGTAATGAGACATATTTTTCCCATAAAGGGGACTTGAATATCTTTCAATGGGATTTGGAATCACCTTGTTTCAAGTTTTCTAGAGTAAGTTATGAATTTTTGAAGTTTCCTTGGCTGTAGCCAAAATTCTGGCTCCAGCGCAAAACTTTCTGTGTGTGTCCTGGCCGCAGCCAGAAAGCTGCAGCCAAAATGTTTCTGTGATGTTTTTAGCCATTTTTGGCTGCAGCCAGAACCCAATTTTCAGCAATTTGTGATTTTGAAAGATGATTTCCAACCTAGTACGTCCCAATCCTTTAGGCTTTCGTTGAGCTTATTTTAGCCACCTAAAGGGTGTGAATGGTAACCAACTTTAAGTGATATAAAAGTAAGGGTTTGGAATTGAGATTGACCCTATATCCTTGATTTGGTTTATAGGGTTCAGTATTCATTTGGATCGCGAGTAAGCGGAGGAGTTGGAGCATACGTGGAAAGAAAAGTGTAGGGAACTTACCTCTCTTGCATGCTTTGATGTTGTGTTTGTGTATTGATGCATGTATTGCTTTGCTGGATTATGTGAAACATGTATGAATGATTGTAGCTCTGTTTCTAGTTATGCTATGGCCATGAGTATGTTGTTGAAACATTGAGCACGCAGATATGTCATTGTGTGAACATGAGTTTTGTATTGCAAGCATGTCATGCATTAAACACATATCATACATGCATATAGGTATCTGTTTCCTACTGAGATTCTCTCGAATCTCACCCTCCCCTACCAACATTTTAGATAGGGTAGGTGGATCGAGGATGGAGGCAAGCAACCAGGGGCGACGAGGCTTCCTTCGGAATATTTGAGTTGGTAGTTGGTTATCATAGTTGGGAGTATTATGTATATTTGGATTTAGATTTGGATATGTACGGATTGGAATATGTTTGGATATGATATTTGTATTTGTATTTGAGGAGAACTGTGTAATCCCCATTCGAAGAATTGTAAAGGGTGGATGTGCCCTATGAATTCTATGTATAGATATGAACCCGGGGGTTGCCGGGATGATATTGTTATACACTCTGATATTTGTTTAAATGTGATATTCCGTGTGATGTAATTGTATTCGAAATTGAATATGAGACCAGATTAATTAGATTTCGAAAGTGATTTGTGAAAACCCTATCGTGAAGATGGGAATTTAAATAAGTTTTGTTCTTATTGGTCTCTAATTTCATTTTTATTTCGTATTTCGGATATAATTACGGTAGGGGGTTACACTTGTTCATTGTATATATTAGAAACTGCTAGCCTTTTTTTTTTTTGACAAATTAAACATATACGGTTAACTTTAGTTGACTGCAAAAAATAGACCCCGCCTTGAACTTGTTTGTTTTTTTGGTAGAAGCTTTGAATTTATTTTTTTAATTATGTTTTCAATTGCATGCAAAAATAAAGAAAAAATGAAAAAATTTGGAAAAAGAATAAAAATTATTTATCTACAAAATCGGCTTGGCCTAGTCCTATATGTTTTGTAATAAAGATTAAAATACACGTAGTTCAGCTGGAACTATTTGTTACTTAGTTTGTATGATTCAAATTAAATATGAATCATCTTAGTTTTTATCTTAAAGATAAACATATGACACTCACTTCTGAGATGAGCACTAATTTATTGATAAATGTTAATGTATGCGTTTGCTATTTTGTCTCAAAAGCTAACGATTTGTTTTCTTATTTATTATTCAACTTTTTAAAAAAAATCCTCCCTTGCTTTATATATTTTTGTACATATATTACTATTTGATTTTAATTAATGGGTTAAGGAACAAATTTACCAATAAAGTTTTAAGGAAGGAGTATTTAGCATAATTATGTTTTAAAGAGGGCAAAAATACATATAAGGAATTAAAAGTGGAGCATCCAACACAAACCCATTAAATTTGACCTAACGACATTAAATTATAAGAGGAAAAAAACTCCTAACGGCGTTAGGTCAAATTAACGGTTTTATATACTGGATGCTCCACTTTTAATTCCGATCCTTATGTGTAATTTTGTCCTATTTAAAACATAATTGTGCCTACTCCTTCCTTAAAACTTTGTTGGTAAATTTGTTCCTTAACCCTTTGATTAATTATTGATAAGATTTGGCGATGATATGCTGCTTATCCAAATTAAATATGAAATGATCTCCTCATCTTAAAGATAAACATATTATACTCATATCTGCAATAATCACTGAATTACTACTAATAGATATCAATATAAACGTTGTTGTTGTATTAAAAAGCTATTTATTTAATTTATTGTACTATCTTTTTTCACCATTCAATTTCTTTACAAATAATCCTCCATTATTTCCAATATTTGTGTGTATCATTGATTGACATTATTATTGACAAAACAGGTAATAATTCCTGTTTGTCCAAATCAAATATAAATGATGGACACTCCTTATCTTAAAGGTAAGCATACTCATGATACTCATTCATGAGATAAGCACAGATTAATTATAGATATATTGCCTTAAAAACTGCATATTTGTTGCCTCATTTACCACTAAACTTTCTTACAAAACCTTCTAATATTTGTGTATAAATACCATTGGTTGATATTTGATTATTCACAAGGTTCTTGTCTAATATCACATTTCTCACTCTCACACTCACTAAACTAAATTCACTTGGGTTCTCGCAACCTATAGTGGCCAATATGATGATGGCTTCTGCAAGTCAAAGAAAAGCCATTCGGATGGCTTTTGTGTTTATGTTTGTATGTGTTGGCTGCCTTGTTGGATGTGCTATGTCAAGCTTTCATATAAAAGATGAAGTGATTGATGGCTCAGGCTACACTGTTAGAAATGTGAACAGTGATTCCTTAGCTAAAACTTCCGAGGGCCAATCATAATCTCATCAATTCTTCCTCTGTTAATGGAATTGATATTCCTAACCTTACTCTTACCGTTAGGTAACTATTCAATATTTTCACTATTACTAGATATATCTCTTGATGCAATTTTCATAACTCTTGTGTGTGTCTGTATGTATAATTGTTCTTCCAATAACCTTTTGTTTTATTGCCAATGTATATAGTATTGTTTCGAAAACGGACTTAGACCAGACAATCCAATCAATTGGATTGTTCATCGGACTAAGCAGCTCAATTTGGACCAGAATATCATTTTTATGCTTGAGTTGGCTTGGATTGGAGTTGGGTTGCCATTGACCTGAAACTCAAATTTTCTTTTAGAGAACTGGACTAGCTTTGGGCTTAACGGAGAAAAAAATTGAAAAAAAAAAAAAAATCAAAAAACGTTTTTTAAAATATAATTAACCCTCTCAATTTTATATCATTTGCATTTATATGGTATTATTTTATTGGAAACTTTATATATAATGGTATTATTATGTTATCAATTTATTGGTTATATATTATTATATATACATATAATTTATTTTTATTAAACTTTCATTTAATTGTTATGATTGGGTCGTCAATCCAAGTTAAACTATGAAAATTGACATCTGCTAGCTTTTTAAAGATCGTTCTAACTTTTAATATATATATATATATATATATATATAGTATTTACAAAAAATATTGATTTTTTTACCATGATAAGAAAATATTGTTGAGTTTGATATAAATTTATATTTTTACACGGGTAAATCAATTATTACTATTTTTTCATATACATGATGCAGCATTGAGACAGCAAATTGCTTCAGAGTAAGAATCACTGACGCTTCGAAGCAGAGATGGGAAATTCCCCAGGATGTGATTCCTCGTCGATCAATCTCTCCCAGAAATCAATCTTCGCTTCCCACACAGCAACAATTCTCACTCACCGATCCCGATTCAGATCTCGTCTTCACCCTTCATAACACAACCCCTTTTGGATTCACCATCTCTCGCAAATCCTCAAACTCTACATCTTCAATGCTTCCCCAACCCCTGAAAACCCATCCACATTCTCGTATTCAAGGACCAGTACCTTTAGATTTCATCCTAATTACCCAGAAATGGGTCCTCTTTGTACGGTCTTGGAGAGCACACCAAGACTACCTTCAAGCTCCAGCCCAGTCAGACCCTTACTTTATGGAATGCTGACATTGCTAGCTTCAATCTTAATCTGAACCATTATGGGTCTCAACAGTTTTACATGGATGTTTGTTCTCCTTCTAATGATGGAAAGGTCAAGGCTGGGACTACACATGGGGTTTTGCTTCTCAATAGCAATGGCATGGACATAATCTATGATGGTGATCATATCACTTGCAAAGCCTTCGGAGGGATTCTTGATCTTTACTTTTTCGCCGGATCCACGCCGGCATTGGTGATGGAGCAGTACACTGGTCTCATTGGCCGCCCTATTCCGATGCCGTATTTGTCCTTTGGTAATTAATTTTGTTCTTGCTTGATTAACCATACATGTTCCTGATTTAGTTTCTTTCCTTGCATCTCAAGTTCATGCCAATTTTTATAAATTACTTGCTGATTAGAACTTATTAAGAGTTACTGTTAGTTGAAATTGGTATTACACATAAGGGAGAAGAAAATATGAAAAGTTGAAAACTATTATGATTTCACATGTGAATTGTAATTGCATATCTATTTATGGCAGTCCATTGTGTACTTTCTGTATTGACCCTGGTTATGATTACCTTTTTGATAAAGGCTTCCATCAATGTCGCTATGGCTACAAGAATGTAAGTGATCTTGAGTTTGTTGTTACTAATTATTCAAAGACATGTATACCCCTTGAAGTAATGTGGACAGATATTAATTACATAGAAGCCTTTAATATTTTCACATTTGATCCCATCAACTTCCCTCTAGATAGGATGAAAACGTTTGTTGACAATCTTCACAAAAACGGTCAGAAATAAGTTGTGATCGTGGATCTAGGTACTTTCCTTTGAGGACAAGATTTTGTTTTTTTTAAATTAAGAATTTCTCTTTTCTGTTTGTTGATTTTTCACTATATTATTAATCTAAGGCAAATTTATAAATAGGTATAGGTGTTAATGAGTCTTATGGAACCTGCAAGAGAGGTTTAGAGGCTGATATCTACATAAAGTGTAATGGAACCAATTATTTTGGGTCAAGTGTATTCTTTCCTGACTTTTTGAATCCACGCATTGATGCATATTGGGAAAGGGGAAATCAAAACATTTCTTGACCTTCTTCCTGTTGATGGTCTGTGGCTCAATATGAATGAGATAGCAAATTTCATCACTTCACCATCGATTTATTCTTCTAAACTTGACAACCCTCCTTACAAGATTGGTGGTAAAAGCATAAATGATAGGACTGCTCCAGCAACATGTTTGCACTTTGGTAACATCACTGAGTACACAACATGTTTGGACTCTTGGAGTTAATATCTACTAACAAGGTTTAACAAATATAACTGGGAAAAGGCCATTCGTTCTCAGTAGATGAACTTTTGTAAGCTCAAGAAAGTACGTAGCCCATTAGACAGGAGATAATGCTGCTTCATGGAATGATTTGGCATAGTCAATTCCATCCATTTTAAATTTTGGAATCTTTGGAATTCCAATGGTAGGAGCAGATATTTGTGGCTTCAAAGGAAGTACAAATGTAGAACTTTGTCAGTGTTGGATCCAGGTAATATTCATAGACTATGTAACATTGACGCTTTAACATTTTGGTTCTCTTCAAATGTTATTTTATTCTTGTTCATAAATAAAACAAGAAATGTAAATGTCATGTCATTCATTTGTAGAAGTATCATCATTGTTATGGCATGTTGAAATATTTTTTCCTTGCCTCTTTTGTAGAAAAAGTAGTCTTTTTTTGTTTTCTTTTTTGGATTGGGTGATTGTTTCTCTTTGTGAAATGTAAAACAATGTCATATAAAAAGAAATGGATGCTCTTGATTTTACATTGTTTATCGTATTTTTTCCAACTTACAAAGTATTAATGAGTTCCCTTATCATGTCCTTTGTGTAGTTAGGGGCATTTTATCCCTTTGCAAGAGATCATTCAGACAAAGGTTCTAAAAAAGTGCTTGGTCTTCATTATCGTCTTCTCCCTTACTTCTACACATTAATTTATGAAGCACATGTGAGCAGCATACCCATTACATGACCCCTTTTCTTTTTCTTCCCATATGATAGATACCACCACAAGTATCAAAGGAGAGAATTAATTTTAAATATTTTAATTCATTTATTAATTTCTGTTTTATTTGAATTTTGAATTCAAGTGTTTGTTTTGAGTCTGTTAGTACAATAATAGCATCACAAACCTCTTGTGATCTCTTGGAGTCTGTTATGCAGAGTTTGTTATCTCATTCTATAAAAGCCTTAGTCATTCATTAAGTAATGGATGAGAGAATTAATCAATTTGTTATCCCTTGGAGATGCTCCTTGGCTTCTAAATTCAACCTTGGTGAGATTCTTACCAAGAGAGAAAATAGAAGAGTGTTACTTTTAGGTTACATACCAGATTCTATCATTTTCGTATCAGAGCGCTTGTTCTAATCAGAATGGTGAACACACACTCCTCCAGCACCAATCACAAATCCAAGGCTCAGTAATCACCGTCCGAGCACTTGGCAGTTATCGTTGCTAAGTTGGCGACCTTAGACGAGTTGAAGGAGAAGGTTTCAGCCTTAGAAGCTCAATCGACTTGCCACCACTGCAAACAAAATAGGGCGCAACCCGGAACAGACGAGACAGACAACGATTCTGACTACCACAGATCCCGGCCCTACACAAAAATCGAATTCCCTAAATTTGAAGTTGGTGATCCGTATGGATGGGTGCTTAAGGTCGAGAAATACTTCAGATATTATGACACTCAGGAAGAAGACAAGGTTGACATAGCTGTGATGTATCTAGAAGAAGACGCCTTAAACTTGTTTTCATGGCTGAGTACTAAGCGATCAGTGATTTATTGGGAAGAACTTGTGAAAGCCTTGCAGGAGCACTATGGAGCCCCAGAGTACCAAAACCTGGATGAATACCTAGCAAGCATCAAATAGACGGGTATCGTATCCGAGTATCGACAAGAATGGGCCAAGAGAGTCGCTCGCATCAAGAATTGGCTTGACATTGTCTACTTGGGGTGTTTATGAACGGGTTAAAGGAAGATCTCAGGTACGATGTCTGCATTCACAAGCCACATTCGGTGTTTAGGGTGACAAGTTTGGCTTTGGAATTTAAGGGTAAGTTGTCTCTCAGACCCAAGCCCAACCCAATGCATTCTCCAGCCTGAGTCGGTCTTCCATACTCCCAGACTTACTCGGAACGTGCTTCTCATGGCAACACCGGCTATTTTTCTAAACCTGCAATCTCTTCATCGTCCTCATCAACATCGACGGTTAATGTGAGTTCAATGGCCAATGGGGATTCTGAACGTCAGCAAAGGAGGGAGAAGGGGTTATGCCATCATTGTGGCGACCTCTTTCAACCGGGTTATCGCTGCCACACAACCTTTTCTCTTATGGAAATTGATGATGACGGCAACCCTATTACTGAAACTTCTGAACCAGTCGAAACTGAAGCCGAAGACACCAATGAAGGAGCAGTAATTTCCTTTAATGCAATTTTGGGAACTCCGACTGCAGCGACTATAAAACTCTAAGGTCAATTGCATCGTCAAGATGTTTTGCTGCTTGTGTACAGTGGATCTACATACAATTTCATCTCTGAATCATTGGTTAGTACCTTGAAATTGCCTACTATGCCTATCCTGACTTTGGGGGTTCAGATTGGAGATGGTAGTGTGGTACGTTGTAACCATATTTGTAAGAATGTTGGGTACGCCTTCTTGGTTCGACTATTACACAGGACTTATACCCTTTTTCTTTAGTTGGTACTGACTTGGTTCTTGGTATTAAATGGCTTGCTTCTCTCAATACTATCCAAGCCAATTAGAACCAGATGTTTCTGATTTTTTGGGTTGATGGCAAGAAATACAAGTTGCAGGGAATTCGAAAACTTGACCAACATGCCAGTCTTAACTCCATGGAGCTTAAATTGGGCTCAGTTGGGATTGCACTTTTGAATTTAGACGACCTCTTGATGGCATTCTCTACTATTTTCAATGAACCTAAGACTTTACCTCCCATTAGAGAACACACCCATGCCATACACTTACTACCTGGAGTACCACCCCCAAATACCCGACCATATCGATACCCTTATTTCCAAAAGAATGAGATTGAGCACCAGGTAGAGGAACTCCTATTCGACCTAGCTCTAGCCCCTTTGCTAGCCCCGTATTATTAGTAAAAAAGAAGGATGATACATGGTGTATATGTGTCGACTATCGAGCCTTGAACAAAATTGCCATACCTGACAAATATCCTATCTCCAATATTGACAAACTTCTAGATGAACTATACAATGCAGCTTATTTCTCAAAAATTGACCTTCGTTCAGGGTACCACCAGATTCAGGTTGTTAGCAAAGACATCCCTAAAACAACTTTCCGAATACACAGCGGGCATTATGAATTTATCGACATGCCATTTGGCCTCACAAATGCCCTTGCAACCTTCCAAGCTGCCATGAATGATCTTCTCAGGCCATATTTGAGAAAATTTGTGCTAGTATTCTTTGACGACATACTCATATATTGCCCTTCTCCCCAGCTACATGCCACTCATTTACAGATGGTGTTTCAAGCACTGCAACAGAATTCTTATTATGCCAATTTTAAAAAATGTGAATTCAGGCAATCCAAGGTGACCATTTTGGGGCATCGAGTTTCAGCTCAAGGGGTGGAAACCGACCATAAGAAGGTTAGTGCAGTGCGTGATTGGCCTACACCCTTAAATGTCACTGAACTACAAGCATTCTTGGGACTCACAGGATACTACCAATGATTCGTTAAGAACTATGGTATGATTGCTCATCCTTTAACTGACCTTACTAAAAAGAATGCTTTTCACTAGTCTCTTCCAGCACAGAAAGCATTTGAGAAACTTAAATTGGCTTTAATTTCCGCTCCGGTGTTGAAATTACCTAATTTCACTTATGAATTCATTGTTAAGTGTGATGCTTCCATGGAGGGTATTGGTGCTATCCTATTACAACAAGGACATCCTATTGCTTTCTATAGCAAAGGATTCTCTTTTTCAAACAGGTACAAATCGACTTATGATCGTGAACTGCTAGCTCTTATTTTGGCATTACAAAAGTGGCAGCACTACTTACTTGGGTGCCATTTCACTGTTCGTACTGATCATCATGTTACAAGTGTAAATGGTCTATTAGAAAGTGTAAGTGTACGCTGTCGTCAACAAGTAATATAGAAGTGAGTAGAGTATCGTTCCCTCGAGGATTGATCACTAAGTATCAAAATGAGTAATTTTAACTCTATTTAGTCGATTGATTAGTTGGTGATTGAGAGTATGAAATAAAAGATAAGTAAATATGAATGCAAATGATATGAAACAACTATTGAGAAAAAGCCCTAGGAGTCATATTTCACTTAACAAATTCCGAATTGAATCACTTATCTATTCTAGCCTAATTTATTCCACATGATTGATAGTCGAGTTTCCTTAATTTAATTACTAGCCTCTTCCAAGGTCAAGTAATTCTATAATTAATTGTTAATCCAATATATTCCTATATGAATTTAATCAATTAATTATACATTAAAATTTATGGAACTCTATAAAACTACACAACTCATATGAATATATTCCTATTTCATATGCAAGTTATGGTTTTAATTAAAGGGTCTACACACATGTATCTCCTTCCAATCTCAACATATATATTAAAATCATTCAAAAGATAGCCAATCAAATGAAAGCATTAAGAATAATAATTAAAACTCAATCATGAAGGAAAACTTAAAATTAGATTTAATAATTTAAGATTCAATCCGTTATTAGTAAGCTACATCATCACCCTAGGAAAATGAAAATTTAGCTCATAATAAAATTAAAAACAAAGCCAAAATAAATTGACATTATATAAAACTAGAATGAAATCCTCATAAATACTGCATAAAACTTGAATATTAAATTCTCAAATATAAATATACAACCAAAAGATGCATGAAAAATAGAAAAATCTAGCCGTCCTTTTAGGAGGTAAAACCTTCCATGTAGGTGGCATGCAAAAACTAATATAATCCTAAGCCTCCCAAAATTGAGGTATGCAAAAAGTAATGCAATGCATAAAATTAACTCTAAGATGGTGTATGTGGAGAGGAGAGGAAAGTAATGGATATGAAATGGTGTAAGTGAAGAAGAGAGGAGAGTAATGGATATGAATTGATATGTGAAATGTGAAGAAGAGGGTGGTTATCTATAGGGAAGCATGAAGTAGGGTAGATGAAGTAGTTGATGAAATGTGGTAGGTGAAGTAGTAGATAGAATGTGGTAGATGAAGTAGTTGGTGAAAAGGAAGATGAAGTGATAGATGAAATGTGGTAGATGAAGTAGTAGGTGAAAAGGAAGATGAAGTGGTAGATGAAATGGTTGGTGGAATGGTAGATTATTCTCGCTTTCAAATTTCAAGCAAAATTCAAAACCCTTGGAGATAGAACTGGATTATGGTCTCAACATCAAAGTTGTAGAGCTTTTTCTTAGCTTTTTATGCATATAAAGAACGTCCCAATCCGACATCTAGAGCTCCGGATATTTCCTGAAAACTGAATGTGGGTCTAATTTAGTATTTTTCAAGAAATTCTATTTTGTGCCAAAATCATTATTTATTTATTAATTACATCCAAATTTATTAAATTGAGCCCAAATATCATCCATAAAATCATCATATAAGGGAAAATAAATATACAAATATTTTACTTATCACATCACAGCCTCAAACACATTCTAGATGAAAAGGTACTCACTAATACTCAACAATGCTTGGTGCTCAAACTCCTACCTTTTGATTTTAGCATTACTTATAAATCGGGCAAAGAGAATGTTGGGGCAGATGTTCTTTCTCGGAGACCTCTGCAAACTAAATTTCTCTACTTGGTGGTTCCCCTGCCAATAGATTTTGTGGAATTAGAAGAGGCCTTACGAACTGATCCTGTTACTGCTCCCATTATTGCTACAATCGAAGTTAATCCAGTATCTAAACCCGGATACACTGTGGTACGGAAGAAACTTTATTTTCAAGGACACCTTGTCATCCCAAGAAGCTCCCCCATTAGAGCTAAACTCCTAGAAGAAGCACATCTAATGCCATCAGGGGGTTATGGCGAATTCTTGAAAACCTTAAAACAGCTTACTAGTACCTTTTTCTGGCCTCAGATGAAGTCTGATGTCAAGACCTTCATCCAACAATGTTATATATGTTCGATGAACAAATACAAAACGCTCTCCCCTGCTGGGTTGTTGCAACCAATTCCTACACCTGAACTGATTTGGGATGATATTTCAATTGATTTCATCATTGAACTCCCAAAATCTGGTGGGTATGATACCATCCTGGTAGTAGTCAATCGTTTGAGTAAGTATTGCCACTTCATCCCTTTGCACCACCCTTATACAACTAAAATAGTTGCTGCACGCTTTTGTGAAGAACTCATCCGTCTTTATGGGATGCCACGTTCCATAATCTCTAATCGAGACCCCCTTTTTTTGAGTGCTTTTTGGCAAGAACTTTTTAAGCTCAGCCAAACTTGTTTAAGGATGAGCGCTTCATATCATCCCTGAACTAATGGCCAAATGGAAGTTGTCAACCGCTCTCTTGAGGCCTATTTATGGTGTTTTGCGCATGAACAACCACGCACTTGGAGTAAATTCTTATGTTGGGCTAAGTATTCCTTTAACACCAGCTTCCACACTTCGGCCAACACACCACTCCATTCAAGTTCGTCTATGGCCGTGATCCACCCACTCTTCATCCTTTTATTAAGGGCAAGACACATATTGCTGAACTTGCTAAGCAATTAGAAACCCGGGATGACATATTATGCCTTCTTAAAGACAACCTCAAAAAGGCCCAAGACCAAATGAGAGCTTCAGCAGACCAACACCGTCGTGACCTCACGTTGAACATTGGTGATGCTGTCTTCTTGAGGATCCAACCATTCCGGCAACGCTCTCTCTCACACACCCGGTATTCTAAGCTCTCAACCAGATTTTTTGGCCCTTACACTGTCATCCGCAAAATTGGGCCTGTTGCCTATGAGCTTGAGCTACCACCATTAGCAAGAATACCCCCAATCTTCCATGTCTCCCTACTACGCCCGGCACATGGTATGACTCCCCCAACCCTCTAGCTGCCTTACCTATCTCTGCTGACTTTGAATTAGTGCTTGAGCCTGATAATGTGCTTTCTCATAGCTGGAAGAGTCCTCATCTGGAACTCCTAATTCAATGGAAGTCTCGGCTTAGTGAGGATGCTAGCTGGGAAGATTATGACCTATTAAAACAGCAGTTTCCAGATTTCCACTTTAAGGACACGGTGGTTTTCGAAGGAGGGAGTAATGATAGATACCGCCACAAGTATCAAAGGAGAAAGAATTAATTTTAATTAGTTTAATTCATTTATTAATTTCTGGTTTATTTGAATTTTGAATTCAAGTGTTTGTTTCGAGTCTGTTAGCACAATAATAGGATCACAAACCTCGTGTGATCTCTTGGAGTCTGTTATGCAGAGTTTTTTATCTCATTCTATAAAAGCCTCAGTCATTCGTTAAGTAATGGATGAGAGAATTAATCAATTTATTATCCCTCGGAGATACTCCTAGGCTTCTAAATTCTACCTTGGTGAGATTCTTACTAAGAGAGAAAATAGAATAGTGTTACTTTTAGTTTACATACCAGATTCTATCACCATAGGATGTGGCAACCTATGAAGTAAACTATCAATTCTTACTCGGAAATGGGGTGCTGGTGTAACCTGTAGTGACACAAGGAGCAACCACTGTTGAGGCTTATTTTCCTACAGGAAGTTGGTTCAACCTCTTTAATGTCTCAAACTCAACGGTGATTGTTGAAAAAGGAGATAATGTGACCCTTGATGCCCCACTTGATCTCATAAATGTTCATGTTTGTAAAGGTAATATCTTGGCTATGCAAGGTGAAGCCAATACAACTAGTGAAGCATGAAAGACGTCATTCAAGCTTTTAGTTGTTATCAGCAGTAGTGGAAACAGTCCAGGATAGGGTTGATCATGAACCGGACCAGACCGGGTTAAGCCTCAACCCGAGGTCTGGTCTGGCTAGTACCTCGGGTTGAACAAGTCAGCCCAAGGTCCGGTCTGGTCCAACATCAGCCCGAGCTCGGGCTGGACCAGAGCAGGTCCAATGGACTGCCTAGACCAGTCCACGCAGTCAGGACCTCTTAGGTAATTTTTTACAGAGAAACACGGGCCAACATAGGTTATAGAGGAAAATGGCAGCCTAATCGAATAACCCAAAAAATGGCAAAGTAACCAACAATTTCAACAATCTGAGATGACAAAAATTTCAACAATAAATCCAGAATAACCCAAAAATTTCAACACTTTCAACGGTCATTTTGTCACCTATAATCGGAGGAGAGGCACCTCGACGAGGACCGAATACAGGACGTTGGTCAACGGCTGAGCCGAAACAAGAACGAGAATGGATCGAGAGACTGGAGGGTCGCAATGCCGAGACTGCCGAGACTGGAGCTGCTTCACCGACATGCTTCAATGACTGGACTGGAGACTGAATCTGCTTCACCGAGGAGACAAGACTAGAAACTGGAGCTGCTTCACTGACAAGCCAAGACCGCAAACACAGCACCTAGACGGGATATAGAGCACCGACCTGACCGCCGACACCGCAGATTGGAGACGCCGAGACCAAAGAGGAGGAGATGCCAAGACCAAAACGGGACTCTGAGAGCTAGTAGCCTGGTTCGCTTACGCCAAGACGGCGATTCCAGACTCAAAATGGCGAAGATGATGTTTGAACTTTGAAGTTTGCACTTTTGCAAAGTGCAGTGAATCCCGTGGGGCGTGCGGTGTAGGGCATGGGCCATGGATCAGTGTAGTTGATGGAGTTATCACATGGGATTGGCTTTTTAAAAAAAAACACCTGGGCCAGAATGGACTAGTCCAAGGGGTCTAATGTCTTGGTCCGAAGTCCAGTCTGGCCCGAACAAGTCAGTCTGATCTGGTCTGCCAAGAGTTGCTCAGACCAATTTTTTTTTGCCAAACCAGGTCGGGTCGGACCAGACCAGACCGAGCTACCTAGACCACCAGGTTTTTTTATCATCCCTAGTCCAAGGCAAGTATATTTGGATGATGGAGAGTCATTTGAGATGGGAGGATGGAATGGAAATTGGACATTGGTACAATGGTGCTTTTGTCTAATAATAATAGTGTCTTTGTTGCATCTGAAGTCTCAAATGGGAACTTTGCTCAAGGCCAAAAGTGGATCATAAATAAGGTAGCTTTCACAGGAATACCTACTAGGGAATACCTACTAGGAATAAGACATTGACCCCTGAGAGTTGGGAAAACAGAAAGTTGCACATTGTGAAGGGAACAACAAAAATAGAGGAAAATGCGGTTGTGAGGGCACAACTAAACACTCAGTTTGTTACTATTGAGGTCTCTAAAGTGACTCTGCTTATAGGAGAGGCATTTAGGGTAGAACATGAGATACCATGAAAGGCATTGTATTAATTTCACTGTTATAAGGTTCATATTCTTTTTCTTCTTTTCTTTCTGGTTTTTTTTTAATGACAACAGATGAGGACTTAGATGTTATTCTCATCTTTTTGTTGTATACGCTACTATAAATAATAATGGATGAACGGTTAGGTATTGTTGTTGATATAAGGGCTTTTTTGGTATGAGGGGAGAGGAGGGGAGGAAAAGTGAGAGAGGAGGGAATGTTTTTTTAGTTGGAATTAGAAAACTTAAAGAAATGGGGTTAAAAGTTTTTAATTAATTTTTTATGGTTCTTTCATCTTACATTTTTTCTTGATCAATGCTTGATTAGATATTCCGTTTCTTCTGTGAGGTTAAGCTAATGTCATTAAATTTTTTAAAATATTCAAATTTCATAATCTAATTTTATTAATATACACAATACAAGTTATTGGGGTATTAATATATCAAGAAAGCATCGGTGTCGCCTTTCCACACAGTTGAACTTTTTGACAGCCTCTAGTTCTAAGAGGCGAATCATGGTCAGACACGATGGCTCTCCACCAAACCTTCCATTGGTGGCACAAAGTCACCAGGACCCTCTACAGGCAAAGTAAAGCCTCTTCTCTTGTCTACTTCTTGTTTGGTCAATTAAAAGAAACGGTTACAAACTCTGCACAATTAAGACAGCACAAGCTATGGTGCTGCATAAAGACGCTACTGATTTTGTCTGCAATATTGTTGGAGCCTCTTTTATTCTTCCAGACTCGTGCTAATAATTTTTTTATATCGTAACAATCAACTGAATAAATTAATTAACTTGACTAAATTATAACTCATGCTCAAGCTATGTTGCCACAAAAAGACGAAGTGGTTACACGTGTTGCAGGAAAAACATGAACGTGACGCATACAAACTGGTGGGGTCTGCAATTACTTTCCTTGTTCTCCATGTTTGCTTACTAGAGTTGCTTATAAGGCCGGCCAGACCTAAGGGGTTGTTTGGTATGGGTGATTTGGAGGGTTTGGAAAAATTTTTATGACTTAAATTTTAAAAAGTTAGAGAAGTAGGGTTGAGAGTTTGTAATTAATATTTTTCACTCTTTTACTTTACATCTTATCTTTATTATAATTTTATAATCTCACTTCTCCATTTTTTTTAAAATCTAACTATTAAAAATTTTCCTTCCCTCCCTTTCCCTCAGTTTTCCTACTGCCAAACAGACCCTGATATGAGGGATTTGGAGAAGAGGGAGAGAAAATTTTTATGAGTTGAATTTTAAAAGATTGAAGAAATAGGGTAATAAAATTTGAATAAAAAGAATATGTAAGATAAAAGAGTAAGAAAAATTAATTAAAAATTTTTAACCACACTTTTTTATTTTTTTTTTTAAATTTAACTCAAAAAGATTTTCTCTATACCCACTTTGTACTTTCCTTCCCCTTCCCTCATACCAAACAAACCTTAAAGATTGGTCAAGCTTGGGCTTTAAAGGCCTACTTACCAAAACAAAAATTCTTGGTTTTTTGGTATAATGATGGTACTTCTTGAACATAACCTTCAGACATGCCGGTTCGGGTGGCCCACGGCCTCCAAACAATTTCATTTTTTTTAGCCTATTTTGAAAAAGTAAAAAATGAAACAATATATCTCATAACATCTTTAATTCAAATCATAAATATTAGCAACATATAAAGTGTCAAACTATTGTCCAATCTTCAAAAGCTTAAACCAAATCCAACAAAATACTAATAAACTATTGTCATAAGGATCAAAACTAAATAACTTGGACAAAACACAAATCAAACAGCTTAATATTGGTAAGCATGAACATCAACATTATTATCATTTTCATCTTCACCACTGTCATAGACATCAACAATATTTGGTGTGTGCTTGGTATTGCTTATTAGGGGTCAATAAGCACTTATTACGTAAGTCGAGATAAAACTCCTCTCACTTACTTATCTTGTATATCGTAAATCATGATTTATAAGCACTTATTACCCAACAATATGCTATGACAAACGAACCTTTGATCACGCTAATTGCAAAATTTGGCTAAACATTGTGATTTGTAAAAGAGTTTATGTAAATGAATAAAAAAAAGGCTATGCATGTAGCCAATGTTGCGTGTCACTAATATTTTTTAGTTAAGGAATATAGAATTTAAGTTACTTATGGATACGAATTCTTGCCACATTGTTTTATTATTCTTGTGATAGACTACTGCCTTTTATATATCTTTTTGACCTAATATTACACCACTATGTTTGAACACATTTTTTTAATGTTTTGATAGACTTTCACTATCTTTTAATTTAATATAATTATATTGGAAACTATAACTTATCAATTCTTCAAGATGGGTCCAGTTGTTTTGGTAAATTTTATAACATTTTCTTCTAGCAATTTATTATTCCTCATCAAAATATTGCGCAGATATATGATAAATAATTTTGTAAATGATTGTTTAAAATTTGCAGTTAAAAGATCTGTTTGTAGTTAAATTTTACAACAACGTTCTTTTTTGAGGCAGCCAGTTAAATTTTTAGCCTTGAAGGACTAACCAGTTTAAGCTTGATCCCGCTCTGTTGTTTCACTACTACAAATTTACTTATATTTCACGGTTATTTTAAGCAATAGTTTACGGTCATGAACTATAAAATATAATAGCGCTAAATATTAATATTTTACTGTTGCCAACCATAAAATATAAGGAACCATATTTTCCGGTTGTTTATTAAAAACCATTAATTATTTGATCATATTTCACCGTTAATTGTTATTAGCAGAGTTAATAACAACTAAGCATTCCACTGCATTAGTTTGCTTTCAAGAGCCGTAATATTTAGTTAGATTCATTTTATTGACATCCTTATAACCCGCACAGTCAATCAGTAGCTGCCACATGTCCAGGTGTTCATTGTTATTCTCAAGTTGTACCAATAGGCGTTTGTCCATTCCAGTATGAGGCATCGACTATTTAAAATCAACAATAGGCATTCTTCCTAATATTACAGTAACAAAGATATACTTATAGGCAAACTAGCAGAGGCACATCAGAAAACAGTCCTAAAACATCAACCATAAAAATTGAATTCATTGCAGTAAAAATCCAGCACCACTAAAAAGAATTGGAGCACAGTAAGTCATTACCTCAAATAGTACCCAAAAACCCCTAAATCAAGCAGTAAAACCCTAAACCTGAATCTAGCATCAAGTTCAAGTCATGCATTAACTCCAATTAAGGGCAGCAATTATTCACCTTTATGTGAATGCACGTGAAAAGTTAAGAGCTTCGAACCCAGAACTAGTGGCGAACAGCTTCAGGAATAGCCACGGACTCGGGATCAAAGAGAATCACCAATTCATCAATAATAGAGAGTGAGATAAGTGGGGATACTAGAAAAGAGTGATCAGAGGTGTTCGGTGAGAGTGCAGAGGAATGGTAGGAATTTGAAATCATGAATGAATAGGGTCAGAAAGTGCTTTTAAAGCCCAACACTTCATGGTTTAATTTTGAATAACTGTAAAATATATAAGTTTCATGGTTTTTTTAAAAAGTAACAGTGATATATTGATATCATTTACTTTATGGTTTTTCAAACCAAACTGTGAAATATATGATAATGTTTTTATAAAAAAAAATTGAAGATATATTTTATAGTCATTTAATAAAATCATAAACTATTTTTCAAAATACTTCACGGATTATCTTAACAACTGTGAAGTATTGTTTTGCACAATCTCCTCCTCTTGATATTACATGGTTTACATTAACGATTTTGTGGTATTGCTTTTAGTACACCAAGGCTCGTGGCAGAGCTCCTCAAAAAATAAAACAAAAACATGATTTCCACTAGCTACAAAAATAATAGCAAATTAGTGATAGAAATTTTGTCACTAATCAAGACCAAATACAAAATAAAATGTGAAAATTCCTAACACCCTCAAGATAATATCTATTCTTTTAGTTAATTTAGTTAATTTTATTTACTATTTATTAAATAATTCTAATTTTTTATTCTTATCTTTGTGCTTTTTGTAGCTAAATCAACAACTTTAAGTATATATTGGATTAATGATATATATGTATTGGACTAATTTGGTATAATATGATATTAGATAAATTATATATTTATACTAGACTAAAGAAAATAAAATAAAAAAATTAATATAGGAATTTTAAAAAAAAAATAAAAGAAATTCGGGATCGGGAATTTCCTGATCCCGATGGGACGGGAAATTTTCGGAATCGGGAATGAAAATCATTCCCGATCCCTTCTCGGGATCGGGATCGGGAATAGCATTTCCCGATCCCGAACACCCCTAGTTGAGATTTAACATCTTATAAAAATATTATTATTTTTATATCAACTAAAAAAAATATATAAATAAATTTTGGTTATTAAAATTTTGGACAGGTCACATAAGTTAGATCTAGTGTTTTAATGATAATAAAACTAGAGATGATTTGTCTCACTCATTGATAAATCACCAAAAAAAAACAGTAGATTAGAGATGGGATTTAATGATGGAATATGATGATTCCATCATAAGATAGATTGTCACTAATTAATTAGTGGCAAAATTTTTTCGCTAAGTCAATGTACAATGAAATTCCACTGCTAAATCTCTATTTTTTGTTGTGATTGTTGGATCAAGTGGCTTAACTCACTACAAAAAACATTGAATTACTAACGGAACATATTCTATCACTAAATTTTGCTAGCAAACTGTCGGAAAATTTTCCAACGGAATTTAAAATTTTATCAATGTGATTTTTCCATGGAGTAATTATTGACAGACTAGGTTCCGTTGTGAAGTAATTAGCGATGAAATTTCGTCTGTAAAGTCCACTGGTAATGTTTTTAATGACAGAATTCAACCGGTGATTGCCTGATATTTTTATAGTGTCTCTCATACTATTCTTTTCTTCTTGGTGTTTCATTGATTTTTGTGAGTATTTCTCTTCCAGTTTATCTTATCAAGCGGGGAGCTTTCTTGCATGCAGAATGAACTACGGTGACGAGGATAATTTTTTCTAAAAAAAAGTGAAAGTGATAAAGACTGAGTTGTAAGTGAGTGAGGAGTTCTAGAATTGAGTCGCACTTAATCATAATTGAAGGACTGATATTGTAACATCCCAAATTTTATTCACCAAAAATATATTGTAATTATTTGAATAATTCAATAAAATGGTGAATATTCATGAATTTGGATTTTGTGAAGTTTGGAATATTCATATTCATAAGGAAAGGGGCAAATTAATTCAAAAATTGAATTAAATTACAAAGGGGATAGCAAAATCATAATTTTGCCAATTTAGCCCAAGATTAATTATTTTCCAATTAATTGGAATTGATTTCAATTAATCAAGGAAAATAAAGGAAAATGCATAATGTGATTATTCTTGGTGGAATAAATCAAGAATTGAGAAATTAAGGGGGAGTATACATAAAATCAATGATGTGAATGGTGAAATTGTGCAAAACAAATTTTTCTCCTCCCTTCCTCTCATTATTTCGTTGATGCATGAAGGAAAAAGGAAAAGGAAATTTGTTCATTTTTAATTTAATTATATGACACAAATTGTGGAAGAGATAAGATCCAAGTACATTCATGATCACAAAGTATGACATAAAGTGGAAGGAGTATGGCCTAATGCAAGGTGTCATGAGGGCAATTAAAGTGTTCATGAAAGGTGGAACAATCTTGACCATTGGCTAGATCAAGGGCTAGGATTAAAGATGAGAGAAGACAAGTAGTACATAAAATGTTTCCTCCTTCTTTCATGCCATTCACGCACAAGAAGAGGAAAAAGAGAGAGAGAGAGAGTGATTTTTGGGAGCTCTTGGAGATTTAGAGAGCAAAAAGAAGTAAGATCCAAGGTAAGCTAAGATTTCTTAAAGGTTTCTTCTTCTATTCTTCTCTAATCTCTTCCTTTCCATAAATTCCATGGATTAGCAAGCAAATCTTGAGCCAAAGAGAAAGAGAGTGGAGAACTTCTAGAGGAAGAAAAAGGACTCAAGAAGGTAACTTCACAAATCCTAAGATTATGTTAGATATGGTTGTTGTTGATGATTATGGTTGGATTTGGTTGTATTGTTAAGTTTGTAAATTTGGAAAGTCCTAATCCTAAGGGGTTATGCTGCCCAAATTTCTTTGAATCATGGTTAAGAAGTGTTTAAATGAGTTAATCAAGGGTTAGAAGTGAAAAAGTACAAGTTTTGGAAACTAGAACACAAAACCTCATTTTTCCATATTTTTCCCAATATTTCGGCCAGACCAGATCTGGTAGTAGGAGTTGGATTTTCATGAAATAAATGATTCCATTGGACTCAGTGGGCAAAAATAGGTGGGGTTACAGTTGGACACTTTTTCGGTAGAGGCCGAAAAAGCATAATTACGAAAATGCCACTGAAATCACTAAATAGGGGCTGAAAGGGTATTTTCGTAATTTGACCATGAATTTGGCGATTTCGAGGCCGGAAATGGATTCCTTGGGCGAAAATAAGTCAGAATAGCCTTAGTCAAAATTTTGAAAAAACGTGCCATCGGGCCGGGTACGGCGGGGCCGGGCCGGGTTCCCGGGGGCATTTTTGTAAATTTTCACCATAGACTAATATAACCACAATAAACACTATGGAATAGTCTAAAATGATATTTGGATAGGTTATGACCTATTTCTGGTACATTTAATATTCTAGGACCGAGTCGGACACCGGGACAGCACACTTTTCGAGACACCACTAAATAGGGAATATCACAGCTTTGAGGTAGGGACATTATCCTTCATACACTATGCCATAAGTTATGTGATTGTGTGGATGCCATTGTTTTGTAAATGCACTTTATTAATAACATGATTTGCCTAAAGAGAGGCTGTTAGTGCCAGAGGTGCACTTACACTGGGAGTTGGCAGAAGTCCAACGGTGTAGATTGTGGGGCTGGGCCCTACTCATGTATACATGACGATGATGTGTTTATATTGTTCATTAATTTGTGTATACCTTGGCGCATGACATATTTACTTTTCGCATTTTCTATGAATGATATTATGTCTCTATGGAGATTCTTTGGAATTTCACCCTGTTTTTAAACAAATACCTCAGCGGGTACCAGTGGGCAAAAGGGCAAAGACATTGTCGTTGGGAAGTGAGCAGCGCGTGTCTCGAGGCGAGGTCAAGAACGTGGGCATAATTAGTCTATTTTGTGATATTTTTGGTGAAATTTGTAAATATTAAAACTTCCGCTGTATTTTCTGTTTCCGTCGACGAACAATATCATATTTGTAAGCGAACGACGTTTGAATCGTAAACGAATATTTCTATCAGTATAATTGTACTTTTCTGTATGCCCATTGAATTCCGTCGTTATTACTCTTTGATTATCGAAATGGAAACGGGTGTTGACAGATATAAGTGGGTTAAAAATTGAATGACTAAACTATTAATTTTAATCCATTTTATCATTCATTACCCCATGGATGTTAAAAATTTATAGCCTATATTTATTTCACAAAGTTATTATACCTATACACATTAAAGACATAAACAGCATTTTAACCATCCATCAGTTTTGCTTTAAATACACATACATCCATGTTCCATCCATTTTGAAAGCTCATATAAGCATATCTTGAAATTAAAATACATATTACATAAACATCCTTTATATATTTAAGATTCCATTTTTATCCACCAAAACCATTAATTGATCATTAAGTTTGACATTTAAACTTATGTTTGACCAAAATACCACTCTTTGACTCATAACCATAAGGTCGTGGGTTCAAATCCCACTGATGAGAGGATTTTGTTAGTGGACGATCTGTAAGCACCTCTGTAAGCGTTCTTTAAGCTCGAAGGCATACCTTGGCCCTGGTGAACCCCCAAGACTCAAATCACCTAAACTATTTTTTACCAAAAAAAAAAAAATACAGCTCTTTAGTGTAAGAATTATTTAAATATTTGGGAAAATCCTATTAAAAGGCAGTTAAATTTCCCTAATTCTAATTTGGGTTGCTAAACTTAAGAAATCACATTAATTGGGTCGTACAACCCAAATTATGATTTATAAATTTTGTCAATTTACTTCAATGCCATTTGAGTTTTTAGAAAAGGAAAATTGAATATAGATTGCTATTGCCAATAAGAATGTGTAAATTGTTAAATTTCACTTGTTAATTTCTAAAATCTCTACCAGAATTGTTGTACGTAGAACACAAATAAAATAAAGATAGAACAAAACTTAAGAGTCCCTTTGTTCTTTTTTATTTTTTTTATTTTTCTCTTCATTTGTTGGTGTATGGTAATGGAGAAAATCCATGCCTAGTGTCAGGGAGCTAGCACCATCAATAATGGAAGGCGCAATTGCAATTATAGTACAGAACAAAAAATGATAAAAGATGGTGAATAAAACTAGAAAATTTGGATATATCCCAGAAACGAGGATCATATCTTGAACCCCTTTGCTCTCATAGTCACCGTACTCTATGCTTTCTTTACTTCTTTGAATGTGCCATTTGAGGCTGCATAGTATAATAAAAGCAATTACTAACTACCAATTTCAAATTCATATTCACATTATTGTTAATTACCAATTCAAACATGTGTCAAAGGAGAGGAGATGAGAGAAACGGGAGATGGATGAAAGAGAGGAGGCAGCAGAGGGTATATAGGTAAATCACTCAATTCTAAAATCCTAAATTGGGTTGGCTGACCTAATTTATGATCTATTAAATTTAAAAGTCTGATTTAGGATTTAGGTGTTTCAAAAGGCTTTTAATGGGATTTTTCCTAAATATTTATATTTTTCAAAAATAATTTTTATACAAAAAATAATTATAATACATATATTTTCAAATTTTCCAATGCGTTGTGAAATTTGTTAATTATAATTATATTATAAAATTTTATAATTTAAATTTTTATCGCATTTATTGAAATTTATTTATTTTTATTTCTTTTAAATGAATAAAAATATATCTCAAACACAATTTTTTTCATAATATAGTGCAAACACTAAAAATACTATTTTTAGAATCTTTTTAGAATGCTTTTAACGGAGTTAGTGGTTTGGATTTAAATGTATGTTTTCAACATAGATGGGAGATCTATGTAATTAAATAAACATAAAAGGGTGTTTAGAATATTTTACTCCAAAATGTATAGCTCTATGCATATTAAATATACACATTATGTGTAAATTAAAGTTTTTTTTTTTTGTTGATAACTAGTTGTCCTAGTGGTAGCTCGGCTCTACATAAGAGGTTCCAATTTTTTTTAACCTAACATTAACATGATTGTGTGGGTTGTTTAAATTATCAAAAATAGAAAATTAATTTTTTTAATTACATTTTAAACGGAAAACGAAAGTAGAAAATTGAAAAATTCCAAATAAATGCTTTTAAAACATCAAAAGGATAAATAAGGGTGTTGAAATATTGATAAATTTCATCATTGGCCTCACTTTTCTTTTTTCCCTCCCTAAAAAACCCGTAAGACCATTCCCGATCACCGGCGCTTTGCTCCAGCCACCATCGGCCACTGGTCTCCAAAGCTCCTACAGCCTCACATATGCTATTTTGAATTTCTAAAATAAAAGTAGTTAATAGTGAAATCAGAATAGTTAATAGCGACATTAAAGTAGTAAATAGAGTCCCTATCCTTGAATTTTTCCTAATAACTACATTTGTTTCACTATTTAGTACTCTTGTTTCAAAAACTTTAAAAAATGTATTAGGAAATTTGTCTACAACCAACCAAATTAAAGTCGACAATATCAGAACTAAGGAAGTAAATATTGAAAAAAAAAGTATTTATTAGGAAATGTTCAGCTTCAGGGGCCCTATTTACTATTTAGTTTTGCTATCAACTACTTTGTTTTCAATATTATATTGACTAATTTTATTTCAAAAATTCAAAATAAATATATATTGGCTACCAGAGCTCCGACTACTAGTAGTCAGCAAAGTTACTGGAGTTTCGGTGACTGTCGATAGTGTTAGAGCTTTGACTGCCAGCCGCCAGTGAGGGGCACTGAGGTGGCCTTTAAAAAAAAAATAAAGTGAAGGATAATGATGTATTTTCCATAACAATTTAAAATTCCTAACATTGATTTGGGATTAGTGTAACTGGAATCACTGATTTGATATTTCAGTATTTTAAAAGCATTTATTTAGAATTTTCCCAAAAAGAAGGAAATGAAGGGAAAAAACAACAAACCACATGGCCACACATCTTTGGGGGCGGGTGGAAGAATAGAAGGTAGGTTATTCTGTTTTTTTTTTTTTTTTTGGGATAAAGAACAATATTCATTAAGAAGATATCAAATGCATATACATTAAATTCTCTCAGTCTGAGCTGGGCATGACTGCAAGATGTAAGCTAAATCATAATTAATACTATTAACTAGATGAATAGAACCAAATTCAAAAGATTTGAGCATGCTGGCTATGTCCTGAAGTATCACATTCGTAGATTTCTCCAAGATTGCTATGTCTGGTAAAAACCTTTTCTTCACACCAAAAATATTGAGGAACTCCCTTGAGTCTAAACTGAAGAGAGAGAAATTATGAATCCATTGAATTGCTGCTCTCAAGCATAGATGTGCACCATTAATGGAGGAATTCAGTTTTTCCATTTTAAAGTACTGAACTGATTGTCCTTGGTAGCAAACAAAAGCACTGAAGATCCATTTAACCCTTATCTTCTTCTCCAAAATGATCGTCCACCCTTAAGAAGGGATTAATAGTAGAGTAGGGGGAACTTGGACATTGTGGGCTATGAACCAACTCCTAACCAACTGGACCAACCATTGTAGCCATGAATATTTCTTTGCTTACAGCTTTTGGACTTTTGCGCTTGCCTTGATGATTCACCACATTTCTTTCCATCCAAATAGTGGAGATAGCCTTGATAATCTTGATCACCATTTTAGTGTTCCCTTCTCTAAATAAATGAGTAATAATTGATTTAATCCAGTGCTTACAATCATCAAAATTTGGTGAAGGCAACCTAATTGATAGTCCACCGAACCAAATTGATTTGGTAAAAGGACAAGTGGCAAACAGATGCTCTAGAGATTCAGCATCTTGACAACCAAAGGGACAATCCCCTCTAATATTAAGATGAAACCTGGCAAAGATATCAATGGAAGGAAGAGCATTATTAAGAAGTTTCCACACAAGCAGGATATCTCTTGTAAATGTGTAAATGTGAATCTTTCATGTTATGTGTATATAAGCATAATGGGGTCGGCCCACTTAGTCTGAAGTAGGTCTTAGATAAAGTTTAGTTGCCCCAAGACTGTATATATATATATATATATGGGCTTGTGTACATTAGTTGATTAATTGTAATTTTGTTGTCCCAATAATATTTAGTATTATTCAAGAATTTGGGTCTCTTGGTTTGAAATGGTATCGAAGCCCATGGTTTATGGTGCAAAAATTTGGGTTGTAATGCCCCAATTTTTGATTAAGGGCTAATGGGGATTATTATGGATATTTGTGAATTTAAATTGGAATTATTATGTGTTTTATGAAAATTTTAATTAATATGCCATAATTGGTGGAAAAAAATTGAAAGAATGGAATTATTGGCCATAAGTTAGTGAATAAGGAAGAAATTAATTACTAACTAAGAGAAAATGAAAAGTGTAATTAAAATGGCTAATGGAGGGATTAAAATGATTAAGTGGGTGTTTACTTTATGAGAGCCAATTAAATGGTGACAAGCGGCAAGTTAGCATATATGAAGAGAGAAGAAAAAGGAAAAGTCAAATGGCATATTTTATTCATTTCTTTCTCTCTCTTTCCCTCCCATTTTCGCTGACAAGAGGCATGGGGAAGGATGTGTGATGATTTCATTTCCTTCAACACTCATCTCTCTCTTCTCTCTCTCCATTTTCGTCCTCCATTGTTGGCCAAGTGAGAGAAAGAAAAAGCTTGGTTTTAGGGTAAGCAAATGACTCCAAATGCTCAAACTTTCTTCTCTAAAGTTGTTCCTTGAGTTAAGAGCTTCATTTTGATGGTTTTAGATTGCCCATTGGTGTTGATTTGAACTCTCAAGGAATTTTGAAACTTTGAGAATCAAGAAACCTCTTTGAAAAAGTTGAAGAGGTAAGTGAAACAAGCCTTTCTATTTATGTTTTGCGCCAAATGATGAACCTTTGAATTTCTGAAAATTTTGGCCTATTTTTAGGGAATTTGGGTCATTGGTAGTTTGGCATGTTGTTGGTATGCTTGGAATGTATGTGGATAGATAGAAAGGGATTTGGGATTGGATGATTAAGTTTGGTGATTTTGGAATTTTAGTGTTTAGTGTTGCTCAAAACCAAAGCATGATAATGAAATAGAAATTTGGTAATTCTGATGTTTCCATGTGATTCCTTGTGCATTTTTGTGTGGGAGTAGCTTTGATTTGGTATTTGGGTCCATTGGGAACACATGGGCAAAAGGTTGGAAAGTGCTGTCAGTTTTTCTGCATTTTCTGGTTTTTGCTAAGCATCACTCGAGTGCGTGAGGGTCTCACTCGAGTGAAGTGCTGCATTTTCTCTGAGTTCCTTCATTTTTCTGATGCACTTCCATGTGTAAAGGCAAGAGTGTTGTCTTACTTACGGGTGTTGTGGGTTCTCACTCAAGTGAGCTTCGGTCCACTCGAGTGAAGCTGTATTTGACACCATGAGCTCGTGTCTTGGATTGTCACTCGCGGCCATTTTTCTAAAGTATGTCTTAACACTTGAGGGTGTTAAGCCATCACTTGAGTGACCTTTGAGTGACCTTGTCCCTGCTCGAGTGATGTTCCCTTCTGAATGTTTCTTGTGCTCTCGGTCGAGCACTTTCTGAACCTCACTTTGGGGTACTCGGGTGAGCATTAGGCTTCCACTCGAGTGATTGGGTTTGTGCTTGAGTGCAGCTAGCAATTCTGGGTTCTGTTGTTCCTTTCTGCTCTCGGGTGTTCTCTTTCTACATTGCACTTCTTAGGACTTGAGTGAGCATTTGGCTATCACTCGAGTGTTGCTTCTAGGACTCGAGTGCAAAGTTCCTCATCACTCGAGTGAGGACTTCTTCACTCGAGTGCAGCAGTGAAAAATCAGTACTTGTACTTCCAAAAGGGGATCTTTGGGATAGTTCTTCTAATCTTTTAGGGCTTTTGTTAGAGGCATGTATGAGTACTTAAGGGACAATAATGATAACCAATTTAAGAGTTGAGAAGTTATGGAATATTGGAATAGGGAATTAACTCTTCGTCCCTAATTATAAATTATAGGATTCGACATTTGCCCTACTCGGGGAGACCGGAGCCAGATCACGTATGGAAGGACCAAGGTAGTAACTTTTTTCTCATGTTGTGTATGATGCTTGTTATGCATAACTTATCATTGTGAATGTTTTATCTCCCGTAGTGTATTACAGCAAGAGCAGTTCAGTGTGAGTAGTCGTAGGGGTGATGGTTATCATACCTACCACTGCCGTTGTTTCTGCCATTGCAATTGCCAGGGGTGCATTGTGGAATCGTGGATTCCTGTTTGAGTATCCGGCCAGTGTGGCTTTGTGTATGTAAAATATTTTATATGAATCACAGCTATGGTGATATATGTAATATGATCATGTGATTGTGCAATACAGCGTAAGCACTTCAGCGTGAGCAAACGTAAGGGTGACATGAGTCATACCTGCCTTTACCGTTGTAATTGCTGTGGTAGTTGCAATGTGTGTTTGATGATTTGCTTTCATGCTTTGTTGTTGTGCATACTATGAGTGACTTGTTACTATGGGGATTCCTTATAATCTCACTCTCCCAAAAAAAAATTTTTAGATAGGGCCGAAGGATCTAAAGGAAAGCGGGTGACGAAGAGAGGGTAGAGCTCTGGATCAAGAGTTTTATTTTTGTTATTTGGTTATCATGTATAAACCTTTTGGATATTTTGTTGGGAATTACATGTATATATATTGTTGATATCGGATAGTTTTGTGTAATCCCCTGGTAAAGGGAAAGAGATTATGGGCATTTGCCTTGTAGAACTCTTTATTGATTAATGGAACCTGAGTGTGTCAGGAATTTACTTTGTACTCTGATATTTATAAATGAAATCGTACTGTCCAAGCCATTTGTGTATTGAAATGTGAATATGAGACAATTGTTGAACAGGTTTTGGAAAGGTTTTTATAAACCCTGATTATGGAAAGTTTATTTTTTATTAAGTTTCAAATCATTTTGTGGTCTCTAATTCCACATAATTATGTATTTATGAACTTAATCTCAGCCTTGATCGTGAAGTGGGTTACACGGGTCAAGTTTGTTTCTTTCTTTTTCGGCTTGGTTTGTTCTTAAATTCCCAATTAAGGGTATTCTTCTTCAATGTAGAGACACTGAGCACCTCTCATATGAATGGGGCACCATAATCACAAGTTTCTCCAACCAATCTTTTCCCAAGTTTGATGATTGACAAATTCATTAAGTTTTGGGGTTACAAATTCGCCCCTAGATTGGTCTGAGATGCCGTTCATCATGCTTCACCAAACCTAGATCTTTTCCATTGTAGTTTTTGTCATGATCGGCCCTTCACCATGATTTCTTGGCCAATGGGGTATTCGTTTGTGCCTCTAGTTGTCACCTTTTCCATAGCATCAAGAATTTAAGAGTTTTGAAGTCACCTTTTGCTTCCTCCTTCTTTTTCTCTCTAACCAAACTTTCTCCCTCCACAAACCTTGAGATTTTTCTTACTAAACACCTTGAATTATGGAGAAGGGAAGCTTAGAGCAAGTATTACACAATTTAGAAACCAAAAACCAAGATCATCGAGCTTACCTTGTGAGTTTTCCTTTCTCCTTCTCTCTAAAAGCTTAAACTCTCTCTTCCTCTCTCTAGTTCTCTATGGCTGACAGTTTTGAGCATAAAGAGGGAGGATGAAGCTTTAAAATATCTTGTATTATCCCTTTAATTACTTAATTGTCAAATTTCCCAAAAGTTTGACTTTTTGTGTCATAAAAGGAATTGGACTTATCTGCATATAATGTTGTCATAAAGCTCATTAACATGTAACTAATTCCTCCCCTCTCTTGCTACATACAAAAGATGCCTAGGAGGGTCCTTCAATTAGTCTAATTGGCTTTTCTTCATTTTGTCTCATATTTACAAGATTGCCATTACATTTGTTTCTTCATTTTCAAATTTGTGACAATTCTGGCAAATTTTTTTGCCTAAATTATGAAAAATCATAACTTAATTTGTAGACATTGAAATGGAGTGATTTCAAAGGTTATAGAACCGTTATTGAGTCTAGTTTCAAGAAAAAATATAGCCTTTAACCAACTAGAAACTAAAACTTCCTAGAATTTAAGTTTTTGGACACTGCCACGGATGTTGGCCAGTTTGACTAAGCTAACTTCAAAAATTCATAACTCCTTGTGTATAGCTCCAAATAACTCGTATAACTATTAAATTAAAGCTTAGGATGTCTACTTCATTTTGTAAAATTTCAAAATTATTAATCATCATTTGGTCATCCAAAACCATATGACAAACTCACCGCCTCACAAGGAATTTTCTCTAGCAACATAATCACATCCTCCAAAATTCACCCTTCCATTTTATTAAATGCCACAAATACTGGCATGACATATTTGAGACTAAAAGTTGTGGTGTTATAACAACCATATAAGCCTTGCCAGGATGATACTTCAACTTAAAGTCATAATCCTTCAGGAATTCTATCCACCAGCACTGTTTGTTATTTAACTCCCTTTGATCTACCAAATACTTCGAACTCTTATAATCACTGAATACTTCAAATTGAGACCCATACAAATAGTGCCTCTAAATCTTCAAGCAAAACACCACAGCTGCCAATTCCATGTCATGAGTAGGATAATTCCCCTTATAAGGTCTCAACTATCTTAAAGCATATCCAACAACCTTGCCTTCTTGCATTAAAACACAACCCAAACCTTTGAGGGAAGCACCCGTATACACTGTGTATGGACGACGGGGATCAGGAAGGGTAAGCATAGGGGCTGTAGTCAACTTTGCCTTTAACTCTTGAAAAGCAGTTTCATACTTGTCAGTCCATATAAATGGTTTATCTTTCTTGGTCAACTTGGTCAAAGGCATGGTAATTTGGGAAAACCCTTTAATGAATCTCCTGTAGTAGCCAGTCAATCCTAAAAAAACTTCTCACTTCAGTCAATGACTTCAAGGGTTCCTATTTCAACATGGCATCCATTTTACTAAGATCAACAGCTACCCCCTCAGTAGACACCATATGGCTAAGGAAATTCACTTTCTTGAGCCAAAACTCACACTTACTCAACTTAGCGTACAAGTGTTGATTGCTCAATATATGTAGCACAATGTGTAAATGTTCTCAATGTTCTTCCTCATTATTAGAATAAATGAAAATGACATCAATAAAGAGAATAATAAATCAATCAATATACAGCCTAAAAATCAAATTCATATAATCTATGAAGACGACTGGAGCATTAGTGAACTCGAAAGGCATATCCAAAAACTCATAATGCCCATAGTGAGTCTGAAAAGCAGTCTTTGAGATGTCCTCAACCCTAACTCTAAGCTAATGGTAACCCATCTCAAGTCGATCTTAGAGAACACTGCGGCTCCTTTGAGCTGATCTAGTAAATCATCAATCCTAGGCAATAGATATTTATTCTTAATGGTGCCCTTATTCAACTATCTGTAGTCGATGTACAACCGTATACTTCCATCCTTCTTTTTGACAAACAATACTGGCAAATCCTATGGAGAGACACTTGGTCGAATGAAACCTTTCTTAAGCAACTTTTCTATTTGCTTCTTTAGATCAACTAATTCTGCCGAAGCCATTCGATACAGGGCCTTTGAAATTGAAGTTGTGCTAAGTACCAACTTAATCAAGAATTCCACCTCCCTCTCTAGAGGTAATCTAAATACTTCATCAGGAAACACCTCAGGATATTCTCTTACCACATCAATATGATCGATCCAACTTCCTTATCCACACTAACAGATAAGAAAATTACATAGGCTTAACAACCCTTTCTAATACACTTATCTACTCGAGTTGTCGACAACAACATAGGGACTATAGGGGCTTCTACGGATACAGAATTTATGGTATAAGTTGCCACCTATCTTAAGGCCAAGGGTGCAATGTCCACAAAACTTGGCCTTGCACTCCTCCCATGTGGTCCTTCAATTATCTAGACCACCCACACTAACAACATTTTAACGGCTCTATCTCAGCATTCATCATTATGATTTGCATCTTCCTCTTCTTTACTAGTCTCATCATATTCAAACTTCATTGTTGGTTCATCTATCACGACGATAAACATCTCTTGTGTCTCAAAAGAGCTTCACTATTTAGCATATTAGACTACTCAGGACTAGGTGGATATTAGTTCTTACTGAGGTAGGTCCTTCTGAACCATATCATTTTCCCCACCAAAGGATGCAACCCACCTTAAACAGAGTATAAAACTCAACAATACGACTCAAAAACTAGGGGAGGTTATGTGTGAAAGAATATACTGCCACTATATACAATGCATCATGATTCACAGAATCTTAGAGCTCTAATACCAAATTGTAAAATCCTTTCCTTAAAACTCAATTCTTTATATACTTAATCAAACCTTTTGATAATGAACAATACTATTGCACAAAAGGGAAAACTTAAACCCGAAGGTTTACCATGGTAGAAAAGATTACAATTCATCTTTCAAAATTTAACCATAGTAGAAAAGAATTCAACTAACCATTTGAAAACTCTATCATGATAATAAAGGATTTAAGTTCATACAAATATCTAACCATGATAAAAAAGAATAGACTAATCATTTAAAATTGATCATGGATAATAAAACTCTTCTCATTACTTTGCAAATCAAACTATAATTAATCAACATCCTAGGGCCTTAGACTTCTCTAAGTCCAGAACATAATTATTCAACCACAAACCCAATGTCAAACTCATTTATCAAAATACTCAAACAACAATTCTCTCAAATATCAACTTGAGTTGCTTATCCATGATAAGAAACAATACAAATCATAATATCACATCAGAGTATTCAGATTAGTTCTACAATGGCAATACACAACAATTCACCACATAAATAAAAAGGAGGAGGCTTTATAAAGATTATCACAATAATCAAGTCTCCAGAACCTTCCCCTGCTGAATAGCAGTAGAACTATTACCTGAAAAATGTTAAATTGACGGGGTGAGACAAAGGCCTCAATAACCAGCTATCCAACTCATTACACATACTAATATATGCTCATGAGGTATCAAGTGGAACAATTTATATAATAAAGTATTAGCAATATAATTCACAAACTTCATATCAGGAATTATGTATCACAATTTCTATATCACATTTTTATACCACAAATTCCATATCATAATTCCCAAGTTGCCTCCCATCAATCTAACCGAACTGCCTTTTTTCTGCCAACTAGACCCATGGGCATATCCATGTCATTAGTTAATCAGAAAGCTCTCCGGTCATGTGATGAGGATTGGCCAATTCCTCAGAGCACATTCATAGACCATGGGTCTTTTCCTCTCATTGAACTAGCGGGGTATCGCATCCCCTCATTGAACCAGTGGGACTGTCCTTCATTGAACTAGTTGGATAATGAAAAGCCAACCATCGTGCGCAATGGAGGCTATACCACATGATAAAATAATTTATTTCATCTCATCCCAAAGCCATCATCACAATAATTATAAATAATTAGTTCAATGGGATTTTCCCAATATTTCCACATTCATATATAAATATATGTACATATTTTTCATTTCAAATCATAAGATTCCACAAGGCAAGTTTATATCAAAATACTCCACAATATCATAATAACTTCATCAATCACAATAAATCTTTACTCATTGAAATATCTAATAAATATCAACATATCATTTTCAACCTCATAATCATTTTACAAAATCAAACAACATACCAAAAAACATAACAAGTGGAAAGTGGTTATCTCTCGCGAAAGCAAATTATAACCAAAAGCTCCTAATCTAAGAGCTCAAATACACATAAAAAATAAATACACAACAATCAATAACTCTTTGAGTTATTAGAAAAAATTAATTTGCTTAACTTAATTCTATAATTTTAAAGTTTTGAATTAATTACTCCCAAAAATTCCAATTTCACACTAAAAATACTAATTATTAATTCAAATATTTTTCTTAACTCAAATAACTTGTTTAAGTCATTGATTATTATTAATTTCATTTCTTTATATAAAATCCACAAATTTTAAAATAGCTAAATTATAAATTTTCACTTTAATAAAAGATATAAACCGATTAAAACTATAATAATACTTCCAATAATTCAAATAAATAATTTATCCCAAATTTAATCGGTTAAAAAGTTCAATATATAATTATTTATAGAAAATTCATTATAAAATATTATAGCAATTGAATAACAAAAGCAAACCAATTAAAATTCACTATTAATCGACATCTACATTCTAGTAGTCATATACTAATAAAACTTAAACTTGCCCAAAATTCTAATCCTAAAATATTCTCTAATCAGCACAGAATTACTATCATAAGAAAGAGAAAATTGTTTAAAAAATTTCTCATGTAGAAAGTTTTGTGATTAGAAGAGATTTTGAGTACCTTATTGATCTCCAAAGATATGAAAATACTCCTACCAGAACCTCGCCGTACGCCTTTCTGCACACCACTTCTCACAAATCGCTTGCGTGAAGCGTGTATGGAGAGGCGTATTTATAATACCCCCTCCACCTTTAATAATTATTAATATTCTTTTTTATATGATATTGGATAGTGGCCACTGAAAGTGCCACTACCCAAGATCCTTTAAGGTGTGTTTGGTTTTAGGGGAGTGGAAGGGTTAAATTACCTTTTTAGGTTGAATTTATTTAAATTTTGGGGAATAATCCAAAATTTAAAAGGAATAAAAGGGTAAATTTTAGAAGGGAATCCAAAATTTAAAAGAATGAGAGGATAAATTTCGGGTTTCTCCCATCCAAAATTGTAATTTAGCCCCTTCTCTCGTGTCCCTTCCCCTCCCCTTCCCTCAAACCAAACACACCCTTAGTTTTGGCGCACCAATGTATGTTTTTATTTATTTATTTATTTATTATTATTATTATTAACATATTTTAACTAGACCTCTTTTCTTTGTATTCCAAAAATTACCGACTAAATTTATTTTTTAATAAATAATTATTTTCAAATTATAATTATATCTTAAAAATAAAAATGAAAATGTTACATAAAACACTACTTTATTTTGTAGCATAGTATCAACAGTACTTGAAATAAGAGGGTAAAGAAATTTGTAGGAGGAATGAATCATTTTCAGTCAAGATGTGGCAATTATTTCTGTCCCCGAAGAGCTGATTCATTAGTAAAAATCAACTGACAAAAAAGCATCAAAGTTTGCTGTAATTAAATCACAGATCCTTGAAAAAGATCATACTGCAAAATGCAACATCAAAATTCAAACAAACTAACTATTGTTCTTATTTATTTACTTTCTTCTTGAATAAAAAAGGCTCACAACTGTGTGATACCAATGCAGATCACATAAATACACTTTTATATGATTAGACACTTACTTAAACATAGAGAAGAATTCTCAGAAAACTCATTTATATTTCATTAAAATCAACTTCTCTTGTACCTTGACAATAATAAACAAACAATATAAGAATATTAACAACCTTCTAATGAAAATTAAAATAAAAAATAAAAAATTGTCTAGAATAATTAAATTTTATTATAATATCTTCAAATCATTTGATTTTTAATTATAATAGTTAGTTTTGTGAATAACTAGATTTTGTTTCTAACTATATAATGATGAAATAACTTGTTCAAAAATATTTTTTCGTTTATATAATGTAATTAAGAAATATGCATGAGATTGAAATCCAATGTTAAAGATAATTTGATTTTATAATCTAGTTTATTGGCAATAAAATTAGAGGGTATATATAAATATAAAAAAATAGTGCATCATATAAAAATTACAATATAATATGTAATGTAAATATTATTATATCAATTATATTTTTATACAAAAGGAATATTAATTATAAATAAATGTTTTAATAAAATGAGAAAGTCAAACAAAAATGTTTAATAATTGTAGTAATATGAGTTAAGGTGCACATCTACTCAGAAATATTTCACCATAGGCATCAAACACCATAAAATTTTCTTGGGTGCAAAAATACACATAAAGTTTTCAAAATGATTCAAAAATAAAAATGTCGTGGTCATTAAGTTAACTAATACTGACCATTTAGCAAACATGTAGGTCAAAATAGAGCAAAAATACACATGAAATTTTCAAAATATGGTGCAAAAATATCATGACCATTGGAAATTCCATGTCACGGTTTCGAATCATCATATATAAGGGTGCTATATTTGCTCCGCATAGA
The DNA here is from genome assembly GCA_963242795.1 of Inga leiocalycina. Lineage (NCBI taxonomy): Eukaryota > Viridiplantae > Streptophyta > Magnoliopsida > Fabales > Fabaceae > Inga > Inga leiocalycina. The sequence goes on from OY725321.1 coordinate 50,940,607, forward strand.
TAAATTACAATTCTTAATTGTTATTTATTCTTGACATATTATAATTGTCATAAGATAACATCTATTATGTATTAAAGCTTGGTGAGGCCATTATATGCGCATTACTATGATAATAATTGACGGGTAGACGTGAAAAACCCTCATAATATATGGTCATGCTTACATGATACATAATAATCTCATTTTGACAATTGTAATTTATTCAGTAACATATATAACGATTATTTTGTTAGAATAATACTAAATAACGGTCTCACGTAGACAACTGTTATATATTTAGTACAACATTAACTGTTCCTAATTAAGAAACGTGAACTTTTTTAATAAATGATGGTTTTTATATAATAACCATGATGCATTGTTATGAGATTCTTCAAGTGAGAGTTTCTGAGGTAGTTGGACTAGACTGTATATGATAGAAATAGTACCTCTCACATCAAGTTTCTATGCAACATGGGATAGATCAGGACATTCCAGGCTTTGTGAGGAGAATCATTGGCAAATGGTGATCTATCTAGGTGATAATGTAATTGTTTGTCCATAAATTTTGTCTCTTCACAAAAATTAACCCTAGAAAGTAATGGATTAGGGAAAAGACCTACAAATATCTGTATTAATTGCTAATGATATTCATGTCTTTTCCTATATGTGGATAATATTTGTGTTTTTTTCTTTCAGCAACTTGTTGCCTTCCTAGCTTAATTGCTTATGAGACACAAGGTATAGGTAATGAACACTTACATTATGAGATATACATGCCAAGAATGCAATTAATTCAAGCCACAAAACCTAGAAAATCTTGATTCATCCCATATTGCATGGCTACTCAAAGTAGGAAGTATTGCTTTGTTAGATAGAGTTGAGACCAAGTAGCTTATAAACTCACACATTGAAGAGTTTATGATTGATCATAATGTTGAATTTCATAGCTCTTAACTTGATGCTACCTACTTAATACAGAAACAGGAGAGGAATCTTAGATCAGAGCAATAATGGGTTTTCTTAAAAAGCTTAACTCCACAAAAGCAATTTAATGTCACATTGACGTGTCTTAATATAAATGAACTAGTTTATTCATCACATCCCTATTGATCTTTTTTGAATTCACTTCTGGAGATATTGATACTTCCAAGAAAGGAGGTATTTTCTTAAAAATCCATATCTCCTGAAGTGACTTTAAAAAAGATCAACAGAGTAGGGACCATGAACAAAAATAATGTGTTTATAACTTTCTGTAACAAGAAGGAACCTTTGATCAGAGCAATACTATGGTTTACAAAAAAACATAACTTCACAAAGTCAATTTAATGTTACCTTGAATGCTTTATTATGTCTTGGTACAACTAAAATATTTTATTCATCACATCTCTTTTGATCTTTTTGAAGTGACTTCTGGAGATATGGATACTTATAAGAAAGGAAAGGTGTTTGCTTAGAGATCCATATCTCCTAAAATCACTTCAAAAAAGATCAAGAGAGTATGAATCGTGAATCAAAGCAATGTATTGATAACTTCTATTTGTAACATCTCAGCGCCTTATTTTTGATATTGTCTGCTTTGGGGCTTGTTGCCCCTTATAGCTAGAGGTGGAAACTGGCCAGGCTAGTCCAGGTTTCTACCCTAACAGTCCAGGCCTGTTTTATGATAGGATGGCCTGTTAGAGCCCCTTTTTTGGGCCTAAGCCTGACTTGTGGCCTATTAAGGAGGCCTAGAATTTAGGGATGAAAACAAGTCTGTAACAGGCCTACATCAAAAAGATTCAATACAAATTAAATTTAGCTAGCTTACTAGTGTGTACCAAAACCAGTTATCTTGACCAGCAGATGTAAATAAAGTACAAAATGTTAAGCACAAGTATCACAAAATTGCTTTATTTAACTATTTTGACATGGACTTGGAAAGGATAATCCATCCTTATAATTAGAAGGATAGCACATTTTAATTTCTCATTTGTCAAGACCAACCTGAATCATAACTGATAAAAAATCTAGATTGGATTCTCCTTCAAGAATTGCAAATAGTTCACGATTGACTCTTTCAGCATATAAAAGCACATAGTTGGCGAATTATCAAAGCACCACGCCTAGGTATATGATGAATAAATAAGAATTTATTAGTAACAACATATTTAAACAACATTATGTATAAAAAATAAAATTGACTAAAAACAATGTGAGGAAATCTTACTTTTGTAAAAGAGAATTATCCACACGAAATTTGAAGACTAGGGACACAACAAGCATTCGGAGGTGTTGAGGATCTTTAGCAATGCATGCATGGACTTCAAGAAGTAGAAGCTCAACCTATTTAAGTTACACAAACACAACTATAAAAAATCAGAGACAATTAAGTCAATTTTGATTACCATGCACAAACATAATAGTCAACAAGATTTGGAGGGGCTACAAAAATATCAATTTTTTTTTAAAATAAGCAATTTCACTTTACCTTGAGCACATCTCAGCAAATTTAGGGCTCCATCCCAACTAGAATCAATTTCACACAGCCTCTCGCTTTAGCCTAGTGAATTCAGCAAATCTCACAATTTCACACGGCTTCTCGCTTTAGCCTAGTGAAAAAAGTCTTAGCAAAATCAAGGCTAGAATTATCCCAACTAGAATTTGAATGTAGATTCCTTAAGATCTTCAGCACGACATCATCATTAACCACTATATTATTCAATTCAAGTTTTTTCTCAAGTTCATCACAGTAACAAAGCAGCAAGCCAGCAATAGTCAACAGAGAAGGCAGAGCAATAAGCCAACAAATAACAGAGAATCAAATCAAAAGAGTAAATGGGCAGGCAAAGCAGCAAATCAAAACAACAAATAGACATAGCAATAGATATGGAGATAGATAAAAGAAGAGAAGAAATAGAAAATGGAAAGAGAAGAGTGACTTACTAAAGCTAGAGATCTACAGCTGCTTCCCCATTGGCCACCGAGGAAGAGAGAGTTCAAGTTGGAGGAAGGACAAGCAATGGGTGATTGGCGACGGGTTAGGGCTTGGGTTCAATTGTTCAAGAATCAAGGGCTTAAGGCGATTAGGCAAAGAAATGAAGAGAATCAAGGGGCAAGGGCTCAAGGTAAAGATAAAGAAATAAAGTTAGTGCAACCACTTAGATTCAAGACTTCTATTGTTTGACTATGACTTTGTGAGTGTTGGGTGAGCCAGGGACCAGGGTGACTGTGCTGAGACTTTGAGAGTTAGACGAAAGAAGAGAAAGGGTGAGTGGTTGACTCTAAGAGTAGGTGTTAGGTTTTGGGTGATTAGGGTGGCCCACTTTTATATATATATATATATATATATATTAACAGGCCGGCTTGTTGAGCCTAAAAGGCTTATTAATAGGCCTGGCCTATTTAGAAAAATACGCTTTGAAATAGGCTTAGGCCTGGCCTTTTAGCTTGCTAGGTCAGGCCTAATCAGGCCAGAAACAAGCCAGGCCACCTGACCTGTTTTCACCTTTACTTATGGCTTTAAAATGTGTCAAGAGGGGGAGGTACCCAAACCCTTATAAGGTGTCTTTTATTCTCCTTCCCAACCGATGTGAGACATAACACATGTAACACCTCATTCTTATAATCTCATATAATTAATATACAAGTCCAAAAGGTAATTACCAAATAGTTCCAAATATTATTTGAAAGATTTAGTTTTTTAAAAAATTATTGATCATAACAAAAATAATTCTAGCCCCATAGTAATCAAACATAAAGTTGCATAATATGTGCTCTAAGAGCACGATAGAGCCTTCAACGCTCACTCCACATGTGCCTTTCCATACTGACTGTTATAACATCCACCCAAAAATTGTTAATATAAAGGGATGAGATTTCACGTCTCAATAACTACTGAAGGTTTTTCCCATACACAAGCAAACCACATATGATTTAAAAGAAGGAACTGATTACATATATATTTGCATATATCATGATCCTCATATAAAACGATTTCATATTTAACCATCATATTGTCAATCTCTAATTTCATCACAATATGTAATATACAATTATGCAATATGCAACCTCCCTTATATCACTGTCAATCCTTATTTCGTTGATTGGAGCCACAGGCTAACACATAATCCAACAGAAACTTATCAATTTAATTGAATTATTCTAAGCTTACTTGTTCTTAAGATACACTCGACCAAAGGTTTAGAACTTAATTATGAAGTATGGCACTCCTCCTTAAAAGAAAAAAACTAAAAGGAGATATCACATGTCCTACAGCTCCAATGCAATTCGGCCATAGTAAAACATGGAAGAAGGGGCCCTGACAAGTGCTATCATCCACTATGCACTAAGTGATGGCAAACCACATGGTAAAAGATCTCACCATAGAAATTCCTCCTTACTCCAACCTATCACAAATGTAACCACCATGACAGTTATATTCAATCACCAATACATATAATATCATTATAAGACAAGGTACAATAAATCATGTTTCCATGCATATCAAATATCATCACATATTCAAAAATGCCTAAAAAGAACCAATAATCCAACAATTCATTAATTATAATTAAATTATTAACAATGTGAATAAAGTGAGTTATAAAAAAATTTACTTGTAACATCACTTACTTGAGAACTTACAATACACACAGACACAGACACACACACACACACACACACACACACACATATTATTTATTCCATTTTTTCAATAAAAGATAGTGTTTCACAATCATACACAATTTACATGTAGATGGAAGAATATTCAGAGTTACCTGTTACTTCATAGCTTACAGAAAATCATAAAAAGTTACTCCAAAGTTCTCAAGGAGAGTCTACAAAGATCATAATTATAAATATTTATCAATATAATACCCAAAACCCTTTAGAGTTACCTAAAATTATTCCAAGGCTGCTTTAAAATTACCAAATTCCCTAATCTTGACTTTAAGTTTAAATTTATATTATATATACACATATTTTTCCTTCTATAAATGGAAATACTTTATATTATATTTGAAAATTTATATGATAGAGAAATTGCCTTAAACCACCTCTTACCTTAAAAACTTGAAATGAAAGCATGAATTGATAGTGCATAAGCATTGACAATAAGGTAAGAATAGCACAGGATGTCACACTATAGAGAGGAATAATGATAAAGAAAACACTAAAAACAACCGAGAATTAGTAACGGAATTTGTGACTAAATTTCATTACATCACAAATTGCATCACTAAAATTAGCAACAGAATTTCTTTGTCACTAAATTATTGATGGAATAACATTTCGTTGCTAAATTCCATTACTAATATGTCTCTAATTCTATCATAAAAAAATTAGTGATGGAAATTAGTGACGGACAAATTCCGTCACTAATTTCTGTTAAAAATATTCTGTGACAGAATTAGTGACTGAAATTTTTTGTCACTAATTTTCTTCACTAATCCGTCCCTAATTTATGTCACTAAACATTTTGTGATGGAAATAGAGACGGAATTTTTCCGTCACTAATTTTCGTCGCTAATTCCATCGCAAACTGATTTGTGATGGAAACAATTGCGTCACTAAATTCTGTCACAAAATAGTTTGCAATGGAATTAGGGATGGAATTTTTCCATTCCTAATTTTTGTTGCTAATTCCGTCACAAAATCTTTTGTAACAAAAATTAGTGATGGAAATTAGTGACGAAAAAATTCCGTCATTAATCCGTCACTAATTTTCATCACAAAATATTTTGTGAAATATGTGTGACAAGAAATTCCGTTGTTAGTTTCAAATTGTATTATTTAAGATTATAATCTCAAAAAAACTTGTTTTATATTTCATTAATATCAATACTTCTTGTGCCTTAATGATAATTAATCAAATTTGATAAGGGTTACATTCTATGTTTTGATGATAACAAAGCATGATTAAGTGCTTCACTAGTAGATAGGAAAAACTTAGTTGTGATCCTGAATAAGGTCATGATAATCGTGGATAGTATTATCAGAAGAAGACATGATCAGACGAACAAATCATTAAGATAATCGATTATAGAAAGAGTATAATCTAACAAGAAATAAACATCCTAAGAGAATGTGCTTTAGCGAAGAAATTTATCCAAAGGTATCCGGAAAGATTAATCATCTATAAAGGCTACATAATTGAGTACAAATAACCTTTTCAAATTATTTGATTTTGTTATATAACATGATTAGATCTTATAATAATTATATTTTTTGTAATTAGAATTTCTTTATAATTATATAATAATGAAATAAATTGGTTAAAAATATCTTTTATTCTGATAATATAATTTTAAAACGTGAATTGAATTGATATCACATCCAATCAAAAAGATAATTTGATTTAGTCGAAACTCAGAATATAGCATAATTAATTTTTTTTATAATCTCTCCAAATTATTTGATTTTTTTAAGTAAAAAAATTAAATTTTATAATAGTTAATTTTTCAATAATTATTTTTTCATAATTATAAATTTGTTAAATAATTGAAATTTTAAAGTTTAATTTATTATAAAATTATAACATAATATTAATATAGATAAATTAAAATTTTTAATTAATATTTATTATTGAAAATAAAAATACATATTTTATAAATACAAACAAAAAATAAAATATATAATAAAATGAAAAAAAGATATTAATAATAGAAATTTTGGTAGAATATTTACGTAAAATAAAATAAGAAAACTAAATTGAAATATTTAATAATATTTTAAAATTTATATTTCCTTTCTTATTTGTAAAGTGATATATATATACATATACATGTATATGTGTGTATATATATATATAATTTTGCATTTAAATCACGCAGGTTCTTCTTAGCTCAATTAGCTAAGGTATTAGGCATGTGTATGAGAGCTCATGGCCTTCGAATCCCAACTTGGTAATAAAATGCAACCAATTTGTGATGTGGATAGGTGGCGGGTAACGTAAGAGACACTTGGTGTGCGATGGAGGATGACATGTGGTGGTTGACCGGGACACATGGCTGTGAGGTGGCGATGGCTGACGGGGACACATGGCCTGTAACCCCCTTCTCATTCAAGGCCAAGATTAAGTTCATAAATACATAATTATGTAGAATTAGAGACCGTACGATGATTTGGAACCACCAGCCCTGTCTGAAATTTGTTTGGGAAAGTGAGATTCTAAAGAATCCCCATAGTGTCAAATCACTCATAGTATGCACAACCACAAAGCATGTAAGCAAATTATAATACAACACATAGCAACTACAACGGCAGTTACAGTGGCACGGGGAGGTGTGACCTACGTTGCAACCCCCTCCATAATTATATTCGAAATACGTGATTAAAATAAATTAGAGATCAACGAATAAATAAAACTCATTTCATTCCCCATCTTTGAGATAGGGTTTTCACATATATGTTTCAAAATCTAATACAACTGGTCTCATATTCACATATCGAATACAATTACTTCACACGGATAAATCACATTTAGTATATATCAAAGTGCACAACATAAATCTGGCAATCCTGGGTTCATACCTTTGACCAATAAGTTTCAAAGGCACATTTGCCCATATACAAGTTCTGATACGGGGATTACACAATATCCTTTCAAACACATATCCAAATACACATTCCAACCTATACAACCATGTATACATCCAAACATGTATAGTTATCCCAACTACAATGATAACCAACTACCAAATCAAATATCCCTAGGGAGTTCTCGCCGCCTTTGGTTGCTTGCTCCCTCCTCAATTCACTTGCCCTGTCTAAATTGTTAGTAGTGAAGGGTAAGATTCGAGAGAATCTTAGTAGGAAACATATACCAATATGCATGCAAGATAAATGTTTAATGCATGACATGCTTGCATTAAATAAGTCATGCTCACACAATGATACATATGCAAGCTCAATGTTTCGAACAACATACTTATGGCCATAGTATAAATTGAAATAAAGCTTCAATCATTCATATATGTTTCATATAATCAAGCAAAGCAATAACACACATCAATACACCAAAAAAATATTAGAGCATGCAAAAGAGGTAAGTACCCTACCCTTGTTCTTTCCACGTATGCTCTGGCACAGGCTACTTATGATCAGGGTGAACATCAAACCCTATAACCAAAGCAAGGGCATAGGGTTAATGTAATATCCTGAATTGTGATTAAGGGACTTTGACTCCGAAAGCAAAGGTAATTAATGTTAAACCAACATTTTTGGAGGACATGACAAGAATTATGACCAAATATGTTACAGCCAGAACTCAAACCATGTATTTAAGTTCAATATCGGATTAATATCTAAATTGAATGAAAATAGAGGGGAGGGCGTGTGAATAGTATAAAGGAAGGAGAAGAATGTGTTTAGTGGTAATTTGATAAGTGTTGTGATACTTAGGGGTAAAATGGTAATTTACCGCTTAATTGGTCAGTTACTGAAGAGGAAACTCATTGGTAACTTAAAGATCAATGGTTGAGATTGGTTTGTGAAAGATATCAAAGGGTGGAATCAAGTGTATATGTGTGTTTGTGAATTTATGGGTGATGGATTAAGATCTTGACAAGTGTCACCATGAGAGCCATTGATTGGGTCAAATTGTCAAAAGTCATTTTTCCCTTCTCTCCACTTCTAAATGTCGGCCAAGAGTGTATTAGGAGCCCAAATCTGATGCTTCTTCATTATTCCATCTCTCTCTCTCTTCTCTTCCATGGACGTCCCACCTTGAACAAGAAAGAGAAAGGAAAAGCTTGAGTTTTGGGTGAGTATTTGTCTCTAAATGCTCAAGTGTTCTTCATTAACATTATTCATAGTGTCAAGAGCTTCATTCCTATGGTTTCAGATTTTTTATTTGTGGTGTTTGAAAGCTTGGGAAAATTTAGAAGTGGTGGAAATCAAGAACAAGTCTTGGGAAGAAGTTAAGGTGAGTATTTGGAACCTTTTGGTATGTTGATTGTAGTCATTAGCTTGGTCTTGAGATTTTGTGATTTTGCCCTGATTTCTTGTGAATTTCGAATGGTATGCAATGGTTGATATGTGATGCTAAATTTAGTGTTAAATGGTGTCTTTGGGCCATTGGGTTGGTTGGAAATTTTGGTTTGGAATGGAGTGCAATGTGGTGACTTGAGTGAATTTTGGTGTGACATGTTGTGTTTGTGTTGGAACATGTCCAATGTGAACGGAATTTGATTGATTTGGTGTTTCCAATGGTTTTCTTGTGCAAATTTATGTGGAAATGGTATTTGTTGTGAAGTTGGGAACCATTGGAATCATTGGTGCAAAACTGAGAAATCTGTCCCTTGAAGTTTTGCTCTGGGCAGTCTGGTGTTGTGGACGTTTTGACTGGGAAAATGATGTTGGAAAATTATGAAACTTTCCAGCCCTAAATTTTACCTCCCAAGCTTCAAAATGAGCATATAATTTGTGCCATTTCGTTTTGGGACCTAGGAGTTATATCTGTCCAAAGTTTGAGGTCGAAAATGGATTCTGTTTTGGGGCAGTGATGCAATGTGTGGAATTCTGTATTTGTGTAGTGATTCCTAGTAAAGGCCAATATTTTTTCTGTGTAGAGGACTTGAATAACTTTCATTTGGCTTTGGGATCACCTCATTTCGATTTGTTTGGAATTAGTTATGATTTTCGGAAGTTCAGCCAAGAAACTGGATTTTCTTGGCCGCGGCCCAAATGTTTCTGGGCAGTTTTTGGCCGCGGCCAGTGGATTTATGGGCCGCGGCCAACCCCTAAAAATCAGTATTTTACACTTTTTAAAGGTGGTTTTGGTATAGCCTTTCCCAACCCTTTAGGCATATGTCTAGGCTTCTAGTAGCCACTTATAGAGTTCAAATGATAACCAACTTAAAGTATTATAGAATTAAGAACTTGGAAAAGAGATTGATTGGTTGTCCCTGATTTGGGTTTATAGGGATCGACATTTGCCCTACTCGTGAACCAACGGTACCAAAGAACATCCAGAAAGAACAAGGTAGTGACACTTCCCTTATACTTTGTGTAAATGTATTGTATGTATGTTAGTCATGTGCTGTGATGAGTTGTGATGAAGTTGTGATGTTACTGCTTATACAGCTAATGATAGCTGGTGACTATATTATACAGCAAAAGCTGGTGACTTGTGTATACAGTGAAAGTTGGTGACTTCATTATACAACGAAAGCTGGTGACTATATTATACAATGAAAGCTGGTGACTTGTGTATACAGCGAAAGCTCATGAGTGCTGTTGCTTGTGGTGAAAAGCATGTTCAATTGTTGTTGTTGGTTGTGATTTACTTACCTGCTATATGTTTACATATTGTATGAGTGAATTTGTTACTACTGGGATTCTTTTGAATCTCATTCTTTCCAAGGACTAACATTTCAGACAGGGCAAGCGGCTTAAGAGGGAAGCGGCCAACCAAGAGCGGTTAGGGGTTTTGGGAAATATGGGATAGTTGGTTATCTACTTGGATTTTGGATTAATGTATATTATTTTTGGGTTGTAAGTAATATTCTGATCACGGTTGTGTAATCCCCTAGTAGGGAATTTTGGGAACCCTTAGACTATATATATGAACCCGGGGGTTTCCAGGATTTTATTGTACACTCTGATATAGGAATGTGATATAACTGCACAGGTAATTCTATTCGATATTTGAACGTGAGACCTGGATAGCGAAGAAGTTTTGAGAAAACAAAATAAACTTGTGAACAATTTTACCACCATGTGGGAACTTACCATGAATTCTAAACTATCCATTGGTCCCTAATCCATTTAATCACGTATTATCGAATCCCAATTACGTTTATTAAGGCAGGGTGTTACAGTTAATCCCTTTTCCAATTCCTTAACTTTCAAATGCTTAAGTTGGTTATCATTCACAACCTTTAGCTGGCTACTAGAAGCCCAAACATATGCCTAAAGGGTTGGGAGAAACTTGACTAGAGATCCCCTTTCAAATGAGCAAACACTAATTTTTGGCTTATGCACTTGAGTGATGGATGACTTGTACTCGAGTGATGATGGCTCACTCGTACGGGTACTTGACAGAAAGAAACTCCAGAAACGGAAAGTGATAATGCACTCAAGTAACAAACATAGCACTCGAGAGATAGCCTCACACTCACTCGAGTCCCACAAAGTAAAGCCTAGAAAGTGTCTACCCGAGAGCAGGGAAAGCTCTAAATTGGAGAGTGCACTCGAGTGACGATCATTAGCACTTGAGTGACAGCAGAAAACTTGAGAGTGCCAACACACACTCTTGACAAATGGCTGCAAGTGCTAACCCGAGAAGCGGTCTCATAGTGCCAAAACACATATGCACTCGAGTGAGACACTTCACACTCGAGTGACAACCCATTTCACTCGTAGGTGAGGAAATGCACTCTTGCTTTTTTTGGCACGGAAGTACACTTAAAAATTGAAGGGAAAAGAAGAAATATGATGCTGCACTCAAGTGAGACCCCTATTCACTCGAGTAAGGCTCTATCAGAAGCCAAAATTCAGCAGATGACAGAATTTTCCCTAACTTCCAACATATATTTCCAATAGTCCTAAAACTCTAACCCAAAGTTACTTACATATAATTTCACACAAGGAATCCATTGGAAACCTCAAAACACCCAAAATCACATTCTAGATACAAATTCTTGTCTTGAACACCATATTACTGCACATTACACAATTTTACTACTTTTACTCCCAATATTTCAAATCAATCCCAAAGGCATCAAAACACAATATGACACCATTTTTACCACAATACACTATCATTCCACAATTACACTGAATCAGGGCAAATTCCACAATTCACAAAACTCAACCAAAAGTCACAATACATAGATCAAAAGGAAGCTCTTACTCACTTCTTCCTCTTCCTTAAGCTAGTTTCTTGATTCTTCCTCTTTCCATTTTTCCTCAAGCTCTCAAAACACCTTCTTTCACAAATCTAAAACCATAGAGATGAAGGTTTCATCACTATAAACAACATTATAGAAGAGTGTTTGAGCTAAAGAGGTCATCTACTAAGTCAAAAACTCACCTTTCTATTTCTCTCTCATCCTTATGCTTGGGCGTCCATAGAGATGAGAGGAGAGAAAGATGAGATTATTTTTTGGCTCCCCCCAAGAGCTCATAACTGACCTAAGAGAGAGAGAAGAGAAATGAGAGGTTTGAACTTTTGACCAAATCAAGGGCCCACATGTTGCCACTTGTCACAATCTTGTTTCCTTTCTCATGAGCTCACATAAGCCCACACATATGGGATTCCACCCCTTGATCTTTTGTACGTTCCATCACAACCATTGATCTTCAAGTTACCAATGAGTTTCCTCTTCGGTAACTGACCAATTGGCTGGTAGCTTTCCCATTTTGCCCCTAATTATGGTAATTGCTCTAAAATCACATCAAACACATTTTTCTCATTCCATCACACCAATCATGCGCCCTTCCTCTATTTTAAGTCAATTTAGATGTTAATCCATAATTTAATTAAACTTAAATATAGGGTTTCAGCACTGCTCGTAATACATGCAAATCACAGTTTATATCGTATTATCTAAAAGTGTCGGTTTAACGACAATCACATTAAATTTTGGAGAATAATCCCTTAGTCAAATTTTGGGATATTACATACGTCATCCTTACATCTGCTCACGCTGAAGTGCTCTCGTTGTATTACACAATCATATGATCATATCACATATATCACCATAGCTGGGATCCATATAAAATATTTCACATTACATCAAAGCCACACAAGCATATTCTCAAAGCAGGAATCCACGATTCCACAGCACAGCCTTGGCAATTACAATGGCAGGGGTAGGTGTGATAACCATCACCCCCTATGATTGCTTTACTGAACTGCTCACACTGTAATACCCTACGGCAGATAATAAATACACCTTGTCACAATATCAACACAATGATAAGTTATGCATACCAATCATCATACACCACATGAGAGAAAAGTCACTACCTTGGTCCTTCCGTGCGTGCTCTAGCACTAGTCTCTCCCGAATAGGGCAAGTGTCGAATCCTATAATCATAATTAGGGAGAAAGTGTTATTCTCTATTCCAATACTTAAATGACTTCACAATACTTAGATTGGTTATCATTAACGTCCTTTAGGAACCTACAAATGCCTCTAACAAAAGTCCTAAAGGGTTGGAGGAACTATCCCAAAGATCCCCTTTTAGAAGTGAAAGTATAGATTTTTCACTGTTGTACTCTAGTGAAGAAGACCTCACTTAAGTGATGATGGACTTGCACTCGATTCATAAGAAGCACACTCGTGTGAGTGCTTGACAGTAAGCACAGATAGAAACCAGAAATGCCTGAAGTACTCGAGCATAGAGGTCAACACTCGAGTGATACCCTTAATCTACCCGAGTCCCAGAAAGTGAAGCACTAAAAGTGATCATCCTAGAGAAAAAAGGAATGACAGAGACAAGAAAAGATCATTGTACTCAAGCATGAATTCAATCACTCGAGTGATAGCCAAATGCTTACTCGAGTTCCAGAAAGTGAGGTATAGAAACTGCTCACTAGGGGTGGAAACAGGCCAGGCCAGGCCAGGCTTTTGCCTTAACAGGATTGGCCTGTTAAGACACAAACTGGCCTGAGCCTGGCCTGTGGCCTGTGAAAGGCCAATTTTTAGGCCTGGGCCTGGCCTGTTCATAGGCCTGGTCTGGCCTGAAGCCTATTAAGGAGGCCTAAATTTTTAAAATTTTTTAAGCAAACTGACAGGCCTATAGGCCACATTGCAAACAGACTAATAGGCCACAGGCCGAAAACAGGCCTCCTTAAATAGGCCGAAAACAGGTTAAAACTTACAGGCTCAGGCGAAATTATCTTTCAACCCTTATCTGATTTTTTTTTTAAAAAAATATTTTTGCAGGCTCAGGCCGGCCTGACAGGCCTGTCAATAGGCCTTGGCCTGGCCTATTAAGCAATTTATTTTGGCCTTAGCCTGGCCTTTTAGCTTGACAGGCCAGGCCTGAACAGGCCAATCACAGGCCAGGCTACAGGCCCTTGACAGGCCACCTGGCCTATTTCCACTCCTACTGCTACCCAAGAGCAAAAAAAACTTTCAAAGCAGAAGTACATTCGAGCAGGGACCCTTGCACTCGAGTGATGCTTAATACTCGCGAGTGCTAAGAAATACTCTTGAGAAATTGGCCGCGAGTGACAACCCGAGACGCGAGTTCATAGTATCAGGATAGCCCTGGTCAAAATTTTGGGAAAACGAGCCATCGGGCCAAGTACGGTCAGGTTGGGCCGGGGTACCGAGGGCATTTTGGTAAATTTTCACCATAGACTAATTAATATAACCACAAGAAACACTATGGAAGAGTCTAAAGTGATATTCTGATAGGTTATGACCTTTTTCTTGTACATTTAATAGTTTAGGATCGAGTCGGAGGCCGGACACGACACGTTTTATGAGGCACATCTAAAAAAGGGTTTATAAAGCTTTGAGGTAGGAACATTATCATTCATACATCATGCCATAGTTATATGCTTGTGTGGATACCAATGTTTGTAAATGTGCTTTATTAATCAACATAGTTTGCCTAGAGAGGGGCATTTAGTGTCGGGGTACACTTATACTAAGAGTTGGCGGAAGACCAACGGTGTAGATCATGGGGATGGGCCCTACTCATGTATACATGATGATGATGTGTTTATATTGTTCATTAATTGGTACATACCTTGGTGCATGTCATATTTACTTTTCGCATATTCTTTGAATGGTAGTAGGTTTCTATTGGGATTCTTCAGAATCTCACCTTTTTTTCTTTAAAATAAACATCTCAGCGGGTGTCAATAGGTCAAAAGGCAAAGACGTAGACATCATGAAGTGATTGGCACGTGTCTCGAGCCAAGGACATGATCGTGGTTATAATTAGTTTATACTTAAGAATCTATTTTAGGGAATCCTGTAAATATTAGTATTTTCGCTGTATTTCTATACTTTCTATATTTTGTTGACAAACGACATTGGGATTGTAAATGAATACTTTTATTAGTATAATTGTACATTTCTGTATGCCCATTGAATTCCGTCTTTATTACTCTTCGATTATCGAAATAGAAACGGGTGTTGACATTTTTGGTATTAGAGCTAATAAGCGATTTTGGCATTATCAGAATTGTATACTGATACATAGCGACATGATATCATGGATATTCTTAGAGTACCGTTGATTGACTACTTCGGTAATAGTGGTATGCAGATACGCTATATAGCAAGGAAGAGCATGCCGATACTGCCAATATACGGACCGTAGCCAAGACCGAAGACTCCGCTAAGATTTGAGGTAGGTGAGTCAGGACATCCACTAACATATGAGCCAGAGGGGGACCTAATTGAGGTTGATTCGAGTGATGGTTTTTTGAGGCTAAAGGCGGTGTACGTACCATACGACTTGCAGCCGGATGAGGAGCTTGATGATTATCTGTGGATCAAGTTGAGGCTTGCAAGATGGGAGAACACTAACCCAGATGATTATCACTTGTTGTACTTGGATTCTGTCAAGACACTGTACCACCGACGACGTCTTCTGGATATTAACTTACCAGATTCGACCTGGATTCTCACTACCATGAGCTTCTTTCCAGATACCGCTTTCTAGAACCGAAAGAAGATTTGCAACATCGAGGAGGAGTTATGTGGGCCCGACGCATATTTTGTGATCGGGAGGTACTGGCACGTATTTTGAGGCTAGGGCAATCATAGGATACCGACAGACAGAAGAAATCTTAACCGGAAGATGTATTTTGGGGAGGGTACAAAAAAAGTTTATAAATTAATATTTTGATATATGTAAAAGACAATATGTCATGAACAGTAGTATGTAGGATATGTAATGTTTTCATTTCTTCATAACTATTGTAAATAGTCGTTATGTGTTCTATATGATATATTTGTACCCTGACTTTTTATGAAATGATGAAAAATGCCCTTGCTCTTGTATCCAAATTTACTCTTTTTTAAATTTCATGTAGAGTGAATTATGGAAATGATACAACCAGAAGAAGGTGGTAGAGGTCGAGGCCGAGGGTGTGGTGACATGGTAAGAATGAGGAAGAACTAAGGCCTGACCCTATCCAACAGTGAATACTGGATATGTTAGAGCAACAACAACATACTATGAATGAAATAAGAGTTGACCTTCAGGGAGTACAGTAAAGGCAGGATCATTCAGAGCATTGTATGGATGAGTTTATTTAGGAAATTATGAAGAAATATATGAGGAACCTCCATTAGAGAATTTACCCCTAGAGCCTGAGGTGGATATTCAGACTTGGCTAAGTATATTCAATAAGCAACAGCCACCTATGTTCAAAGGAAAGTTCAATCTTCAAATGGCTGAAGACTGGTTGGCTCGTTTGGACAAGATCTTTGATATGCTGTAATGTCTAGATGAGATAAAAGCCCGGTTAGCTATATACAAGTTGTAAAGTGATACTGATCACTGGTGGAAAGGCATGGATTTGATTCTGAAGGAGAAGAATGTTCCTATCACATGGGAGCTATTCCAAGATAAGTTCAATGAGAAGTATTTTCCCTGACTATCAGAAGGGAAAAGGAGAAAGAATTCCTTTGCATTAAACAACAAGACCGAGAGAGCTTTGATGATTACCTAGCCCGGTACATCTGACTGTCGCGATACTCCTCGTATCACAAGCTAAACGAGAATGAAGAATGAAATGCGACATGATGATTGAATGATTAAGACCTAAGTTTAATGAGAGGCTGATTTTGCAACACTTCACGGAATTCAGCAAAGCGGTAGAGGAGTACCGATACATTGAGAAATGCATGTCTAACTGGGCGACACAGACTATAAATAAAGGTACTTTTAGAAGTGGTAGCTCAGCACAGAAGCGAAAAGATCATAATGGATATTTCGGAGGGGATCCTAAGAGGTTGAATCAATCTGGGGGCTAAGGAAGCCAGGGTTTTTTAGGAAGCAGGACTTGTTGGCTTTGTCAAAAGCCAATTCATCCTGGTAGACATTGCAGCGGGATTCTATTTATGCCAGACCCGAGTAAACTACCTGTCTGTTATAATTGCAACAAGCCGGGGCATATGGCCAAGGATTGTCTACAAAAGCAGTAGCCAGAGGAGACGAGACCCAGAGCTTCAGGCAGGGTCTACACACTAACACAGAAAGAAGCTAGGAAGTCTCCAGAACTGATTCAAGGTATGATTTCTCCGAACGGCAGTTTAGTGTATGTTATGTATGATTCTGGTACAAGACATTCATTCATTGCATATGATTGTATGGAATGATTATGTTTACCTGTGCATAAATCCCCATATGATCTGGTCATATCTACACCTATGGGTACATGAGTTATGATGGCTAACATTTGCCTAAATTGTTTGGTAAATGTTGAGGTGCGTGAATCAACCATAAATTTGATTTGTTTACCACTGTAAGGGTTGGAAGTAATTTTGGGGATTGACTGGTTAACAGTGAATGGTGTGTTGTTGGATTGTAAACAGAAAAGGGTCTTATATCTGAATCCACAACCACAAGCTGATACAAAAATCACTCTTAACCTTCTTTTCAGAGCTAAGGTTGAGAGATATCTATAAAAAGGTTGTCAGGGGTACATGGTATTTTGATATATCCTTGTAAAGTGAGTTTCCTGATGTTATTTCGGAGGATGTCAGTGGATTACCTCCAGATAGGGAAATAGAGTTTTGGATTGATTAAAGGCCTAGAGTAGGTCCAAATTTCCAAAACACCATACCATATGGATCCAAGCGAGATGGTAGAGCTAAAGAAGCAGATCGAGGAACTACTTGAGAAAGGGTTCATACGACCCAGTGTATCACCCTG
Organism: Inga leiocalycina; assembly: GCA_963242795.1. Classification (NCBI taxonomy): domain Eukaryota; kingdom Viridiplantae; phylum Streptophyta; class Magnoliopsida; order Fabales; family Fabaceae; genus Inga; species Inga leiocalycina. Next base: position 50,958,424 of record OY725321.1, read on the forward strand.
GGCTACTCTAATGCTCTTTGTAAAGAAGAAAGATGGATCTCTGTATCTATTACCGAGAGCTGAACAAGGTGACCGTTAAGAACAATTATTTAATCCCTAGAATTGATGATTTGCTTGATCAGTTGTCTGGTTCCTGTGTATTCTCAAAGATCGATTTGCGATCGGGATACCATTAGTTAAGAGTCAAAGCAGAAGATATATTAAAGACTGCTTTCAGGACCAGATATGGGCATTACGAGTTTCTAGTAATACCCTTTCAGTTGACCAATACACTTACTGTGTTCATGGACTACATGAATCGAATCTTGTGTTCTTACTTAGACTAGTTCATTGTAGTCTTTATCGATGATATACTGGTGTACTCATGGAGTAAGGCTGAATATGAACAGCATCTAAGAACTGTGTTGAACGTATTACAGGATAGATAACTCTATGCCAAGCTGAGTAAGTGTGAATTCTGGCTTTTAGAGGTCAAGTTTTTGCGTCACATTGTTTCACAACAAGGGGTCACTGTTGATCCTAGTAAGGTGGAAGCAGTACTGAACTAGAAGAGACCTAAAACGGTAATTGAAGTACACAGTTTTCAGAATCTAGTTGGATATTATCAGAGGTTTATACAAAACTTCTTCAAAATCACATTACCATTGACTAAATTGACGTGGAAAGCTCAACATTTTGTGTGGGATGAGAATTGTGAGAAGAGCTTCTAGGAGTTGAAGCAGAGGTTAACTACAGCACCAGTGTTAACGATCCCAGATCCTGAGTTTTCGTATGTTGTGTATATAAATGCCAGTGGGCATAGATTGGGATGTATATTGATGTAGCATGGCTGAGTAGTGGCGTATGTATCGTGTCAGTTGAAACATCATGAATTGAACTATCCCACCCACAATCTTGAGTTAGCGGCAATAGTATTTGCTTTGAAAATCTAGAGATATTATCTCTATGGTGAGACCGTAGAGTTGTACTGCAACTACAAGAGTTTGAAATACTTGTATGATCAGAAAGAACTTAATATGAGGTAGCGCAGATGGATGTAGTTGCTAAAAGATTACAATTTAGAAATCAAGTATCATCCCGGCAAGGCTAATGTTGTCACTAATACATTAAATCGAAAATCAGTGTAGGTGGCAGCCATGATGATCTATGAATAGAAACTGATCGAGGATTTCAGAGACCTAAATCTGTTTAGTCAGATTTTGTTAGGCAGTGGGATTAGCTAAATATATAACGATCTGAGGGTGGCAATTGAAGAAGCCCAATAGCATGATGATGAGGCATTATCTATCTGAGGTATGATTGATAGGGGCGCGACTCAGGATTTTGGCTTGTCACCTAACGGATTAGTCAGGTACAAGAAGTGGATTTATGTTCCACAGCAACTAGAAATGAGATAAAAAATCTTGAAGTAAGCACATTAGAGTAAGTATATTCTACATCCAGGGGCTATAAAGATGTGCTATGATATGTGTAATAACCTAATTTGGGATTAAGGGTTAATGACTCTGATATTGATTGTAATTAGTGTAATTAAACACTTCTGTAGAAATGTGATGTAAATTTGATATAAGTGTATTTGGTGATTAAAGATCAAGGATGGAGATTTGTTGCATATGGGTCGGAATGCCGTGGTGTGAGCTCATAGAGGGAGTGGACAAGATGTTGACATATGGCAGTTGGGGGACCATTGGATTATGCTATGAGACAAAAATCAACTTTTTCTCTCTCCCTTCTTTCTCTTTTTTTGGTGGAGGTATGTGCACAAGGGAAAAGAGATATCATCATCATCTATTCTATCTCTCATCATCTCTCTCTTTCTCCATTCTTTCCCACGACCAAGAAGAAAAGGAAGAAGGAAGGTGAGATGTTGATGTGTTAGTTGATCTCTAATGCCTTAAACCTCTTCTCTAATGTTGTGTACCTTATTGATAGCTCCATTTTGGTGGTTTCAGAATCTGGAAAGGTAGTGATTTTAGTGTTAGAGAAATTTGAAAATTGGAGAATCAAGATTCTGGATTTGGCAAAGTGAAGAAGTAAGGATTTGATGCATTTTGGTATATTATTTGTGATTTTTGATGAAGTTTGTAAAAATATGGAATTTGCCCTGGTTTTGTGTCATTTTTGAATGTATGAATATCATAGTGGATGATGTTGGAATTAGTTTATTGTAAAGTCCTTTGAGTATTGGATATGATTTTGGAGTTTGGAATTAAGTGAATGAAATTTGGGTGTTGTGTGTCATAGAGACCCAAGGGCATAGATTGTCGTTAAAATGGTATTTGAGAGATTTTAAGGTTACCAATGGGTTCCCTATGTCATTTTGAGTGAATATGAGCTTTGTGTGGAGTTTGGGAACCATTGGGTGTGATTTTGACCAATCTGGGAAATTCTGCCAATTGCTGCGATCTAGCAATCTGATAGCCTCACACGAGTGAGGGAGGAACTCACTCGAGTGCTGTCGTGTGTTTTCACTTTTTGCGTTGTGTTTTTCCTGGGTTCTCATGAAGAGGGCTCAAGTGCACTTCCTTCACCACGAGTGATGTTAGTGATCACTCAGTGAGCAAAGGATCACTCGAGTGATGGTGTGAGTTCTTGGTTAGAGTTGCTCTCGGGTTTGTCACTCGTTGGTTGATGTTCAAGAGTGTGCTCTGACACTCGCAAGTGAAGGCCTCTCACCCGAGTGCTAGGGATTATGCTCGAGTGAGCTTGTCCCTCTGATGTTGCATGTGCTCTCGGGTTGTCACTTCTTATGTTGCACTTTCGGGGGCTCGAGTGGAGTTAGAGTCACCACCCGAGTGCAAAGCCTTATGCTCGAGTGATGTGAGCACTTTCTGCCCGTGATGGTTGCTCACTGGCAAACACTCGTGAGTAAGAACCGTTCTCACTTGAGCACAAGTATTTTATCACTCGAGTGAGGTCATCTTCACTTGAGTGAGTCAGCCTAAAATCAATGTTTTGCCTTTCGAAAAAGGGGTCTTTAGGGTGGTTTCTTCCAAACCTTTAGGCATATGTTTAGGCCTCTAATAGTCACCTAAAGAGTCCTAAATGATAACCAACTTAAAGTATTATTATAGAAATAAGATTTGATATCTGTCAGACGCGTGAGTCCACTGTGTAATACCCCGAATTTTGAGACTTGAGGCTAGAGAATAAGCCTGAGATTAGTGGATTGCTAAGCCCCGGTTTAGCAAAATCCCAAATTGTGATTAAGAGATAATGACTCCAAAAGTGGATGTGGTTAGTGATGAATAAACCCTTTTGGAGATTATGGTGTGATTTGGCACCCGATGTGATTTGTATGTGTTATGAGCAATGCCGAAACCCTGTATTTAAGTTCAATTATGGATTAACATCCAAATTGACTTAGAATAGAGGGAAGGCATGTTTTGCGATAAATGAAACGATATGAAGTGTTTTGTGGTGATTCAGTGGGAATTACCGTAATCAAGGGCAAAACGGTAAAGTTATCAACCAATTGATCGGTTACCGAAGAGGAAACTCATTGGTAACTTCAAGATCAATGGTTAGGATTGATTTTTGTAAGAGATCAAAGGGTGGAATCATGTGTGCATATGCCTATGTGAGCTCATGGAGGATGTTGCAAGATGTTGACACTTGGCAACTTATAGACCCTTGGATCTTGGTCAACATTTCAAACTCTTCCCTCTCTCTTTCATAGTCGGCCAACACATGAGGAAAAAGGGAAAAACGGATCTGTTCTTCATCTTCATCTCTCTCTCTTCTCATACTCCATTTTCGCCTAGCAAGGAGGAGGAAAGAGAAAAGAATAAGGTGAGATTTGACTTGTTTCTTTTCCTCTAATGCTTAAACACCTTTCTTTACTGTTGTTCATAGTGATGAGAGCTTCATCTCTATGGTTTTAGATTCTTGATTGGAGGTGTTTGATGGCTTGAGGAAATTTGGAAAGATGAAGAATCAAGGAATTGGTTTGGAAAAGAGGAAGAGGTGAGTATTTGGAGCCTTTTGATCTAAGTTTTGTGAATTGTGGATGAGTATTGTGAATTTTGGTTTTTGCCCTGATTTTGGTGGAATTGTGAAATGCATGAATTGTCATGTGTTTTGTGTTGAAAATGGTGCCATGTTGTGGTATTTGGTCATTGGAATTGATTTGGGAACTTGAATTGGAAGAGTTGTGATGTTGTGGTTTGAATTGTGATTTGTGTGACATGTTGTGGTAACATGTCAATATGATTTGAATTTGATTGATTTGGTGTTTCCAATGGATTCCTTGTGCAAATTTATGTGGAAATGGTATTTGGTGTGAATTTGGGAACCATTGGAATCATTGGTGCAAAACTGAAAATCTGTCCCTTGAAGTTTTGTTCTGGACAGTCTGCTTGTATCGACGTTTTGACTGGGCAAATGATGTCAGAAAATTATGAAACTTTCCAGTCTTAAAGTTCACATCCCAAGCTTCAAAATGGACATATAATTTGTGCCATTTCGTTTTGGGAACTGGGAGTTATAGCTTTCCAAAGTTTGAGGTCGAAAATAGATTCTGTTTTGGGGCAGTGATAAAATGTGTGTAATTCTGTATTTGTATGGTGATTTCCAGCATTGGCCAATATTTTTCCTGTGTATAGGATTTGAATATCTTTCATTTGGCTTTGGGATCACCTCATTTCGATTTTTGTGGAATTAGTTATGAATTTCCTAAGTTGCCTTGGCTGCAGTAGAAAATCCTGGCTGCAGCGCAAAAGTTTCTATGCACGTTTTGGCCGTAGCCAGAAATTCTTGGCTGCAGCCAAAAACCTTCTGTGCGTGTTCTGGCTACAGCCAGAGGGTTGTTGGCTGCAGTCAACCCCCAAAAATTAGCATTTTAGACTTTTAAAAGGTGATCTTTAGTCAAGTGTTTCCCAAGCCTTTAGGCATATGTTTGGGCTTTGATTAGCCACCTAAAGGTCGTGAATGATAACCAACTTAAGTGTTTGAGAGTTAAGGAATTGGAAAAGGGATTAACCTTATGTCCTTATTTGGTTATAGGATTTGGTGTTTGCCCTGATCGTGAGCAGCCGGAGTTGGAGCTTACGTGGAAAGAGTGTAGGGAACATATCTCTCCTGCATGTATTTGATATCTGTTTTAGTGTGTGTTGGTGCATGTCTTTGCTTTGCATAATTATGTGTGATTTGAAGCTATGTTTCAATTTATGCTATGGCCAAAGGTATATTGTTTGAAGCATTGAGCTTGCAAATTGTCATTGTGTTATCATGAGTTGTGTAATGCAAGCATGTCATGCATTAAACATTTATCGTACGTGTATATTGATATTGTTATCCTACTGAGATTCTCTCGAATCTCACCCTCCCCTACCAACATTTTAGACAGGGTAGGTGGATCGAGGATGCAGCAAGCAACCAAGGGTGGCGAAGACTCCTTCGGGTTGTCAATTTGGTAGTTGGTTATCATTATGGTTGGGATTATGTATATTTGGATATTGTACATGTTTCGAGTGTATATTTGGTTAATTGGGATGAGTATTTGGATATGTATTTGAGATGATTTTGTGTAATCCCCATTGTGATAAATTGTAAAGGGCGATGTGCCCTATGAATCCTATGTAAAGGATGTGAACCCGGGATTGCCGGGATTATTATATTGTTCACTCTGATTTATATATTGAATGTGATTATCTGCGTGAAGTGATTGTATTTGAAATGTGAATATGAGACCAGGTTAACTAGATTTTGAAAGTTATTTGTGAAAATCCCGTCTGGTAGATGGGTTTGAAATTGTTATTTGATCATTAGTGGTCTCTATTTCATTTTAATCCCGTATTTCGGATATAATTACGGAAGGGGGTTACACACTGTGCCAAAGAACGTAAGGAAAGATACAGGTAGTGACTTCTCTCTTATACTTTGTGTAAATGTATTGTATGTTTGCCTATCATGCATTGTGTGCTGCTGCTACTGCTTTGTGCCTTGTGGAGCTTTGTGACTAGTGGAGCTTTGTGCATTGTGGAGCTTTATGCCTTGTGATACGTTGTGCTTTGAGATGCTTTGTGCCTTGTGATACTGCTGCATAGTGATTACCGCGGAAGCGGGCATAGTGATTACAATAAAAGCTGGCATTGCGATTACAGCAAAAGCTGGCATAGTGTTTGCAGCGAAAGCTGTCATTTTGATTACCGTGCAAGCGGGCATAATGCGTTATGATACAGCCGTGAGTGCTATCGGTTGTGGCGCGAGCCATGACTCATAGTATTGTTGCTGAACATGATGACATTACATGCTTTGTGTTTATATATTGTATGAGTGATTTGTTACTACTGGGATTCTTTAGAATCTCACAATTTCCAAATGACTAACATTTTTAGACAGGGCAAGTGGCTCGAAAGGGAAGCGGCCAACTAGGAGTGGTTAGGGCTTTAGGGACATTTTACATTTTGGATATTGGTTATCTAGTTGGCTTTTGGGATTACTGTATGTACATAAGATGTATATAGCAATTTTGGTTATGTAATCCCCATTTTGGGAAACCTTTAAACCCATTATATATATATATAAGTAACCCGGGGTTGCAGGGATTTTGGTTACGCACTCTGATATTTATTATGTGATATAATTGCACTGGTAATTGTATTCGAAAGTGAATGTGAGACCAGATGAATTCTGTTTTTAAATGTTTTGTTTGGACACCCCATCTTTTGGAGATGAGTGATTATAAATGTGATTTTTGTCTTATTGGTCTCTATTTCACTTAAATTTCATAATCCGGATATAATTACCGTGAGGGGGTTATAATATAAAGGATCAATACTATTGGCCAGGGATGAAAAGAGAGGTGACTGAGTTTGTTGCTCGTTGTTCGACATGTCAGAGGGTGAAAGTTGAACATCAACGACTATCGGGACTTTTGACAAATCCTGAGATACCTGAGTGGAAGTAGGAAAGCATTACTATAGATTTCGTGACAGGATTGCCTAAAGTCAGAAACCATAACGCTCTGTGGGTTATAGTTGACAGATTCACAAAGACAACTCACTTCCTACTGATTAATATTCACTATTCTCCTGACAGACTGGCGGAGATCTACATTAAGGAGATTGTGAGATTATATGGTACTCTGAAGAACACTATCTCTGATTGAGATCCACAGTTCACTTCCAAGTTTTGGAAGGCAGTGCATGAAGTTTTAGCATAACATACCATCCTCAAATTGATGGACAGACAGAACGAACATCTCAAATTTTTATATTCACCAAAAATATATTGTAATTAATTGAGAAATTCAATAAAATGGTGAATATTCATGAAATTTGGATCTTATGAATTTTGAAATATTCATGTTCATGAGGAAATGGGAAAATTAATTTAAGAAAGGAATTAAATTACAAAGGTGATAGCAAAATCATAATTTTGGCAATTTAGCCCAAGATTAATTATTTTCCAATTAATCGGAGTTAATTTCAATTAATCAAGAAAAATGTATAAATTGGATTATTCTTAATGGAATAAATCAAGAATTTGTAAAATTAGAGGGACTCGGGCATAAATCAATTAAGGGAATTATGGAATTAGTGAAACACATTTTTCCTTCCCTTCTCCTCCATATTTTCGTCTAACACATGAAAATAAGGGGGGAATTTAATTTCAAGAACACCTGTCAAAATGCTACATGAAGATAGTAATGATGACAATGGTAAGGTGTGCATTACATGAAGGTATGAACATGGTGATCATGATGGGTAATGGTAAGGGAGTAGCTTAAGTGAAGGGAGGGGTCAAGTTGAGTGCTAGTTTGGTTAGTTAGGAGAGAAATTGATTTGGTTAGATCAAGGGAGAGGGGGGCGGTTTTTGTGAAGCAAGCCAAGGGAAGATTTGTTCTGTGACAATAGCGGTGCTATTGCACAGGCCAAGGAGCCTAGGTCACATCAAAGGACCAAGCATATACTCAGGCGATTTCATCTTATTAGAGAAATCAATGATAGAGGTGATGATATAAAGATATGCAAAGTAGCAGGAGAAGATAATGTTGCTGATCCTCTTACTAAGCCACTTGCACAGGCAAAGCATGAGCGTCATGTTAGGGCAATAGGAATTAGGCAAATTAAAGATTACACCTAGGGCAAGTGGTAGGATGTTGGAAATTGTGCCCTAAGGGCCAATCATTATATTTTGAACATTATTATTTTAATGAAATTTCTCCATTTTATTATCATATTATTTGCATTTTAACTGTGATAATTGTATCCTTGGATAATTCATAAAGATTGTCCTAAAATGTCCCTGGTCAGTCATCTATGCGGGAGCAAAGATGAAACAAGATCAGTATGACTTTGATAAGATATGGAGATACGAATCAAAGTCTTAGGCACTTGTAAGAGTACAAGGTGCTGGACCGACCCACTATGAGAAAGCTACATGGATCAAGTCATGAGCTTTTCTCATGTATAACCACGTCACAATGCCCTTAGACCTGAGGTCATCATGGATTCCTACATGAAAGTTGCTAAGCTTTGAACTAATCAAAAGTCACTTTTGACCGGGTGATGATAAAGGCTACGATGGGGCTTGGTGGTTTTTCATGCAGAGGAATATGAATTATCAAGATGGAATTTGTCCCTCACATTAGTAGAGAGATATTACTGGGCCCCTCGATGAGTGAGTCTGAGAAATGTATGGCCATATTATGATGAAAGGAGTTTCTGTCTCTATTATTAGGCTACTCAGGAATTGAGAAAGTATGGTCAGGAATAAGAGGATGACATTATCCATGCCTTATCCTTGATCGATATATCGTGTGACAAAAGGGACGTGACATGGTTGTATGACAGGTTGCATCGTGATAATGATTCTCATATGAATTAGGTAGTCGTGATCTCTTGCTAGAGGCCGCTTGCGACTTTTGGGTTAGTATAGTTATTGGCCCACTGCCAACTTCATATGGGCCTACAGGATCACACACAAGAATGGCCCAACACGAGATAATGTTTAATTTAGGGTGGACGAATTATATATATAATATAAAATTCATTAATAATATTATATAGATATATATATTTTCAAAATATATATCTTATATATATATATATGTATATATATATTATATGATATTATTATATTGTGTTAGTTTTAAATTTAATTTATTAAGATATATTAAATTTAATAACTAACATGATAGAGATATAGTATTTCAGATTTAATTTATGAAGATAAATTAAATCTAATGGCTCTTTATTTGGATTAAATAAATAGGTTAAATTAAAACTGTTGGACAGATTTAATTTAATCTGAATTTAATTAATTAGCTCATCAAGATAATTAATCGTTAATTAATATCGAAATTAATGATGATTAATTTTGAAATTTGAAAATAGCCCTCATAGGTTATAAACTTGATAGAGCAGATATATTGATACGCACATGAGAATTGAGAGCCGCTAGTGAAACCCTAGGAGACATTAGAGGCGCTAGCACGCAGTCTCGGTTGGAGAGCATTCGTGTGGATACCGGTAGAGGGAGCAGACTTGACGTGTTGGCTCCTAGAGATCGTGAAAACTCTGAATCATTAAAAGGTATGAATCCTTCCAACTTGATTTAAACGCCGTTGATAGATCCTCGATTAGGATCGGTGAAATTTTTTTAAAATTCTTCCGCTGTGCCTACCAATTCTAACAATGGTATCAGAGCAAGAGTTGTTGCTTTAGCTGTACTGTTAGAATCGGTAGGCACAGCGGAAGAATTTTAAAAATTTTCACCGATCCTAATCGAAGATCTATCAACGGCATTTAAATCAAGTTGGAAGGATTCATACCTTTTTGATGATTCAGAGTTTTCACGATCTCTAGGAGCCAACACGTCAGGTCTGCTCCCTCTACCGATATCCACACGAATGCTCTCCAACCGAGACTGTATGCTAGCGCCTCTAATGTCTCCTAGGGTTTCACTTGCGGCTCTCAATTCTCATGTGCATATGAATATATCTGCTCTATCAAGTTTATAACCTATGAGAGCTATTTTCAAATTTCAAAATTAATTATCATTAATTTCGAAATTAATTAACAATTAATTATCTTGATAAGCGAATTAAATAAATTCAGTTTAAATTAAATCTCTCCAACAGTTTTAATTTAACCTATTTATTTAATCCAAATAAAGAGCCATTAGATTTAATTTATCTTCATAAATTAAATCTGAGATACTATATCTCTATCATGTTAGTTATTAAATTTAATATATCGTAATAAATTAAATTTAAAACTAACACAATATAATAATATCATATAATATATATATATATATATATAAGATATATATTTCGAAAATATATATATCTATATAATATTATTAAATATAATAATATCATATAATATATATATACATACATATATATATATAAGATATATATTTCGAAAAAATATATATCTATATAATATTATTAATGAATTTTATATTATATATATATAAATATAAATATAAAATTCGTCCACCCTAAATTAAACTTTATCTCGTGTTGGGCCATTCTTGTGTGCGACCCTGTAGGCCCATATGAAGTTGGCAGTGGGCCAATAACCATACTAACCCAAAAGTCGCAAGCGGCCTCTAGCAAAACATTATGACTACCCAATTCATATAAGGATTGTTATCAGGATGCAACATGTCATAAAACCATGTCACATCCCTTTTGTCACATGATATATCGATCAAGGATAAGGCATGGATAATGTCATCCTGTTGTTCCTGACCATTACTTTCTCGATTCCTGAGTAGCCTGATAATAGAGACAGAAACTCCTTTCATCATAGTATGGCCATACATTTCTCAGACTCACTCATCGAGGGACCCAGTAATATCTCTTTACTAATGTGAGGGACAAATTCCATCTTGATCATTCATATTCCTCTGCATGAAAAACCACCAAGCCCGATCATAGCCTTTATCATCACCCGGTTAAAAGTGACTTTTGACTAATTCAAAGCTTAGCAACTCTCATGTAGGAATCCATGATGACCTCAGGTCTAAGGGCATTGTGACGTGGTTATACATGAGAAAAACTTATGACTTGATCTATGTAACTTTCTCATAGTGGGTCAGTCCAGCACCTTGTACTCTTACAAGTGCCTAAGACTTTGATTCGTATCTCCATATCTTATCAAAGTCATACTGATCTTGTTTCATCTCTGCTCCCGCATAGATGACTGACCAGGGACATTTTAGGACAATCTTTATGAATTATCCAAGGATACTATTATCACAGTTAACATACAAATAATATGATAACAGAATGGAGAAATTTCATTAAAATAATAATGTTCAAAGTACATTGATTGGCCCTTAGGGCACAATTTCCAACAGTTGACACCTGTAATAGGAAAGAAACCTTCCATTAAAGCAATACTGGGGTTTCAAATAAAACATAACTTCTCAAAAATAATTTAAGGAACCTTCGATCAGAGTAATAATGGGTTTTCTGAAAAACCAGAACTTCACAAAAACAATTTAACGTCACCTTGGAAGCGTGACTTCACAAAGGTAGCCCATCAGCTAGGGCTCAAAAATAACACAACTCACACAACAGTCGTTAAGATAAGGGTCAAGTACATTCACAAGCATGGTTGTCGCTAAGAAGTCGGATGAAGGCCTTTTCTGGTGGGATTCAACTAAAAACAACTCCCGATGGCCGGAAAAGACAACAAGAGTCATAAGGTTAATATGTTGGTAGGTTTTGTTCGAATAGACTAAGTTCAAGTGTATTTTGTTTCAGACATTTAAATAGAAGGTGAATGGTAGGGTTTTTTGGGCTATCATGCCCAAGACTTTACATCACGATTTGCCCAAAAAAACCTGTATTTATTTATTTACATTTATCATGGTTCTTTGTTAATAATTGTTGTGTAATTCATTTTTTTAAATTTTTTGTGGTAGATTATGGAACCATCTTTTTTACAAACAAAAAGACAAATTTTATAAACAAACTACAAATTAAAAGTTATGGAGATATTTTAAGAATATGGTGTATCATCATATTCTTTTTTCTCAAGTAACTTGTCCACCTTCTCATTCAAAGAGCGAACGAGAGTAGTAAGTTTCTTCAAGCACTGGTCCATATGTCCTTGCTCTCGTAGGTAAACCTGGACCATATGAAGGGGCTCATAGGTTGTGTGGATGAGCACTTCATTGCTTGTTGGTGAAGGGAGTTCACCTTTTGGTTTGTGTCGAGATGATTAGCTGGCAATTCTCTTGCACTTATCTATAAGTTTGGTGAAGTAGTTGGCTATAAGAAGTTAAAATGGAAGTGGAGTTCAGTTTTTGAGCATTTATATAGAGAGGGTTTCATGGTTTATCGAGCTGTCACGTCCTTTATAAATGGTGATGGTTGGTTTTTAATAACCGTTATTATTTTATCTAAGATTGATCGTTTGTAAGTGTTATTGACAGTTGATAAGAATGAATAGTAAAAGAACTGTTATTTATTTTATTTCATGATGGTATTTTTCTATGAACCGTTGGATATATTCTTTTTTTTTGACAAAATATTTAAAAACACAAAATGATAAAATGAAAAAAAAATAGTGGTGAGGAGCCTGATGAATAGATGAGATCACCAGGCTACTCATCACTAGAGGATTGGCCAGGATCATTGTTAGGATCATGGCTAGTCCAACATTCATCAAGTATGAGATTGGCCTACCGGTTCATACTGGAAAGGTATCCAAAAAGCCTTTTCATGGCATGGTCAGGTTGTTGTGCATGCCGTAACATTACCTCCAGTTGAGGAAGCATAGGATGTGGAGGCCAAGGAGGTGGTGGCAGAGGTGATGGTGGAGGAGGTGAAGGTAGCAGTGGCAAGGACGAAGGTAGATGTTGAGGAAGAGAAGCAAGAGGTGGAGGTTGAGGAGGAGGAGGATGAGGATGACACCGATAGTTTTTTGGCATGTTTTCTGCACGATGTTTCATCTTGGTGATTAAGCTAGAGAACAAAAAGGAGGATGATGAAGAAAATGTAGGAAAAACATATAAAAATGTGAAGTTTAAATAATACACATATAGAATGGACATGAAAAAACCATCATTGCATACGTTGAAAGTTGAACGGGTAGGGCATAATCAAAGGTAATGAGGAGGCACCTATAGTTAGCACGAGGAAGAGCAAAGTTTTCAAAAGCTTTAATTAATGTTTATTAATTTAGAACCAACAAGTAAGTTGGAAAAAATACTTTATGATTCTCAATAAGTTAAAACCGTTAAGATGTTGGCAAGAATACTTTATGGTTGTTAATTAATAACCGTGAATTATTAAGTTTTCTGTTTACACTTCATCTCCCTCCGATCCGATGATGGGGATGAGGACAGCAAACCAAAAAACAATAATGATGTTCAGTCATCACCACCACTTCCGTTCTCATCCTCCTCCTCATCATTGGAGGAGGGAGATGAAGGGCTTGACTGTAAGTCATATTTAACATTATTGTAATGAAATAAGTGGTTCAAGTTCCTGTTCAACATATTGGTGTATGCCATGAGACGCCTTGTGTTGCGATCAAGGCTTGCCAACATCTGCATCAGAGCCTTCATTTCAGGAGGAGCGAAGGAGGATGAGGAGGTGGTGGTTGTAACCCCCTCACCGTAATGACATCCGGTTTATGAAATTTATGTGAAATAGAGACCAATAAAACAAAATAACAATTCATATTCCCTCATCCCAAGATGGGGTGTTTCAAAATCCGTTTCGAAACATAGTTAATCCTGGTCTCACATTCACAGGCGGATATAATTACTTGAGAAAAACAGAGTACATATTAAATATCAAAGTGCGGAAACCAAAATCCCGGCAAACCCCGGGTTACTTGCATACATAACTTGGGTTTACAGGTTTCCCAACAATGGGGATTACATAACCAAAATAGTCATTTACATAAAATGTACAAATTGCAATCCCAATCCAAAACTATGATAACCAACTACCACTTAGATCTCGGAGTGAGTCTAACTACTCCTGGTCGTCCGTTTCCCTTTCGAACCACTCGCCCTGTCTGAAAAGATTAATCATTTGGGAGGGTGAGATTCTAAAGAATCCCCGTAGTAACTACTATTTCATACCACATGCAATCACATAATATGTAAACACATCATCTCATATCAACAGCAACAAATTCACTCCACCCTCATCCCCTTTTACCGCCGGGAAGGCATACGACCTTCACCCGAACCGTTGTTAGCGACTCAGGGACTATTGGCGTGGCAGTGCATACAAATAGCCACACGGCTCACATATAGCCTTTCGGCTTTCACAAATGGCCCGTCGGCCTTCACAAATATCACACCCTAACCTCATCCCCTTTTACCGCCGGGAAGGCATACGACCTTCACCCGAACCGTTGTTAGCGACTCAGGGACTATTGGTTTAGCGGTGCTACCACAATATCACACAACGCATATATGACACCCTAACCTCATCCCCTTTTACCGTCGGGAAGGCATACGACCTTCACCCGAACCGTTGTTAGCGACTCAGGGACTATTGGTTTAGCGGTGTATCCGCACAAAGTTTTCACAAAACTTGCAGCATACAAAATCCATTTAATCACAATGATATAGCACACATATCATACATCACATAAGGTATAAAGATAGAGTCACTACCTGTATCTTTCCTGACTGGCTCCGGCACCGTGGCCTCACGAGGGCGACAGATATCAAATCCTATATCAATTAGGGACAACCAATTAATCTCTTATCCATAGGTATATTTCAATAATTCTCTAAGTTGGTTATCATTTAGGACTCTTTAGGTGACATTTAGGGGCCTAAACATATGCCTAAAGGGTTGGAAAACACTACCCAAAAGACCCCTTACTCGAAGGCAAAACACTGATTTTTGGTCATCTCACTCGAGCACAGATGCTCTCACTCGAGCACATGTACGGACATCACTCGAGCACAAGTGCGAGTGAGACTGCGAGTGAGCTCCCGAGAGCATAAAGACACTTGCAGGAACTGGCTCACTCGAGCACGCTGACCCTCACTCGAGCACAAGGCCAAATACCTCACTCGAGCACACGCGAGAGAAAACCAGGAAGTGAGGACCCGAGAGCACCCAAAGCTCTCCAAGCATAGGATCACTCGAGCACAAAACCACACCCGCGAGCACACTCCCACCCGCGAGCACACTCCCACCAGAAGCACACTTCACACCCGCGAGCACACCTCACACCCGCGAGCACACACCTCTCACCCGCGAGCATACCCGCGAGCACACACCTCTCACCCGCGAGCACCTCACTCGCAAGTGAGAGCCTGAAAGCACAACTCCCTCCTGAAGCACAACCTCACTCGAGCATGACCCCCAGTGCTCGAGTGAGAAGGCTATGCTCGCGAGTGTCAGAGCACACTCGTGGCATCCACCAGCAAGTGAAGACCCGAAAGAAACCCTTCACTCTGAACTCCCACCTTCACTCGAGCAGACCATGCCTGCTCGAGCATGTTCTTCGCTCACTCGAGCACAAAGCGCTGTGCTCGAGCATCACCCAAAGAAACCCAGACGCACTCGAAGCAGGACAGGGAAAACTCTTCCATCACTCGAGCACGTTCTTCCTCTGCTCGAGTGATGCTCATGCGAGACCCAGAAATGCAGAAAACCAGAAAACACCAGATGGTCAAATTCACTCCCAAAGGTTCCCAAACTCTCCACAATGCTCACACACCTTAAGCATTAACTAGGGAACACTATGGCAACTTCATAAACACTCCAAAAACCAATTTGACCACAATCATCCACTAAGGTCTCTATGATACACATTATCCAAATTCCCTTAACCCATTTCTACCATTTCAGATCACATTCAATGCTCAAATAACTCCATAATACATCATTTCCAATCATAAATCACAATGAACTTCATATCTCCAAAAATAGGCATATTTAGGGCAAAATTCCAGATTTTACCAAACTTAACCAAAAATCATAAACAATACATCAAAATGCTCTAAATGCCTACCTCTTCTCTTTGCTCAATCCAGAATCTGGATTCTCAAACTCCCAAATTCGACCAATGTCCCAATCTACACCATTTAAGGCTCTACAATCATCACAATGTAACTCTCATTGAGATGATCAATATCAGAGAAGAGGATTAGAGCAAAGGAGAAGCATAACTTACCAAGATCAAGCTTTTTCTTCTTCCTCTTCTTGCCTCAATGTCGCCGGAATTAGAGAGAAAGATGAGAGATGAGAGATGAGAGAGAAAATGATGATGAAGAAACACATACTCCCTCCCTTGCCCATGCCTCCAACCGAATAAGAGAGAGAAAATGAGGGAAAAGTGACATTTTGTCACTTAGTGCATCATCCTATGGCTTTCCACTTGCCACATGTCATCATCCATTCTCTTCCACAATGAACTCACCTCACCACAACACGCAGGATTCCGACCCACGGTCATAAAACCACAACCCTTGATCTTAAATACCACATGTATTTATTCTCAAAATTCACATTACATTAATCATCATTGTGCTTAATCAAGATAATTACAATAATTATCAGAATCATTAGCCCTAATTACAAATCGGGATATTACAATTCTCCTCCCGTTAAATAAATTTCGTCCTCGAAATTTGTTACATCCCTTGAGCCATAAACTCCGGATATCGCCTTCGCATATCTTCCTCCGTTTCCCAAGTTGCTTCCCGCTGAGTCATTCCCTTCCAGATCACTTTCACATAAGGAATACTCCGGTGTCTGAGCCGACGTTCTTCTCGTTCAATAATTTGCTCTGGCTCCACCGCATACGTGAAGTTATCTCGCAACTCCACATTCTCATACTCAACGACATGGGATGGATCCGGTTGATACTTCTTCAATTGGGAAACATGAAATACATCATGGAGTCTGCTCAAGCTCGGAGGTAGGGCTATACGATAAGCAACAGGCCCAATCCTATCAAGGATCTCAAAAGGACCTATATATCTCGGGCTCAACTTCTTTCGCTTTATAGCTCGCCCAATACCGGTGACAGGAGATACTCTAAGAAACACATGGTCACCGACCTCAAATTCTAGAGGCCTTCTCCTCTTGTCCGCATAGCTCTTCTGCCGACTCTGAGCTGCAAGAAGCCTCTTTCGAATGATTCGAATCTGGGCTGAGGTTTGATCCACAAGATCCGGCCCATAGAGTTTCCTCTCGGACAACTCATTCCAACACAATGGCGATTGGCATTTTCTTCCATACAACGCTTCATACGGCGCCATCTGAATGCTCGCATGAAAGCTATTGTTGTAGGCAAACTCAGCAAGTGGAAGGAAACGGTCCCAACTCCCTTTGAAGTCAAGTACACATGCCCGCAACATATCCTCTAAGGTCTGAATAGTCCTCTCTGACTGACCGTCTGTCTGAGGATGATAGGCTGTACTGAATCTCAATTGAGTACCCAGTGCCTCATGCAATGCCTTCCAGAATCTCGAAGTGAAACGAGGATCTCGATCAGAGATGATATTCCTCGGGATGCCATGGAGCTTCACAATTTCACGAAGATAAATCTCCGCTAGTCTATCCGGAGAGTAACTAACATTGATCGGTAGGAAGTGCGCTGACTTCGTTAACCGGTCCACAATAATCCAGATCGCATCATAATTCCTGATCTTGGGCAATCCCGTAACAAAATCCATGGTCACGCTTTCCCATTTCCATTCCGGAATTTCAGGGCTTTGCAATAAACCAGGCGGTCTTTGGTGCTCAATCTTCACTTTCTGACATGTGAGACACCTCGCCACATACTTTGTCACATCACTCTTCATACCCTGCCACCAATACTCAGATTTCAAACCATGGTACATTTTGGTCATACCAGGATGAAGAGTATATTGGCTCTTATGCGCCTCATCTAAGATCTTCTGTCTCAACTCCGCCTTAAGTGGAACACAAATCCTATTCTGATAACGAATTAATCCGCTAGGCGACACATCATAGCCTTGAACTTCTCCACGCTCAATTCTGGCTAGGTTACCCTGTATCCAGTCATCTTGCCGCTGAGCCTCTTCAATCTCAGCTCTCAAATCACTTTCCCCTTGGGAAACATTAAAATGGGCACAGATGATCTGGTTCGCCAGGTTCATATCACGAAAATCAGCAACCAATTTCTCCTCGTGTATCATCATAGCTGCCACAACCACAGTTTTCCGACTAAGAGCATCAGCGACTACATTTGCCTTACCCGGATGATATTTTATTTCCAGGTTGTAGTCCTTAAGCAACTCCATCCAACGTCGTTGTCTCATATTCAACTCTTTCTGATCGTACAGATATTTGAGACTCTTGTGGTCGCAGTACAGTTCCACGGTCACACCATACAAATAATGCCTCCAAATCTTCAAGGCAAACACAATAGCCGCAAGCTCCAGATCATGAGTGGGATAGTTCAATTCATGAGGTCTGAGCTGTCGAGAGGCGTAGGCCACCACACGTCCCTGCTGCATAAGGACACACCCTAATCCCTGCCCACTGGCATCAGAGTACACAACATATGTCACACTGGGATCGGGCAAAATCAACACAGGTGCCGTAGTCAACCTCTCCTTCAGCTCCACAAAGCAATTTTCACATTTCTCATCCCACACATACGGCTGATCCTTTCTCGTGAGCTTGGTCATCGGCAATGCAATACGGGAGAAATTCTGAATGAATCTCCGATAATAACCAGCAAGACCCAGAAAACTGCGTACCTCGGCCACAGATTCTGGCCTCTTCCAGTTCAGTACTGCTTCCACTTTACTAGGATCCACAGCGACCCCACCTTGCGAGATAACATGGCCTAAGAATTTCACTTCTGATAGCCAAAACTCACATTTACTCAACTTAGCATAGAGTTGCTTCTCACGCAATATATTCAACACGATTCTCAAATGATGCTCATGTTCTTTTCTACTCTTAGAGTATATCAAAATATCGTCAATAAATACCACAACAAACTAATCTAGGTATTGCCGAAAGATACGGTTCATGTAATCCATGAAAACCGCAGGCGCATTGGTCAACCCAAACGGCATCACTAAAAATTCATAATGACCATACCTACTCCGGAAAGCAGTCTTCGGAACATCTTCCGCTTTCACACGCAGCTGATGATACCCCGACCTTAGATCAATCTTGGAGAATACACCCGAGCCAGATAATTGATCTAACAAGTCATCAATTCTAGGGAGAGGGTACTTATTCTTGACGGTAACTTTATTCAATTCTCGATAGTCGATACACAAACGAAGACTCCCGTCTTTCTTTTTCACAAATAAAACTGGAGCACCCCAAGGCGACACACTGGGTCTAATAAACCCTTTCTCAAGCAAATCTTCAATCTGCTTCTTCAACTCGGCCATTTCATTTGGAGCCATACGATATGGGGCTTTAGATATCGAACCCGCTCCAGGCACAATGTCAATCGGAAACTGAACTTCCCTTTCCGGAGGTAATCCACTTAAGTCGTCCGGAAAAACCTCAGGGAATTCATTCACTATGGGTATGCTATTCAAAGTTTCACTGATTTCTCCTTGTACCGAGAAGAAAACCATATACCCCTGACAACCCTTTTCCAAATATCTCTCAGCCTTCGCCGTCGAAAGAAAATTCAAATCAACATTTCCATTCTCGACGTTTTGAGAAACTGGATATACAATCCTCTCGTTCCCACAATCTAATAACACGTTATTCGCTCTCAACCAATCAAAACCCAAAATGACTTCCAATTGGCAGAGCGGTAAACAAATTAGATCTACCACAGACTCATGACCCTCTACGGTTATTACACAATTCAAACAGGCTTCTGTAGTTACAGCCTTTACACCCATCGGTGTTGACACAATCAATTCGAATGGCAACTTATGTACAATTAAACCCAGGCGCTTTACACAATCATGCGCAATAAATGAGTGACTTGCACCCGAGTCAAACAATACTTGCAATACAAATCCATTAAGAAGAACTGTACCTTGTATCAGCTCTGGGGATTTCCGGGCTTCCTCATGAGTCATAGCAAATACTCTGCCCTGAGTTTTCGGTCTCTGCTCCGCTTGCGGTCGTTGGCAATCTCTGGAAAGATGTCCGGTTCGCTTACAGTTAAAGCAAATCATCTCACCCTGACAGTTCTTACCATAATGTGACTGATTACAGCGAGGACATTTCCTCTCAGTCCCAAACCTCTGGGGTTCACGATCTCTGGGCTGGTAGGGCTTCTTACCACCACCCCTATACGAAGATGACGATCCCGAACCCTTCCGCTTCTGGGAAGCACCACCCTTGCTGGGTTCACTATAACCACCCGCAGTCTTAGCCGGATACAATTCTCTCAGATTGCTCTCTGTAATCCGACACTCTTCAACGGCCTTGTTAAACTTGGAGAACCGATGAGTGGCTATTCTCTTCCTCATGTCACGCCTTAAGCCCCGAATGAGTAGATCTGAACTCAACTCCTCATCATCCCTCTTTTGTAGATAAGAGGAGTATCGGGACAACCGGGTGAATCGGGACAAGTATTCATCAAATGACTCCGTGTCCCCTTGCTTGATTTGTAGGAACTCGGTCTCCTTTTCAAGCCTCACCGACTTGGGAAAGTATTTCTCATCGAAGTGCTGTTGAAACACTTCCCAGGTCAATGGTATATTCTTGCTCTTCAGCGACAGAGCTATGTTCCGCCACCAGCGGTCTGCATCACCCTCAAGTTTGTACACCGCCAGCTTGGCTTTCACTTCCGAGGGACATTCTAGAACCTCGAATATCTTCTCAAGACGGTTCAACCAGTCTTCCGCCGCCTGAGGATCAAATTTCCCTCTGAATACCGGAGGTAGGTGTTTACAAAACCTGGAGACCCAAAACTGAAGATCTCTTTCCTCATTGACCGATTTCCCATGCGGCCTTTGATTTACTTCCGTACGAGGAGGCGATTCAAGCGATCGTGCTGACCCTTCAGCTGTATCTTCCAGTCTAGTCTCCTCTCGGGTTTCCCCTCGAGTACCTTCTTGAGTAGACTGGCCTCTACCCTCATTGTTCTTTGCTTTCTCGGCTCGAAGCTCTTCTCTAAGCTCCGTAATCATATCCCTCTGATCCTTTATCAAGCCCATTAACTCTTGCATAGGATCCGGTGGATTGTCATTGACCAACTCCACATCGGGATCTTCTTGTTGTACTCTGGGGCGACCTTTTGTTGTCCTTTTCATTCTACAAAGAACTCACCCCATTAATCCAACAATTATAGTATACACATCTCTACAGAGCTCATATATCCACAACTATAACTCAAAGATGTGTAATCGAACAGACATTTACTACCAATCCATTATCACTAAGGACACACTATGGGAGCTATCCTAGCAAACTCTACCCTTGCCAGGAACTGCAGCTCTGATACCAAAAATGTAACCCCCTCACCGTAATGACATCCGGTTTATGAAATTTATGTGAAATAGAGACCAATAAAACAAAATAACAATTCATATTCCCTCATCCCAAGATGGGGTGTTTCAAAATCCGTTTCGAAACATAGTTAATCCTGGTCTCACATTCACAGGCGGATATAATTACTTGAGAAAAACAGAGTACATATTAAATATCAAAGTGCGGAAACCAAAATCCCGGCAAACCCCGGGTTACTTGCATACATAACTTGGGTTTACAGGTTTCCCAACAATGGGGATTACATAACCAAAATAGTCATTTACATAAAATGTACAAATTGCAATCCCAATCCAAAACTATGATAACCAACTACCACTTAGATCTCGGAGTGAGTCTAACTACTCCTGGTCGTCCGTTTCCCTTTCGAACCACTCGCCCTGTCTGAAAAGATTAATCATTTGGGAGGGTGAGATTCTAAAGAATCCCCGTAGTAACTACTATTTCATACCACATGCAATCACATAATATGTAAACACATCATCTCATATCAACAGCAACAAATTCACTCCACCCTCATCCCCTTTTACCGCCGGGAAGGCATACGACCTTCACCCGAACCGTTGTTAGCGACTCAGGGACTATTGGCGTGGCAGTGCATACAAATAGCCACACGGCTCACATATAGCCTTTCGGCTTTCACAAATGGCCCGTCGGCCTTCACAAATATCACACCCTAACCTCATCCCCTTTTACCGCCGG
Source organism: Inga leiocalycina (assembly GCA_963242795.1). NCBI lineage: Eukaryota > Viridiplantae > Streptophyta > Magnoliopsida > Fabales > Fabaceae > Inga > Inga leiocalycina. Next base: position 50,980,529 of record OY725321.1, read on the forward strand.
GAAGGCATACGACCTTCACCCGAACCGTTGTTAGCGACTCAGGGACTATTGGTTTAGCGGTGCTACCACAATATCACACAACGCATATATGACACCCTAACCTCATCCCCTTTTACCGTCGGGAAGGCATACGACCTTCACCCGAACCGTTGTTAGCGACTCAGGGACTATTGGTTTAGCGGTGTATCCACACAAAGTTTTCACAAAACTTGCAGCATACAAAATCCATTTAATCACAATGATATAGCACACATATCATACATCACATAAGGTATAAAGATAGAGTCACTACCTGTATCTTTCCTGACTGGCTCCGGCACCGTGGCCTCACGAGGGCGACAGATATCAAATCCTATATCAATTAGGGACAACCAATTAATCTCTTATCCATAGGTATATTTCAATAATTCTCTAAGTTGGTTATCATTTAGGACTCTTTAGGTGACATTTAGGGGCCTAAACATATGCCTAAAGGGTTGGAAAACACTACCCAAAAGACCCCTTACTCGAAGGCAAAACACTGATTTTTGGTCATCTCACTCGAGCACAGATGCTCTCACTCGAGCACATGTACGGACATCACTCGAGCACAAGTGCGAGTGAGACTGCGAGTGAGCTCCCGAGAGCATAAAGACACTTGCAGGAACTGGCTCACTCGAGCACGCTGACCCTCACTCGAGCACAAGGCCAAATACCTCACTCGAGCACACGCGAGAGAAAACCAGGAAGTGAGGACCCGAGAGCACCCAAAGCTCTCCAAGCATAGGATCACTCGAGCACAAAACCACACCCGCGAGCACACTCCCACCCGCGAGCACACTCCCACCAGAAGCACACTTCACACCCGCGAGCACACCTCACACCCGCGAGCACACACCTCTCACCCGCGAGCATACCCGCGAGCACACACCTCTCACCCGCGAGCACCTCACTCGCAAGTGAGAGCCTGAAAGCACAACTCCCTCCTGAAGCACAACCTCACTCGAGCATGACCCCCAGTGCTCGAGTGAGAAGGCTATGCTCGCGAGTGTCAGAGCACACTCGTGGCATCCACCAGCAAGTGAAGACCCGAAAGAAACCCTTCACTCTGAACTCCCACCTTCACTCGAGCAGACCATGCCTGCTCGAGCATGTTCTTCGCTCACTCGAGCACAAAGCGCTGTGCTCGAGCATCACCCAAAGAAACCCAGACGCACTCGAAGCAGGACAGGGAAAACTCTTCCATCACTCGAGCACGTTCTTCCTCTGCTCGAGTGATGCTCATGCGAGACCCAGAAATGCAGAAAACCAGAAAACACCAGATGGTCAAATTCACTCCCAAAGGTTCCCAAACTCTCCACAATGCTCACACACCTTAAGCATTAACTAGGGAACACTATGGCAACTTCATAAACACTCCAAAAACCAATTTGACCACAATCATCCACTAAGGTCTCTATGATACACATTATCCAAATTCCCTTAACCCATTTCTACCATTTCAGATCACATTCAATGCTCAAATAACTCCATAATACATCATTTCCAATCATAAATCACAATGAACTTCATATCTCCAAAAATAGGCATATTTAGGGCAAAATTCCAGATTTTACCAAACTTAACCAAAAATCATAAACAATACATCAAAATGCTCTAAATGCCTACCTCTTCTCTTTGCTCAATCCAGAATCTGGATTCTCAAACTCCCAAATTCGACCAATGTCCCAATCTACACCATTTAAGGCTCTACAATCATCACAATGTAACTCTCATTGAGATGATCAATATCAGAGAAGAGGATTAGAGCAAAGGAGAAGCATAACTTACCAAGATCAAGCTTTTTCTTCTTCCTCTTCTTGCCTCAATGTCGCCGGAATTAGAGAGAAAGATGAGAGATGAGAGATGAGAGAGAAAATGATGATGAAGAAACACATACTCCCTCCCTTGCCCATGCCTCCAACCGAATAAGAGAGAGAAAATGAGGGAAAAGTGACATTTTGTCACTTAGTGCATCATCCTATGGCTTTCCACTTGCCACATGTCATCATCCATTCTCTTCCACAATGAACTCACCTCACCACAACACGCAGGATTCCGACCCACGGTCATAAAACCACAACCCTTGATCTTAAATACCACATGTATTTATTCTCAAAATTCACATTACATTAATCATCATTGTGCTTAATCAAGATAATTACAATAATTATCAGAATCATTGCCCTAATTACAAATCGGGATATTACAGTGGTGGTCGATGAAGGGGTGGTGGCAGCAGAGGAGCCCCCTGGGAACTTAACATGATGAAGGTGAAGGAGGAGGCCGATAAAGAAAAGTAGTAAAAATCACAAGGAATATTTAAGTTTAAATATAGGTCTAATAGATTACGAAGCGTTATGACTTATGACTTATAATATATGAAGGTATAATGGATTACAAAAGATTATGAGTTATAACTTAGGTGGTGGTAGGGTGTTAGATTACGGTTATTTCTGAAGACCGTTATGGTTTGTCTTCACTAATATAAGGATTAGAAGATGAATCATTTGTAAGATTTACATAATGGTTGTTTCAAAAGAACCATCACTTTTGTCACTAAATAAATAACAATTATTATTACAACCGTTATTTTTGTGTTTTCATGAATTCCGTCTTGTAATACATGATGATGGGCATAATTAACATTACTTTTAAGCATTATATACCTTTACGCGACCTCCACCTTGACATACATGACATTTATTAGTTGCAACTGTTATACATTAAGCATTACAAATACGCAAATATGTAGTAGTGATTTTACACCATTTTGAAAACTTCATGTGTACCTATATACCTTTTTATGGTTGACTTATTTACTAAACGGTCAACATTAAATTTTGCACCATTTTGAAAACTTCGTGCGTAATTTTTCACCCAAAGAAAGTTTATGGTGTTTGGTTCCCAAAGCGGAAAATTTTATGGGTAGATTTGCTCCTTAAGCCAAAGAATATTTCAAAAATATTTTAAGGGTTAAGATGTAAATCTACCCATAAAGTATTATCTAATGCTCGCCTAACATTATAAAGTTTTTTTTTGGTGTAAAAGTGCACATGAGTGTTCTGAAAGGGTGCAAAAATGCTAGGATCGTTAAGTCAACCAACAATGACATTTAGCAAACAATCACTACAACAACAAAAAATCCTTTTGCCGGCAAAATTCTATCGATAATTACTAATGGATTACCGACATAAAGTCTATTAGAAAAATTACCAATGGATTATTGATGGAAAAATTCTATCAGTAAATTCTGTTGGAAAATTATTCTCTGATGGAATTACCGACGAAGGTAATATCTCAGTAAAACTTATAATTTTTTATTATTAAATTTTTATAATTTATATAATATAATAAAATAATAAATAATAAAAATAAAAAAATGAAAATGAAAATGAAAAGTAAAAATATAAATATCAATTCTTAAATATAAAAAATTAATATTTAATATAATATATTAAATACATATAATATTAGTAATAAATATTTAAATGAAATAATAAAATGAAAAAATTCAATAATATATTATAAAAAATAAAAATATATTTGGGAAAATCCCAGAAAAAGAACTTTTAAATTAGTAAAAGACGCATAGATGCTCCGAAATTTAATATCCCAGATCAGTGCGAGTGCCTAAATTGGAATATTAGAATTCGAGACAAAATGACGTGCGTGACCCTGGAAGTTTTTAAATTGAAAAGCGTTGAGGGAGGCGTGATAATGGCGCTAAAACGCATTTAGGACTATTCATCTTCTCTGTCGTCATCAGTGCCGTTGGTCGACCCTGGATCCATGGCCTTGGATTGCTATAGTCCACAACATTTAATATTTTGTATTTCTCTAAATTAAATCTTGTTGTCAAAAAATGAGAAGTACCAAAAGTTAAACAATATCAATAACTCCGATGCCATGAGTTGAGATAAACAAGAAAGAAAACAAAGTGAAATCTTGAGCACTCGTCATCTTCTTCTCGGTTGCCAACAACTCCGATGTCATCACCCCCAACAACTCGCCATCTTCTTCTTTTATAGGATCCTGTGTATATGAGCTAAAAAACAGGGATAAACAGAGAAGAGATTGTTAAGAACACTCAAGTGATAATAAGAAGTAATGAATAAATTTGGAAAATCACTCGAATTGTCTGAGTCTTGACTCAATCACTTCCTGGGAAAATTTAGTAATGATCGCAGCTACCGACCATCACCGCTAACGACTCGTCATCTTCTTCATAGTTATCATCGACATCTGCTTCATCATTGACATGATTCCCAACTCGACATTAGGCTTTACCAACACATCGTTACATTTTCACAACATCCTATTAGACTTTCACAACTCGAGTTTGCCATTAACAAATCGAGCTCATATCATCACTGGAGGGTAACCGGCGAGTTATTAGCTTATAGGATGCAGAACTCGATTTATGAATTGATAACTCGAGTTTACCAACACAGTCTTACATTTTCACGACATCCCGTTAGACTTTCACAACTTGAGTTTGTCATTCACAACTCGAGCTCATATCGTCACTGGAGGGTAATCGGTGAGTGATTAGCTTATAGGATGCAGAACTCGAGTTATGAATTGATAACTCGAGTTTACCAACACAGTCTTACATTTTCACGACATCCCGTTAGACTTTCACAACTCGAGTTTGCCATTCACAACTCGAGTTCATATCATCACTGGAGGGTAACCGGTGAGTGATTAGCTTATAGGATGCAGAACTCGAGTTATGAATTGATAACTCGAGTTTACCAACACAATCTTACATTTTCACGACATCCCATTAGACTTTCACAACTCGAGTTTGCCATTCACAACTCGAGTTCATATCGTCACTGGAGGGTAACCAGGGAGTGATTAGCTTATAGGATGCAGAACTCGAGTTATGAATTGATAACTCAAGTTTACCAACTCAATCTTCCATTTTCATGGCATCCCGTTAGACTTTCACAACTCGAGTTTGCCATTCACAACTCGAGTTCATATCATCACTGGAGGGTAACCGGGGAGTGATTAGGCTTATAGGATGCAGAACTAGAGTTATGAATTGATAACTTGAGTTTACCAACACAATCTTACATTTTCACGACATCCCGTTAGACTTTCACAACTCGAGTTTGCCATTCACAACTCGAGTTCATATCTTCACTGGAGGGTAACCAAGGAGTGATTAGCTTATAGGATGCAGAACTCGAGTTCTGAATTGATAGCTCGAGTTTACCAACTCAATCTTACATTTTCACGGCATCCCATTAGACTTTCACAACTCGAGTTTGCCATTCACAACTCGAGTTCATATCGTCACTGGAGGGTAACCGGGGAGTGATTAGGCTTATGGGATACAGAACTCGAGTTATGAATTGATAACTTGAGTTTACCAACACAATCTTACATTTTCACGACATCCCGTTAGACTTTCACAACTCGAGTTTGCCATTCACAACTTGAGTTCATATCGTCACTGGAGGGTAACCGGCAAGTGATTAGGCTTATAAGATGCAGAACTCGAGTTATGAATTGATAACTCGAGTTTACCAACACAATCTTACATTTTCACGGCATCCCGTTAGACTTTCACAACTCGAGTTCATATTGTCACTGGAGGGTAACCGAGGAGTGATTAGGCTTATAGGATGCAGAACTCGAGTTATGAATTGATAACTTGAGTTTACCAACACAATCTTACATTTTCACGACATCCCGTTAGACTTTCACAACTCGAGTTTGCCATTCACAACTCGAGTTCATATCGTCACTGGAGGGTAACCGATGAGTGATTAGGCTTATAAGATGCAGAACTCGAGTTATGAATTGATAACTCGAGTTTACCAACACAATCTTACAGTTTCACGACATCCTGTTAGACTTTCACAACTTGAGTTTGCCATTCACAACTCGAGTTCATATCGTCACTGGAGGGTAACCGGCGAGTGATTAGGCTTATAGGACGCAGAACTCGAGCTGTCCATTGATAACTCGAGTTTACCAACACAATCTTACATTTTCACAACATCTTATTAGACTTTCACAACTCGAGTTTGCCATTTTCACAACATTGCAGGGTGATTATCCCACTTTTGGAGATAAGACCATATTCAATAATTCAATTTTCTTCGTAAAACAAATACTGAACAGAAAATTTACCAACCTTCCCATATGAATATGTATGCATAATTTCAACTACCACAATCAGCAAAATCTAAATTATAACGTTTACCATTTTGGCAACCAAAGATTATCCAGGGTGAAGGAGCAACAACATCAGATGTCATTGGATCCAAATTTGTAGAATAAAAAAGAGTCCAGTCTAAAGAATTTAAGTGGTTTTTCCTGCTAGAACCACTGAATCTGTAAGCATAAAAACACCAATAGTATTAAGGGTTATGCAATAAAAATATCAAGATAACATCACAAGTGAATAATAATTCAAAGTTTGTCGATTCAGACATCTTGAAAATTCATTGCAGTACAAGTGTTTTTCATATTGCATGAAAAATTTAGTTACTTTACCTAAATTATTGACATCTCCTCTTAGAGCAAGCTACAGGAATATCACCAAGATCAGGAGCATGCTGCACACATTCATAGCAAAAGTTTCTAAAGAGTAAATATAAAGAATACTTGATTTAGCATTAATATAGTTAGGGCGGCTTGCTCCTAACTATAACATTCACATTACCTGATTTATCATTAAAATTTCAAAAAAAAAATTTTGCTAATAGTGATTTCACCTTTAATTGATCACAGTGATTTGAAGTATTGTAAAGAGTAAATATAAAGAATACCTACAATTTGTGCAAGGAATTCCTATTAAGTATATGTCATTGGTCCATATTCATTGGAACAGAAAGTTGAGACAAATATTAACATTAAACCACAAAGAAATTGTGCTTATACTTTTCTGTTAATGCTTTCCCTCCCATTGTCTGTGACTTGAATGCAAGAATCTACAACAGCACTTCTAAGAGAATCCTGACAAACAGTTAAAGAAAGGTTTCACTTCCTCAACCTTGATCAAATAGAACAAAAACTTAATTATAACACCTAATATAAAAGGTCGATATCCAAATTAGTAATTTACTCCTTCATTTTCAAACGTGGATAATCAAGTATTTTTACTAAAGTCAAAATTTTCAGTTTATACATGAAAAGTAGCTGACTAGTTTCATGAGGAGAATATCATGTAACTATTCTCTGGAAAAAAAACTCTTATACAAACACAATAAGAAAAACTCAACTTCTGCAAGATGTTTGCTTTTACTTTGCCATTGTTAGACATCATCTTAGATGATATATTGATATGCAGGCTCCCAAAGTAGGTTCAAAACTTTCGGAGTTTGACATGCGATTATCTTAATCTAATCATCTAGAGTTATTGCAGACAGATGCATGTACAAGCATGAGCGTACAGTATTGGCGCCCAAGGTTTTATGAACCGATTGCATCGTTTTCCTCTGAATCGATTAACAGACTAACCAAAAGTGAAAATCTTAAAAACCAGTTCAATATATCTTGCATGCACTTCTAAAGAAACTAAAACAAAATAATCCAATCACTCAGCCGTGTGAGTGTGCTCACGCAATCTCTTCTAGCCAACCAGTCAACTCATAACAATTAATGTCCAACAAGAAACAACAGCTACCAGTCGAATAATCTAATCCTGATGGAAAAAAATGATAACCTTTGCTAACAAAGAATAGCAAAGAAAGTTGGTCTAGCTTCATTATGATAACCTTTACTTGTTTTGTACGATCCTCTATACATGCGCTAAAAAACAGGGATAAACAGAGGATGACAGTGATAACTTATAAGACAGAACAGACAACAACGGACTAATAGTAAGTTTCTCTTCAGTTAACTCGAAGGCTATAGAAGCCGGAGGTCGAGTGGAGTCAACAGAAATGTTTGGGGATTGAGGGATCTAATTGGTAAACTTGAGTTACCCTCTAGTGATGATCTTCACTCGAGTTTTAATTGGTAAACTTGAGTCTAACCGTGGATTGACAGCACCACCTAACTGGAGTGTTTTATTTGCAACTTGAGTTCTGTGTAGCTTGAAACACGCACTATGGGGTTACCCTCCAGTGATGTTTATAACTCGAGTGATATATGGGCCAACTCGAGTCGTCATGCGGAAGTAATACAAGTACGCACTGGAGTTAGCTTCTGAACACTTCGAGTTTGATGTGGCTTCACACCATCACTCTTCGGTTACCCTCCAGTGCTGAGCAAAACTCGAGTATAAATTTCATCTAACTCAAGTTTAATGTGTGCTTTAACAGGATCTTGTTTCTACCTTATTAGATTAGATTATTATCATATTCATAACAAGATCATACCTTTTACTCAGCAGAGAAAGTTTGAATAAAAACTCGGTAGCATCAACAACTATGGCCCTACTTTTCCCATCACGATCCAAACAGAAGATTGTATTTCCAGAAATCTTTGAAATATAAACTGGGACATCAAGTGTTTTTATTAGCCATTATCTCTGTTTGGAAGACAATATTTGATGTGATTTAAAGTTGTGTAAATAAAAACCCCATTGTCATTTCAGATACCCTTTTTACATGAATTGTCTCATGCATGGTACATTGTTGCACAAGCTTGTTGCTAATAATGACAATGCCATGTTTGCTAAGCAAGGCAACACGTTCCATATCATTAGACCAAACAACATACATCATAAAGGGTATCTGAATATCACCAAGAACTATCCTCTGCTGAAGATCAAATATAACCACCTCATTAATCTCGAGTTTAATGTGTACTTACATTCAAAAACTTGTTAGCCGTCTAGCTTTACCGCAAGCGTACGGGTCGCAAGTAATGTAAAAAGATCGTTCCCACGAGGACTATGACAAAAAATGAATTAACTATCTCAATTAAGTTATCAATCAGGTTAAGTGAGAATATTTTAAAAGAAATTTTATACTAAAAAATTAATTAATTAATTCGAGAACTTCAAGATAGGAGGAACCTAGGATTATCTATCCCCTATTTATTTCATGAACTAATTAATTTACCCTCAATAAGCAATCAAACGAAGTATGTATTTGTCTAAGATTCAAAGATATTCGATAACGCTCTCTCGAGTCAAAACCAAATATTTATCCTAACAAACTAATCAATCTCTTGTATTAATTTATAAGGACTAACTTTAAACACCAATCTTAATCTGACAATGTTAAGTTAGTAACTATATCTCTATGATACTAACAAACCATCCGTTTAATATATCTAAACTTCAAGTCTAACATGATTTTATCCAAATTCTACACTTAAATTATCTTTCTCAAGATTAATTTTAAATGAATAAGACAACTAAATGGTGATCAGGCATTTAGAGGCATTAAGAGCAAGATAAAATCAATACAAAAATTTATTCGATGCAAAAAGAGAGTAAATAAATAATTCAATCCATAAATAGGTTCAAGAAAATCCTAGAACGAGAAAATTAGCTACTCATGTTCATCAACAAATCAAAACCATAAATAATAATTCTCTTCATATCAGAAACTAAGAAAAATAGAGAAGAAAAATTAATGGAAAACCAAATTTTAAAGCTCCAAATCTCTTTGAATCTTCAAGTCCCAGCTTCCTAAAACTCTGCTTCTCTTTCTCGTCTCTGCTCCTCGTCCGGCTTCTGTGTGCTCAGCTCCTCGGATCTGTCTTAGGCGTCTCAGCGTTCTGCTCCGTCTCAGCTTTCGTCTCTGCTGTTTCTGTTCGGGTCCCTCCAGCCACGCCGCAAGTATGATATATACTGTACAATATATATCTTATAGTCCCTTCCGTCCTGACCCTGCTCGCTTTTCGTTTTTCTTTGATATGTCTATCATAATGTATCCTTTCAATAGTTAAACAATCCAGGGACTTTATTGCTTCACGTGGGGTCCACGATGCTAACCCATGTTCCGAAATTTCTGTTTCTTTATATATCATATATATATATATATATATATATAATCCATTAGACATGTAGATTTATATATATATATATATAATTCAATAAATCCCCTACTCCAATGGTTGCTCATTGCTCCTTAATATATTTGATTCTTCCTTCTCAGTTAATTATAGTTAATTATGATAATATATCTTGCAAAAGAAAATAGGATATGATATGAATATATTTTCTTTTAAAATTTCTTATTATCCTATCATTAACGTAAAGATAGAAAAATATATAAAAGATAATTAAATAGGCATAAAATATTAATAAATCCAGTGAATATATCCAAGATATATACCTATTTAAATATAAAATATATACTTATCAAATTCCCCCACAATAAATCTTTTTGCACTCCTGGGCAAAGAAAAATCAATCTTGAAAATAAGTTGAAGAAAGAAGAGAAACAAATTGAATTGACTAAGAAACCGTGAGAACTAGAGTAAACATAACCTTAGAACTAAGTGTACAATATGGGTTGTAATTCACATATAAAGAAATTCATATTAAGATATGAAATTTAACAAGATTAAATTCAGATAAAATAGTCACACAAGGGAATAAAGTGTATCACTCGATCTCCCTAGCATATGGGTTTTCTTTCGCTCAATTCACTTGTTCAATCACCCTACCTTAGGCTTGTAATACTTCTAATTTTCTACCACCATTTACATATCCATTCAAAAATCAAGAGGACTTTATGGTTTGTAATGTTGGAATATAGGCTACGTGGAGTGGATGGTGGATACTAAGCAATATGCATGTAGATCATGGTATACAGATAATTTAATGTAATAGTGATATGTGTGCTATTCTTCAAGATTCAAGAAGGGTATTCTTTTTCTATATATTTTTTCTCTCTCTCTGTTTTTTTTCAATTTTTTTTCATCTTGAGCTTGTTGTAGGTTCCCTTTTGACGTGACCTTGCACATGGGTGATGCAGCACCGGTTACTCAGTTACTCCAACAAGTGCCTCAAGAGGCTTTTAGCCCAACTCATAGCCCTCTTTGGTTTCACCGTTTGACGCGAGTGCCAACATTGATGGTGAAGTGCCCCCGGTTACTAAGTGAAGTCGAGAGAAGCCATTGGAGTTGTGTTTTTTTTCTTTTTTCTCTCTCTTTTTTTTTTGAAAACACCCTCCAACATAAAGCACTAATAGCGACAATACCACATCTTGTGATTTGATAACATGATCAAACTGATGCAATAATGATTATTCATGCATATTAACTTAATATAGATATGATATATGAAAAGAAAAAAAATTGATGGGCTCAAAGGGGTAGCAATGGATGAAGTGTTTGCAGCTTGTGTTTAGGATTCAAAGGTATAAAAATTAATGCCTCTATCATATTAAAGAATTGCACATGTATTAGGTAGCAGTGAAAAGAAATAAGACAAGTTCTGAAGAGTAAGTTGAGACAAGTGAAATATCACACTAGAATCAAATGTTTTAGGCTCAAATTTCCTTCCAACAGGGCTATACTATTTCACCCAATTTAATCAAGTTAAACAATCTATCATCATATAAATTGCAATATATGTAATCAACTTCCCTTCATACAACTAGTAACTATGCTATATCTATTCAAATTCAACAATCTCAAAATCAAGACAAAGTACCTCTGTTCCCTTCATTATATTTCTTTTGTTTTTGAAAAAAATTCAATTAAATTGTGAATCCTAATTCTCTCCCCCACACTTAAATCAAACATTGTCCTCAATGTTGCAAAAATTAATAAAGGAGAAAGAAACTAGTACTCCCCTGGTTTAGGTCTCAGATTCTGATATGGAGTTATTCCTCTGATGTTTCAAAATTGAAGGAGAAAAGAGCGCATGAGCCAAACTTGGAGTTGCGAGAGGAGCGATCACACTAAAGCCTAAATAACAATGAGAAAAAGAAAAGAGAAAAAAAAAACAGTGAATGAAAATCAAATCATTGGGTTGCCTCCCAACAAGCGCTAAGTTTATAGTCTTCAGCCAGACTATGGCAATATCTCAAGAATCAACTGTTAGAGGTAATGTAGTGGTTTGACGGTCCACTTCACCACCCCAATAGTGCTTCAATCTTTGCCCATTGACTTTGAATTTCTCTCGACTTTTGCCTTCCAACTCCACTATGCTAGGATCAAACACTTGAACCACAGTGAATGGTCCCGACCAACGAGATTTTAGCTTTCCTGTAAACAACCTTAGCCTGGAATTATATAAGAGCACTTGTTGTCCTGGATCAAAGGTCTTGAATATGATCTTCTTATCATACCACTTCTTAGATGATTCAAATTGCATTCGCCCTTGAGGACAAGGAATTGATGCATCCATGATAGCTTTACATTCCTCTATTATAAATTTTTCTGAATCAATCTCAGGTATCACAGCTTCAAGTGGTTCATTAGTCATAACTTTTTCACATTCATTTTGTACCACAGGATCAAGCATGTCAATGAAAAAACAGTCCTCTGAAATATTATGAGACTTAATCAACGGAGTCATATTGAAGGTGATCTGCTCATCAGCTACTCTCATAGTTAACTCACCTTTCTCTACATCAATCAATGTTCTTGCAGTTGCCAAAAATGGTCTCCCTAACAGCAAAGGTAATTCTTTATCTGCCTCAAAGTCCAGTACAATGAAGTCTGCTGGAAAGATAAACTTGTCAACCTTCACTAATACATCTTCAATGATTCCACGTGGTTGAGATAGACTTCTATCAGCAAATTGAAGGGTAACCGTCGGTGGTCGAGCTTCACCTAATCCCAACTGGTTGAAGACAGATAAAGGCATGAGGTTAATGCTAGCTCCAAGGTCACACATTCCTTTGCCCAAGAATTTATCTCCAATATGGCAAGGAACATAAAAACTCCCAGGATCTTTTAACTTTGGAGGCATCTGCTTAATGATATCAATGAAGCTCTTAGTCACAGCAACTGTCTCAAACTCACTGAATCGTCGCTTCTTTGATAGAATATCCTTCATAAACTTGGCATATTTAGGCATGTGTTCTAAAGCTTCAGCGAATGGAATGTTGATGTGGAGTTGCTTAAATATCTGAATGAACTTCTTGAACTGCGAATCTTCTTGATGTTTCTTAAGTCGCTGAGGGAATGGTGGTTGAGGCACATATTTTAAAGGAGAAGTGCATGTCTTCTCCTTATTTTCATCTATTTTCTCAAGAGCAACAAATTGCTCTCTAGCCACCTCATCAATATCTATCTGTATTTCATCTTCTTGCCTAGTAGTAACCTCATTACTTGCACTCTTTTTCTTTCCACTTTGGCTAGGAATGTCAGCTAGTTGCTTTCCACTTCTCAAGGTTATTGCTTTGTAATCTTCCTTGCCATCTCTTCTAGGATTAGGAACGGTGTCACTGGGTAGACTATTTCTGCTGAATGTGTTCATTTGAGATGCTATTTGGCCCACTTGTATCTCAAGATTTCTGATAGAGGTATCATGAATATTAACCTTGCTTATTATACCTTCTTGGCTCTTAAGAATCTGTCTCAAGAGCTGGTTTGTCTCTGAATCACTTTCTCTAGATTTTTGTTGTTGCTCAAAACCTGGTGGTTTCATTGACTTGCCAGCATAGTGATTAGGTGGATTCTCACTTGGTCCATTCTTCCAAGAGAAATTTGGATGATCCCTCATACTTGGGTTGTAGGTGTTAGAATAGGGACTCCCACAAGGATATCTTTGATTGTTGTTCAAGTAATGGACTGTCTCCATAGTATGTGGGCAATCCTCATAAGAATGTGCTTCTCCACAAGTTTCACAAGAGAGGCGTGAGGCCTGGATAGCGTGAATACCCTTAGAAGATGTCTTCTCTATCTTCATTTCAAGTTGATCAAACCTCTTGGCCATAGCTCCAAGTTGAGTGGCAATATCTTTAGACATACTAGAAGCATTAGAAATATTTGGCTCTTTATAAGTCCTGTACCCAGAGCGTGCTTTATCGGATTGTTGCAGAGTGCTAAAAGCAATTTCATCATATAACTTTAATAATTCAGACACTTTCTTCTTGCCAATCCCACCGTTGCAAGCATTCTCGACCACAGAAACAGTAGGACCATCCAATCCAGCCCAAAAAGCTTCCAATAACACATAAGTCTTCTGCTCATGATTAGGACAGTTGCGCCACATTTCTTTGAATCTCTCCCATGCTTCATGAAAGAGTTCACCTGGTTCTTGTGCAAAACCCAATAACTCAGCTCTTTGCACTGCTCGTTTACCCCTTGGAATGAATCTTGCTTTGAATAGAGAAGCTAGGGTGTCCCATGTAGAAATAAAATTGGGAGGTAGAGCCGTGAGCCAAGCTGTTGCCTTTTTATCTAAAGACATGGGGAAGAGTCTCAATCTCAGTGCATCAGAAGACACTCCTTGCTGTTTGAAATTTTCACACATTTGAACCCATTTTGTCAAATGCTCAATTGGGTCTTCATTCTGATTTCCTGTGAATATACCAATCATCTGGAGCATCTGCAGCATAATTGGCCTCACCTCAAAATTTCTAGCAGTAATAGCTGGGAATTGAATGCTAGATTGATAGGTGATGCTCTCCTGTTCCATACATTCATCCAAAGTATGATCTATATCCTCATCAGTAGGGTGTGCCATGATCTTTGGATCAGGTGACGTCGGTTCCTCTGATGATTCTGATTCAGACTTAAGTTCCTTTTCTTCAGAATGATGCTCGTCGTCTAGGTTGTTAGGGTGGACTACCAATGCGCCACTCATATGTCGAGAGGTACCTGTAAATCCAAACAACAACCGAGGAATATCAAACTTATAAAAGAAAAATCAAGAAAAGAAAGAAAATACTCAAACGTGATTAATCACACAATTAAGATAACTAGTTCAATGAGCTTTTTGCCAAAGTCCCCGGCAACGGCGCCAAAAACTTGTTAGCCGTCTAGCTTTATCGCAAGCGTACGAGTCGCAAGTAATATAAAAAGATCGTTCCCACGAGGACTATGACAAAAAATGAATTAACTATCTCAATTAAGTTATCAATCAGATTAAGTGAAAATATTTTAAAAGAAATTTTATACTAAAAAATTAATTAATTAATTCGAGAACTTCAAGATAGGAGGAACCTAGGATTATCTATCCCCTATTTATTTCATGAACTAATTAATTTACCCTCAATAAGCAATCAAACGAAGTATGTATTTGTCTAAGATTCAAAGATATTCGATAACGCTCTCTCGAGTCAAAACCAAATATTTATCCTAACAAACTAATCAATCTCTTGTATTAATTTATAAGGACTAACTTTAAACACTAATCTTAATCTGATAATGTTAGGTTAGTAACTATATCTCTATGATACTAACAAACCATCCGTTTAATATATCTAAACTTCAAGTCTAACATGATTTTATCCAAGTTCTACACTTAAATTATCTTTCTCAAGATTAATTTTAAATGAATAAGACAACTAAATGGTGATCAGGCATTTAGAGGCATTAAGAGTAAGAAAAAATCAATACAAAAATTTATTCGATGCAAAAAGAGAGTAAATAAATAATTCAATCCATAAATAGGTTCAAGAAAATCCTAGAACGAGAAAATTAGCTACTCATGTTCATCAATAAATCAAAACCATAAATAATAATTCTCTTCATATCAGAAACTAAGAAAAAGAAACTAAGAAAAAGAGAGAAGAAAAATTAATGGAAAACCAAATTTTAAAGCTCCAAATCTCTTTGAATCTTCAAGCCCCAGTTTCCTAAAACTCTGCTTCTCTTTCTCGTCTCTGCTCCTCGTCCGGCTTCTGTGTGCTCAGCTCCTCGGATCTGTCTTAGGCGTCTCAGCGTTCTGCTCCGTCTCAGCTTTCGTCTCTGCTGTTTCTGTTCGGGTCCCTCCAGCCACGCCGCAAGTATGATATATACTGTACAATATATATCTTATAGTCCCTTCCGTCCTGACCCTGCTCGCTTTTCGTTTTTCTTTGATATATCTATCATAATATATCTTTTCAATAGTTAAACAATCCAGGGACTTTATTGCTTCACGTGGGGTTCACGATGCTGACCCATGTTCCGAAATTTCTGTTTCTTTATATATCATATATATATATATATATATATATAATCCATTAGACATGTAGATTTATATATATATATATATATATAATTCAATAAATCCCCTACTCCAATGCTTGCTCATTGCTCCTTAATATATTTGATTCTTCCTTCTCAGTTAATTATGATAATATATCTTGCAAAAGAAAATAGGATATGATATGAATATATTTTCTTTTAAAATTTCTTATTATCCTATCATTAACGTAAAGATAGAAAAATATATAAAAGATAATTAAATAGGCATAAAATATTAATAAATCCAGTGAATATATCCAAGATATATACCTATTTAAATATAAAATAAATACTTATCAATTGGGTTACATGAACATAAATCTTTTTGGTAGCATAGCTGCTGTGGTCAAGTATGTTTAGAAGGTCATGATAGCAAAGTCAAGTGGGTTGCATTCTCATACTATTTTACAACATTCCCATCACAACCACAACAATTGGAAAAATCTATCTCCCCACAGTTAAATAAGGTCTCACAACTTATGGAGAATCATTCACAAGTTCTTTTGCATAAGGATAATGTTTTCACAGGATAACACTCGATTTTCGTTATGCAGATAACATTCGATTTTCATAACTCGAGTTCTGCATCCTATAAGCCTAATTACTTGCCGGTTACCCTCCAGTGACGATATGAACTCGAGTTGTGAATGGCAAACTCGAGTTGTGAAAGTCTAATGGGATGTCGTGAAAATGTAAGATTGTGTTGGTAAACTCGAGTTATCAATTCATGACTCGAGTTCTGCATCCTATAAGCTAATCACTCCCCGGTTACCCTCCAGTGATGATATAAACTCGAGTTGTGAATGGCAAACTCGAGTTGTGAAAGTCTAATGGGATGTCGTGAAAATGTAAGACTGTGTTGGTAAACTCGAGTTATCAAATCATAACTCGAGTTCTGCATCCTATAAGCTAATCACTCCCCGGTTACCCTTCAGTGACGATATGAACTCGAGTTGTGAATGGCAAACTCGAGTTGTGAAAGTCTAACGGGATGTCGTGAAAATATAAAACTGTGTTGGTAAACTCGAGTTATCAATTCATAACTCGAGTTCTGTATCCTATAAGCTAATCACTCGCCGGCTACCCTCCAATGATGATATGAACTCGAGTTGTGAATGGCAAACTCGAGTTGTGAAAGTCTAATAGGATGTTGTGAAAATGTAACGATGTGTTGGTAAAGCCTAATGTCGAGTTGGGAATCATGTCAATGATGAAGCAGATGTCGATAATAACTGGGAAGAAGATGACGAGTCGTTGGCGGTGATGGTCGGTAGCTACGATCATTACTAAATTTTCCCAGGAAGTGATTGGGTCAAGACTCAAACAATTCGAGTGATTTTCCAAACTTATTCATTACTTCTTATTATCACTTGAGTGTTCTTAACAATCTCTTCTCTGTTTATCCCTGTTTTTTAGCTCATATACACAGGATCCTATAAAAGAAGAAGATGGCGAGTTGTTGTGGGTGATGACATCGGAGTTGTTGGCAACCGAGAAGAAGATGACGAGTGCTCAAGATTTCACTATGTTTCATTTCTAGTTTATCTCAACTCATAGTATCGGAGTTATTGATATTGTTTAACTTTTGGTACTTCGCTCATTTTTTGACCACAAGATTTAATTCAGAGAAATACAAAATATTAAATGTTGTAGACTATAGCAATCCAAGGCCACAGATCCAGGGTCGACCAACGGCACCGATGACGACAGAGAAGATGAATAGTCCTGAATGCGTTTTAGCGCCATTATCACGCCTCCCTCAACATTTTTCAATTTAAAAACTTCCAATGTCACGCACGTCATTTTGTCTCAAATTCTAATATTCCAGTTCAGGCACTCGCACTGATCTAGGATATTAAATTTCAGAGCATCTATGCGTCTTTTATTAATTTAAAAGTTCTTTTTCTAGGATTTTCCCAATATATATATATATATATATATATTTAATATTATATATATAATAATAGAAAAGTTATGCTCTATCCTAATAATTCCCAAAAATTCTATATGCAATAGCTATATGTCTCCAGAATATGCATTGGACAGACTCTTTTCTATAAAATCCGATGTTTTTAGCTTTAGAGTTATTGTACTAGAGATAGGAAGTGCCAAGAATAACAAAGGATTTTATTACTCAGATGAGTTAAACCTCGTTGAACGTGTAAGGACAAACCCATATTTTCCGAAGCTGAAGTACTTTCTTGTTGATAAATATCTCCTGCTAATAGAACAGTACTACTTGTTCTTTTGTGATAATCATGGAGGCTATGGAATGAAGGACGTGCATTGGAACTGGTGGATCCATCATTTGGTAATTCATATTCATCATCGGAAGCATTAATATGTATAAAGGTTGGTTTAATCTGCGTTCAAGAAAGACTAGAAGACCGACCAGCAATGTCTTCTGCGGTGTTAATGTTGAGTAGTGAAAATGCTTCAATACCACATCCTAAGAAACAAGGTTTTGTTGCGAGGACTCATGCTGATACTGATTCTCCAATCCAACAAGAAGAATCATACTTTGTGAACCAAGTTACAGTCACAGTAGTAGATGCCAGATAGAAAATCAAAACAAGTTTGAAAGATCTATAGACTAATTGTATTTGTGGTTCTTTTTCTGAAAAGAAAAGCGTGGTATATTTAACTTAATCATTAAATATTGAATTACAAGCTCCATTTTTTGTAGTGTTGTCCATTGTGTAATTTTGTTCTTCTGTAGACTTGTTGAGTTAGCTACAGCATGTTTAACCATCTTGGTAAAGTTTAGAATTATATCATGCACAACTAGAGGCAGGTATGACTTATAAATGTGGCCTGTAAATCAGATTTGAAGCTAAGTGGTCAGGAAGTGAAAGCAGCACAATTATCTCATGTCATATCAATATTTCAGATGAAGCTAAAAATGTCAAAATTTTGCAGAATTTCAGTGCTGTGCAATATTTCAGATCAACGCACTAGGAGCTCAATATCAGCAAGTCAGAAGCAATAATCTGAATGAAAACAGCAAGTTCAATCAGATTATCAATGTTCAGAGAGTAAAAACTGCATATAGCCAGTGAATTTCCACAGTCAAGATTCAAATTCAAAACCTCAATTTGTTAAAAGCTGAATGTACAATCTTCAAGATAAGTATAATGCTGAAAAAAAAAAGAGGGACTATCAACCCAGGAAAACACTTGCCATCCACAGATGACTCAAACATCAAAAAATTTGCGAAATCTAGACAAACTACAGTACAACACAAAAAGAGAGGAAATATTTGTTTATTTTCTTAAACTAGTGCAATAAAATGATTTAGGTAGAATAGCTCTGAATTGAGTGAATTAACTCATCTATTTTGCCTAACCTACAATTTCACAGGAACCCAACTCAAGTTCAGAAAAAGAATTTGCCAAAAGAATCAAGCAATTAGCAAATGCTTGCCGCAGGTGTAAATGCGTAAACCAACCTGAAATGATGCACCAGCACAACTGAATTAGAATGCAGAAACACATTACTCAGATATCAGTCACTAAAATCACTCAACTTCAGCAACTTTGCATTGATGAATGTTTAGCAAGTTCACTCAATTCATAAGAAAAAATCCACCAGAACCAAACTCAGCAATTACACCAATGATTTATCAGAATGACAGCAAAAATTCTAATGTGCTCACAATGAGTGAGAACTCACAATGAATGAATTTTTGTTTTAAATTACGGTCAGTTTCTATCACTTCCAGCAAGCAATACTTCCACTAAAATTCAAGTAAAAATCAATCAAGCTCTAATGGAAGAAAGCATCCAATGTCCAGTAGCTTCAATAAAGTTCCAGAAGCTAGAAACTAAGTCAAAGCACTCAAAGATACTCTGAAAACAAATTGAAGATGAAGCCTAACCAAAACAAATCCTAACCAACAAAGACTCCCCGCAACGGCGCCAACCTTGTTGTTAGGCTACCAAATTTATTCAAAGGTACCCTAATATTATAGGGTCTAACCTAGCCAGTCTCTTAGAGAAGTCCTAATTAACTAGAAATTGATTCAACCAAGGATCACTACAAATTAACACCAAATGGACAGGTCTAATACAAGTCAAAATTTCAAGCAAAATGACAATTGCAGCTAATGACGATGGCACAGCTTGAGAATTTAGCCAAAATGCAATGAAATCTAACAAGTGTAACAGATGTGCATGGGTATGTAAATAGGGGACCAAAAACTCAGGACAATAACTTTGCAAGGGATGATCAGTTCTGAGAGGATTTCAGAATGGACTTCTCGGCTAAGTAGGCAAAAATCAAATGAGGTTCAAATATGCCTAAATTCACCTAGGTGGATAAAATCACAGTGACTACAAGCTTGAGCAAGAACACTCAATAACACAGCGAATGAATGTTTTAGATATACCAAGTCACAAGAAAGTGAGAAAGTAACAGTGTCGCTTGGTCCAGCCAAGTATTTCACTATGCAAGAGGCTCAAAATCCTGAATTTCAGTGGGATTCTTCTGGTTTAGCACTCTCAGTAGCTGATACAGTAGCTCAACCTAATATTAGCCGGAACTAGTAAGTCACTCCGACCAGAGGAGATTCTTTGATATAAACCTGAAGGATTGGTTACAGGTCAAAATCAGGAATGAAAGCCGAAATAGCAGAAAGGTTTGGAGCGAGCTTTTCTCAACCATTTTCTGGATGCTCTGAAAACGCTAGAATGATCAAGGGCTTGAAGGGAAAATCATGAGTAATGAATCCTTATAACAAAGCTCGCACAGTGATTGATTCGATTAATCAGGCAAGAAGGCCGAAGAAGGAAGGGGACCAATCTCAACGGGCACTTGGTCAGGGCAAAAGAAGTGAGGTGGATCCGCCAGCAAGGGGCTATTTGGTTGCCAGCAAGGGGCTATTTGGTTTGAATGGAGGGTAGGGGGAAACTTTTGAGTTCGATCTATATAAATTAGGGTTAAGGTGTAAAAATATATGTATGATTTTTTTTTAAAGTACACCCAATATAAAATACTTTTTTAAGGTATAATAGTGATTTTGTGGTTACAAAATAGGTGCAAAACTGCCCTTTGACTGTTAGTTTGATTTTTTGACCTTGAAAGTGATGACGTATACGATGACATGGATGTTAGAGTGACATTCTGGAAAAAAAACTTGTTGACTGGTGAAGCTTTGCAATTAATATTACCCGCATTTCACTATTTCAATACCACATTCGCTGAAGTAAATTCAAATATGAATGCAGAGTGCTTAACTCACTCAGCAAAGCTACTGCCCTAAAAAATATACTGATTGCTCAATTCTTTTCCAACCCTAGATTCCCAACATTATTAAATTAAAATCATTATAATACATATATTATATTACTAATTTTTATTAAATTATATGATTTATTAGAAAAATTTGATTTTCAGCAAGTTTTTTTTTCCAGAATGTCACTCCAGCATTCATGTCATCGTACACATCACCATTTTCAGGATAAAAAAGCAAACTGACATTCAAAAAGTCAAACATCACTTTCAGGATAAAAAAGTCAAACTAATGGTCAAAAAGTTAAACTAACGGTCAAACGTCAAAAAGGTAGTTTTGCACCTATTTTGTAACTACATAGTCACTATTGCATCTAAAAAAGTATTTGGTGTTGGGTGCACTTTGAGAAAAATCACATGTGTATTTTTGCACCTTAACCCTATAAAATAAAAATATTGTTTAACCAAAGTTACTGTTCATACGAGTTCTATGGCTGAGATTTCTCCTAATCTCTTTTGACCAATGCCTCGAGATCATGCATCAATATAATCTCTTTTTTATTTTCTTTCTCTCTCTTCATTTATATTTCTGTCTCTTCCTTTCTTCCTTTTCTGCAACCAAAATTCCTGCCTTCCCATTCTCCATCACTCTTGCTCTCTTTGCCTAACCTTCAGCCTTTGCCCTCTTTTCTTCATTCCCCAACTTTGCCCTAAAGTGGACAGACGATCGACAAATCTGGAGATGACGCCAGCGGAGAAGATACCATAATGATGGTGGCGACGGAGTGGACGCAAAGATGAGGATGTGAAGGTGATGGTGGAGAGTTTGTGATGGATTTGTTTTTATCTTTAAGGTAATCTTTTTTTGGTGCCCACACTCTATCTCATTATTCTCTCTATATCTCAAGGTAATGGTTTCAATTAGTTTATAGAGGTTCTTCACCATTTGCGATACAGAGGTTCCCTACATTTTTTTCAGTGTTTGTTTGTGGGTGATCAGATGAGTGGAATGGAGCTCTTATTGATGGAAGAGATGGCATGACCACAACACTCCTCTGCATCTTCTTTAAATTCTGATCAATGGTTCTATAATTTGTTGATAATAAGGGGGATGACGATCCCACTTCATCTGCGGATTTTTTTGAGACGATTATGGATGTGGCTCATTTTTTATTGTGAATGGTAAAAATTATTTCTAATGTGATAGTAAAAATTCCTCACTTTATAAGATGTCATTTCTGATTGTGGCGTTGCCGCTTCAATCTACGATGTGATGGTAAAAATTCCTAACTTTGCATTAATAAATTCTTTCATCTTTTATTACAATCACACTGTTATTGTTTTGTTTTAGGTGACATTCAAGATCCAAGATTCTATAATAAGAGCCTGTTAGAATCCTTATCCTATGGTTGATGGGGGAAGAGCTAATTGTAATCTCCCAGTTCTTGTTTCACAAAGATCAATCCATATAAAATAGGTTAGGTGCTTTGTTCAAATTAGATTAAGGTAAGTAAAGATTATATCAGTTTGATCGTGCTATAAAAATCCTTGGGTGTGGATCCTAAAGTTACCGGTATATGCATACCTGGTGCATGATATCTACTGAAGATATTTTGGTGGAAAAACATAATAGTAGAAGTATTTGTGGGTCCTGTTTATTAGAATCATGGCTACAAAAAATGAAAAGCAAACATGTAGCTCGTACCAAGGATTTTTATAAATACACCGGGAGAATACTTTAGGTTAAAGAAAGGAGGGCATATGTGTGAGTTTCAGCGGTGTTGAAGTTTAGCTTGTATTTTTCTTTCTTTTGATGATGTAGGGTCCATTTTGAACTTTCTGTAAATGCGCTAGTATCAAAGCTTAGGCAAGATTTTCATGCTATGCTATCATTCAAACTTGTAGTTGAACTGATTATTTGGTTTTTTTGTTGCTCTTGATTTTATTTCCGTTCTTCTTGAAGTTGTCCTGCCTATTTAGATTTATGTTGATGTTGAGTTTATTTCCTTTCTTTAACCTTGTAGCATGTGAAATTTCATTTTGACCTAATGGGTGTAGTGAAATTTCAGAATTTTTTGGAGGTTGACTTAAATAAATTCTCTTCCATCAGGGGCTAATTGAAATTTTCCCTTTAAAAGTTGGGATAAATTACCTCCATATCTCTAAGTTATTAAAACAGTAAAATTGAAAACATAACCCTATTATTTACTCTATTAATTAATTTTTTGCGAAATACTGTATGACTTTGTACTCCGACCTGTTTCCAAACATTAATTATGACTAATATTCTTTTTATACAATATTCAGTTTTATGGGAAAGTAGGAGTATATATAATTGAAATAGGTGAATTCATGTGTACTAGAACAATGTTTCATGAATATATTTATATGACATTTTCCATTTTTATAATAATAATAATAATAATAATAATAGATGATACGTTCATGATATATATATATACAAGATTCAAAATTTAAACTCTGAGTCATAAAATTTTGAATAAATATATAAATATCAAAAGCAAGTAACAGATCTCTATGTGAATAGGTAAATATACTGTTATAGTAAATATCAATTTATTCTAATATATTATTATACTAAACCGAATATTGTATAAAAAATGTTGTGCATAATTGTTTTTTATTGAGATAATATCAATAAACCCATAATAGAGCTTTCATAGTTTGATGGTATATATTTCATTCATCACAGCCAGCATAATTAATGTTTAGAAGAAAGTAGGAGAATAAATGTTGATTTGATGTACAGTACTTTCTAAGGAATTAATTGATATAGCAAATAATAGAGTTATGTTTTCAATTTTTCTATTTTAATAACTAAGAAATATGGAGGTAATTTGACCCAAATTTTAAATCTCTAATTATAATGCATAATCTAATATATAATTTCTTAAGTTCAGTGATCCAAATCCATCGTGCAAAACAAGCCCATAGGTTGGGTGAAGGCAAGTATGGATGGAGCTTTCTCCCACACTCTTATCTTTCCTTTTTCCATCCTCTCCTTTACCCCGTTCATTACTATTGGATCAAGATCGAATGGTCTATATCTAATATTTCATAAAAGTGTCATTATGATTTATTTTAAAAATAATAAATAAATTTAAACTAATAAAATTTGATATGAAAAGTTCATAACTATAATAGAAAAAAGTGAAAAAAATGCTTCTTAATAATAATCTATCAACTTATTTATATAAAACTATTTATATAAAATTATAATAATAATTTTATGAAATATTTAATTTGGATTATTAGATCTCGATCTAATGGTAATGAAAGAGATAAATGAGGGGGCCAAAGCCTAAAGGAGGAGAAGGGCAAAGGAGAGAAGCTAGTTCCCTCTCTTTTCTCAATGTCATCCAAACCCATGACCATGTGGGGATTGGGGAGGGTGACATCCCAATTTTATCCCTAGTGTTTAAGTATCATTAGAATGCTATTTATTAAGTAACTTGAGGTTTAGGATAGATTAAATGCATTACTTAAAATATTAAAATATAAAATTAAGAAAATAATGTAATATGATTGAATATTATAGGTGGTATATATTTATTAATTTTGAGTTGAATTTAAGAGGATTATGTTATAGTAATTGTAAATTAGCATATATAATTGTGGAGCATAGAAAATTTATCTAAATTGAATTAAATTTTAAGGGCATGATACCGAATTATAATTTTATAAGAGAGAGAAAGAGAATTTAATAAAGTTCAGTGGAATTAAATGAAAACATAAAATATTTTTCCTACCTGCTTATGTGATTGTGATTATTTATAATGTAAAAAATTTAGTTAAGTAAAATACACAAATAAAGTTTATTATTAAGACTTTTGGAGAATGTTGGAAGATGTAGATAATTTTAAATGCTAAGATATGTGTTAAAGGGAATTAGAAATTTTTTATTTTGTATATAAAAAATATAAAGTTAGGAGAGAAATAATAAAAAGAGAAAATAGAATAAGAGAAATAAAAAAAATAAAAAGAAAAAAAAATTATAATGATGTGGGACCCACACATTATAATATGGGAGAACTAGAGAGAAGGATCAAAGATAAGAAATATTTATAAGTAAGGACCTTAAAAATTGTAATTATTTTTAAGGATAAAAAATTCAAATATAAAATTTCAATTATGAAAGTAATCCTAACCAAACTCCCTTGTTTCTCTCTTTATATCATTTGTTACTACTTTTTTTTTTGCCCTCACATTTTTTTTTTGCCCTCACATTTGTTTCAAATAAATTTTAATATCCTTAATAATATATATTTCTTTTATTTGTTCATTCTTCCTAAATTTTTCTTATAACGATGACTCTCACATCCTCCCGCCTCCCTTTCTTTTTCTTTGGCATTTCCTTTGTTTGGCTCTCGAATGCGTAGCTCCAATCCTGTAACACCCCAAACTTTATATTCATTAAAAAATATATTGTAATTATTCGATAAATTCAATAAAATGGTGAATATTTATGAATTTGGAACTTGTGAATTTATGAGATATTCATATTCATGAGGAAATGAGCGAATTAATTCAAGAAATGAAATTAGATGTCAATGGTAATATCAAAGCCATAATTTTGCCAATTTAGCCCAACATTAACTTATGAGGAAATGAGCGAATTAATTCAAGAAATGAAATTAGATGTCAATGGTAATATCAAAGCCATAATTTTGCCAATTTAGCCCAACATTAACTATTTTCCAATTAATTGGAGTTAATTTCAATTAATCAAGGAAAATAAAGGAGAATGTATAAATTGAATATTCTTGGAGAAATAAATCAAGAGCTGCGAAATTAGAAGGAATTATGCATAATTCATTTAATTGAATTATGAAAAATGTTGAAACAATTTTCTTCCCTTTTCTCTTGAAATTTCACCTAGAACAAATAAATGGAGGGGAAAAAATGATCCTTGGGATTAAATATGCCAAGTGTCATTATCATATGAAGAGAGGATTAGTTTATAATTGATTTCCAAGAGCATATGTCTAATTACAATTGAGTATTGCTTCTTGGACAAGTAATGGTGATAATGGTACACTACTTGAGTGCATGGTTGAGTGTAAAATTGAATTAGTTGGAGGAAACCAATTTGGTTAGAGTAGCATTAGGGGGGACGGTTTTCTATGCTAACCAAAGGGGAAGAAAACTAGTTCAATGCTAATGGAAGCTAATTGGAGCAATTATGACATAAACTTGAGGGAGGTGTGGATTGTGACAAGTGTCACCATAATATCCCTTGATGAAATCAAATGGTGTAGGACGAAGGGAGATATTTTATGAAGCCTTCTTCCTTTCTCTTCCCTTCATACATTTCGGCCAAGCATAAGAAAGGAAGAGAGAGAGAGTGAGTTCAAGGGCTCTCAAGTTCAAGAGAGAAGGAAGAAGAAGGAGCTTAAGGCAAGTAGTGATCTCTCAAGCATTTCTTTGCAATTTTTCCATGAAAAACCTTCTCTAAACCTTTCTCTAAACCTTGTTCATTAATTGGCACATACCTTGGCGCATATCATATTTACTTTTTTCATTTTCTATGAACGATAGTATGTTTCTACTGGGATTCATTAGAATCTCACCCTTTTTTTAAAAAAAATATCTCGGCGGTAGCCACTCGGTCAAAAGGCAAAGGTGCATATACAAAGAAGTGATTGGCATATGTCGCGAGACAAAGTTAATGACAGTGGTTATAATTAGTCTAACCTTAAGATATTTTGGGGAATCCTGTAATTATTAGAATTTTTGCTGTATTTTTTATTTGGTTTACAAATGACGTTGGGATTGTAAACAAATACTTTTATCAGTATAATTGTACTCTTCTATATGCTCATGGAATTCCGTGTTTATTACTCTTCAATTATTGAAATGGAGACGGGTGTTTATATTTTTGGTATCAGATATAATAAGCGGTTCTGGCATTATCAGAATTGTATACTAATATAGTTTTGTTTGCATGGCAACAAGACATCATGGATGGTTAAAGTGAGCCTATGATCATGATTATCAGTGACAGCGAGTTGTCTGGGAGCAAGATGATGGTGAACCAGCATGTTCCAGATAGAGGGCCAATGATTGATTATTTCGGATACGACGATATGGGTATGCACTACACAGCATAGAAGAGCTTGTCGAGACTGCCTGTAACTCTCCAGAGTTGAGGTCGGCATCACCAGGGTTGATAGAGGTCGGGGAAATTGGAGATGCGCAAGAGGAGTATGATTTTGACTACTACCCGGAGGAGATTCTATTCGATGAGGCGAGTGACCGTGAGTCTCAAACATAGCCGGTACCTGTGCTTTATAATTTACGGCTGAACCCTGAGTGTTGGCATTACCTATAGAGTCGATACATTTGAGCAATACTAGAGTATGACACTCCCCGCAGTTGGTACCTTACATTCTTGGTTGATATGGGAGCGATGTATAGGCTTCAGACAGAGTTCAGAATAAGGTTCACGAACGACGTCTGGGTATATACTACTATGGGTTTCTTCCTAGACTCAGAATTTTGGAATAGATAGAAGAACCTCATCGTGGAGAGGGGTCCGAGTAGAAACTTTTGGGAGTTCCTGGGTCACATGAACACCCTTGTAGCTGATCATATGTAGATCAGTTGACATGGTACCCTCGTGGTATATTTTGGGTGACTGGTGCTGATCAGCATGTATTATGAGTTAAGGATAGTCAGGCAGAGCCGACAGACAGAGAAAGAGTTAGCTAGAGTCGGTATTTTGGGAGGGTACAAAGAAAGTTCATGAATTTGATATTTTAGACATGTAAAATACAATATGTCATGTACAGTAGTAAGTAGGATATGTGATGTTCCTATTTCTCAATAACTACTGTAAATAGTTGTATGTGTTCTGTTCTGTATAAAATATTTGTACCCTGATTTTTATGAAATGACAAAAATGCCCTTGCTCTTGTATCAAAATTTACTCTTCTCTAATTTCGTGTAAAGTGAATTATGGAAATGGTACAACCAGGAGAAGGTGATAGAGGCCGCGGTAGAGGCTGAGGTATAGGTCAAAGCTGAGGGCATAGTTGACATGGTAACAACGAGGAAGAACTAAGGCATGACCTTATCTTGTAGTGAATACTGGATATGTTGGAACTGCAACAACAAACAATGAATAAAATAAGAACTAACCTTAAGGGAGTACAACAAAGGCAGGATCACCTGGAGAATCGTATGGATGAGTATATGTGGGAAAATTATAAAGAAATACATGAGGAACCTCCACTAGAGGGTGATATAATTGAGCCGGAGGTAGATATTCAAATTTGGCTGAGCAGATTCAGTAAACAAAGGCCGCCTATGTTCAGGGGGAACTCTGATACTCAACAAGTGGAAGACTGGTTGGCTCGTTTGGATAAGATATTCGATATGCTCTAATGTCCTAATAAGGTGAAAGCCTAGTTAGCTATATAAAAACCGGAAGCTGACACTGATCGCTAGTGGAAGGGTATGGACCTTTTCTTGAAGGGGAAGAATGTTCCTATCACATGGGAATTATTCCAAGAAAAGTTCAACGAGAAGTATTTTCCCCCGACTGTTAGAAAGGAAAAAGAGAAAGAATTCCTCTGCATCAAACAGCAAGACCTGGAAAGATTTGGTGACTACTTAGCTTGGTATATTCGACTGTCGTGATACTCCTCATATCACAAGCTGAACAATAATGAAGAGTGGAATACTTATGTGATGATTGAAGGGTTGAGACCCGAGTTCAAAGAAAGGCTGATTTTTCAACACTTCACAGAATTCAGTAAAGCAACAGAAGAATGTTGATACATTGAGAAATGTCTATCGAGTTGGGTAACATAGACTGGAAATAAAGGTGCTTTTGGAAGCGATAGCTTAGCACATAAATGAAAGGATCAGAGCGGATATTCAAGAGGGGATCCTAAGAGGCTGAATCAATCTGGGGGCCATGGAGGCCAGGGATTTTCGGGAAGCAGAACTTGTTGGTGTTGTAAAAAGCCAATTCACTTTGGTAGATTTTGCAACGGGATTCCATTTAGGCTAGACCTGAGTAAACCATTTGTCTGTTATGTTTGCAACAAGCTGGGACATATGGCCAGGGATTGTCCATAAAAGTAACAGCAGGAGGAGATGAGACCCAGAGTTTGAAGCAGGATCTACACACTAAGACAAGAAGAAGCTAGAAAGTCTCCAGAGCTAATTCAAGGTATGATTTCTCTGAACGGCAGTTTAGTGCATGTTATGTATGATTCTGGTGCAAGCCATTCATTCATTGCATACGACTACGTGAGATGGTTACATTTACCTATGCATAAATCCCTATATGATTTGGTTATATTTACACCTATGGGCACATGTGTAACCCCCTCAGTAATTATATCCGAAATAAACGATTAAAGTGAAATGAGACCAATAATAAGCAAATAACAAATTGCAAACCCATCTACCAGACGGGGTTTTCATAAATGCCTTTCAAAATCATTGATAACTTGGTCTCACAGTCACATTCCGAATACAATTACTACACGGAATATCACATTCATGGGAAATCAGAGTACACAATATAATCCCGGCAATCCCGGGTTCCATACATTAACTCAAAGCCTTATAGGGCATATTCGCCCCTACAAGCCCTCATATGGGGATTACACAAATTCTCATATCAAATACATACTCGAATATACATTCCAACCTACACAATTATATATCCAAATATACTTAATCCCAATCATGCATTGATAACCACCTATCACAAGATTACAACCCGAACGAGTCCCGTCGCCTTTGATTGATTACTCCATCCTCGATCCACCTACCCTGTCTAAATTGTTGGTAGGGGAGGGTGAGATTCGAGAGAATCTCAGTAGGATAACAATATCAAAATGCATGTATGATAGATGTTTAATGCATGACATGCTTGCATCACACAACTCATGATAACACAATGACAATTTGCAAGCTCAATGCTTCGAACAATATACCTATGGCCATAGCATAAATTGAAACATAGCTTCAAATTACACATAATTATGCAAAGCTAAGACATGCACCAACACACTAACACATATATCAAATACAAGCAGAAGAGATATGTTCCCTACCTCCAGTCTTTTCTCCTCGATTTGCGTGCCAGCAACTCGGGGCTTCACATTCGATCCTACAATGTCAAATGTACCATTTAGACACTTCCATAGTGTTTCTGGGGGTTATATAAGGCTATATTGAAAATTTACTAAAATACCCCCGGGGACCCGGCCCGGCCCCGCCGTACCCGGTCCGGCTGTACTTTTCTTGAAACGTTGACATGGGCTATTCTTACATAT
The DNA here is from genome assembly GCA_963242795.1 of Inga leiocalycina. NCBI lineage: Eukaryota > Viridiplantae > Streptophyta > Magnoliopsida > Fabales > Fabaceae > Inga > Inga leiocalycina. Next base: position 51,011,149 of record OY725321.1, read on the forward strand.
TTTCGCCCAAGGAATCCATTTCCGGACTTGGAATTATCCAATTCAATGTCAAATTACGAAATTGCCCTTGGCAGCCCTACTTTTAGGGTTTTAGGGGCGTTTCCGTAATTATGCTTTCTCGGCCTTTTCCGAAAAAGTGCCCAACTGTAACCCCACCTATTTTCGCCCACTGAATCCAATGGAATCATCAAATCATTGAAAATCCAACTCTAAGACCCATTTACAATGCTGGCCGAAATATATGGGTTTTAAGGGGAAAATTGGGGTTTTTCGGTTTCGGCTCCGTAAACGCGTTCCTTTATACTCCTAACCACTTTATTGACTATCCCATTAGGTTAAAACTACCATTTAGTATCAATTTGGGCAGCATAACAGCCCCTACAACCCATTTCCATAAATTAAAACCAACGGCAATCCGGCGAAATTTCACCGATTAAATTGCCCACAGTAGCTAGAATAGTCAATATACAAGAGTTTGGAAGTTACCTCAAGCTCCCACTAGCTTTTCTCAAAGATGGCTGAAACCCTAGCTCTCTTGAACACCAAATTTGAGCTTCCAACCCTTGAATCACATAGAAGAATAGCTTAGGAGTGGAGTTATACGCATTAGGAGCAAGATCGTCGGAGAAATCGGCTTACCTTGCGAGATTTCTCCTCTTTCTCTCTCTAAGAGCTCTCAACTTCCTCTCACAAGTTTCAGCTGCTGTGTGCGACAGAAATGAGCTGAAGAAGATGAGCAATTTGATTAATAATCCATGCTGACATCATCTTTTAATGAGATGATGTCATAATTCCCATTTTCGGATTTTCTGGCAGATTTTCTGCCCAAATTTTGAAAAATCATAACTAATTCTAGAAAAATCGAAATGAGGTGATCCCAAAGCCAAATGAAAGGTATTGAAGTCCTCTTCATTGGAAAAATATGATCCATTACTAGAAATCACCACACAATTCCAGAATTACACAAATTTCATCACTGCCCCAAAACAGAGTCCATTTTCGACCTCAAACTTTGGACAGTCATATCTCCCAGTTCCCAAAAGGAAATGGCACAAATTATATGTCCATTTTGAAGCTTGAGATGTGAACTATAAGACTGGAAAGTTTCATAATTTTTAGACGCCATTTGGTCATTCAAAACGTTCACACAAACGGACTGCCCAGAATAGAGTTTCACTGGACAACATTTTCAGATTTGCAACCAATGTGTCCAATCCAATTTAAATCAATTCCAATGATTAAATACCACAACATGACACCATTTCCATCACAATACCCCATTCAATTCTTCCCTCTATTCTAAGTCAATTTGGATGTGAATCCACAATTGAACTCAAATACAGGGTTTTGGCGTTGCTCATAACACAAGCGACTACAATCCACTTTATATTCTCTAAAAAGGTTCATTAATCACTAACCACGTCCACTTTTGTAGTCATTAACTCCTAATCACAATTTGGGATCTTGCTAAACCGGGGCTTAGCAATCCACTAATCTCAGGCTTATTCTCTAGCCTCGAGTCTCAAAATTCGGGGTGTTACATTTCTCCCCCCGTTCAATAAATTTCGTCCTCGAAATTTGTCGAACCACTTAATCCACAAACTACGGATGCTTCTTCATGACGGCTTCCGATTCACAATTCATTTCACATTGGATGGTCTCCTCTAGATCACCCACACACAACCGATAATCCACAAATCCGATTCTCACAAGAATCTCAAACAATGAATGCAACTCAGTTGCCACAAATTGCAATCGGCCCATTTCGCGATTGCCGCACAAACACAATCACCACATGGTGTCAAACAAATACAATCGCCTCCACGCACAATTGCCACAAAACCACCATCACATAATCACAATCGTCGCAAGCCCCCCAATTCATAAGTGGCTAGTGCATCTCAATATCCAGAGGCACTAAATCATGAGCCATATCTTAAGATTTTGGCAGTTAGGCAGCATAGGCCACCACTTTGCTCAACTCAATCTGGTTACCCCTTCCGGGAGTAAACACCACAACCTCAAGATATCAAACGACAGCCTTAGCTGTATACATAAACATTTTAGCATTCGCTATATCCACTTTCACAGCTTTACCCTCACCCGTACACCCACCAGTAACTCCGCTAGTGGTAACCGGGACTTTTAGGTATCAACACAATATTACATCATCTGGTCACTCCGGAATCTCAATTTCTTCTATCCGAAGCACCCTACCATAATGGCCCACCTAGAGTCTCAGTCTCTTCTATCCAGGCACCTTTTATTGTCACACCCACCCCGGTTTTACCCCCTCTAGGGATGCCCCGTGCCGGTGGTGCCCACCCCGGTTTTACCCCCCATTGGGGATGCCCCGCGACAGTGGCTGGGTTACTCAATTATTGTCACACCTACCCCGGTTTTACCCCCTCTAGGGATGCCCCGTGCCGGTGGTGCCCACCCCGGTTTTACCCCCCGCTGGGGATGCCCCGCGACAGTGGCTGGGTTACTCACATTTCACCCAGGACTCACAATAAAATCCTTTTCCTTATCAAACGTACATTACAGATTCTAATTTTACGCACCACCTTTCGGCCTTGGGTCAACACCGGTGCAACCAACGTGGTGGCTAGCCAGGTTGGCCATGCCGGGGTAGTGCCCTCAAAATAGAGAACCCCCGATTATGTAGTCGAATTAGCCATCAGCTGAATTAGCTCTGCTCTACTAGACAACTATACCTCAGTCCCAGCTTATCCACAACTGTCACAGATTCACAATCACACTCCACTCTCATCCCCTTTCTCCGCCAGGAAGACACACAGTCTTTACCCGAACCGTTGTTAGCTACTCAGGGACTATTGACATGGCAGTGCACACACATAGCCATTTAGGCTCACAATAGTAGATCCACAATCACACCCTACCCTCATCCCCTTTCTCCGCCGGGAAGACACACAGTCTTTACCCGAACCGTTGCTAGCTACTCAGGGACTATTGGCATAGCGGTGCTCACAAATAGCCTTTCGGCTTCCACATCACACTCCACCCTCATCCCCTTTCTCCGCTGGGAAGACACACAGTCTTACCCGAACTGTTGTTAGCTACTCAGGGACTATTGGCGTGGCAGTGCATACACATAGCCTTATAACTCGTAGAGCTATCCGGCTTTCACAAATGGCCCGTCGGCCTTCACAAATAGCCTGTCCCCTGTAAACTACAGCCCCGAAGGTACAATCCTCCGCCATAGGAATCACCCCATGCGGCCACAGGTGAGAGACTCGCAAATATCAGTCACATCCTGAGCCTATGCCTATCAGGCGTAGCCCACCAGACCAAACCGATCCGGCCCAACCGGGGAGATGGACTCACCGTACACAATCGTAACAAGCTGGAACCAGGCATATTAACAACTTCACCTTCAACATTGTGAATTCTTTTCACGTACTGGGATCCTTCAAGGCCCCTTTTCACAATACAACTTGACCCCGAAGTTTTACCTCTCGAAGCCATCACTAACGCATTGCACTTTTTGCAAATTCGAGCTTCTGCTCAACACAATTCTCAAACATCACATTCACCACGCTTCCGCTGCACACTCTGAGGTCTTTATCCTCATCTGTGCCTTCACAATGTCAGGGTGACTCAATATGAGTCCCATAGGAATCTCCTACTACGCCTGTCCACACACATAATCTGTGCCAGACCTTGGATCAATTCAACTCGAATCATTCAGAGCCATAACCAACACATCGTTGAGATCCCATACTCCCAACGTTCCCAGAGCTCTACTCTACGATTCAACGTCACGGCGATTGCTCTCGACGGTTCGTTATCAAGGCGGCTGCACACTAGGGTTCATCGTCACGGTGGCTCCACTCTAGGGTTCATCGTCATGGTGGCTCCACACTACGGTACTGTACCTGATGCTTCACTCAGTCACCTGACTGGTCAGCCCCTTCGGTCAGCATCCTCCGTAGGTAGCCCTTTCCAATCAGATCTCACCGTAGGTAGCCCTCTCCGATCAAATCTCACCGTAGGTAGCCCTCTTCCAACAAAACTCCCCGTAGGTAGCACTCTCCGATCCGAATCCCCCATAGGTAACTTTTTCAAATTCAAATTCTCTGCGGAATCACTTTTCCCTGTGCTAGATTAACACTAGCAACCTCAGGATACCTGATACACATTTTAATGCCAACCTAGTACCACATCCTGGTACCACGGACCATCCAGGTCAAGTCAAACTCCTAAGAATCAGCCCAGCTATTGAGTCTGATCCTTGGATCACAATTCATCTTTCAAACCTTCAACCTCAGTTGAACCGGGAAATCACTTCCCTCAAATCCACGGAGCATCATCAACCCCAAAACAAATACAAATATCTTTGCCAGCCTAAGGCACACCGGTCCTCTAGGTCTTAAGGCCTTTATACACATAAGCTCAGTATGACATCACTACATGTAACATCATACCACCTAGGGTTTCTCACCCAACGTCTAGGTAGGAGCCATGATCAACCTAGAACCTCAGTATCACACATCTAGGAAATCATTTTCCTTAGTTCTCTAATCAGACGATGGGTCTGATTACCTCCACCTCTAGGTCTACACCTCAAATCCTCGGGTGAATCATACTGACTCACCATATCCACAACATAACAAATGTATACACAGTCCATCAATCACATATATCCACAACCAGCAGGGACCTTAATGTGTATACCACAAACAAACAAAGTCATCTCATATGACTTAAGGCAGCAACTACTGCCATTATCCTAGCAAATCCTTTACTTGTCAGGAACGGCATCTCTGATACCAAAATGTAACCCCCTCAGTAATTATATCCGAAATAAACGATTAAAGTGAAATGAGACCAATAATAAGCAAATAACAAATTGCAAACCCATCTACCAGACGGGGTTTTCATAAATGCCTTTCAAAATCATTGATAACTTGGTCTCACAGTCACATTCCGAATACAATTACTACGCGGAATATCACATTCATGGGAAATCAGAGTACACAATATAATCCCGGCAATCCCGGGTTCCATACATTAACTCAAAGCCTTATAGGGCATATTCGCCCCTACAAGCCCTCATATGGGGATTACACAAATTCTTATATCAAATACATACTCGAATATACATTCCAACCTACACAATTATATATCCAAATATACTTAATCCCAATCATGCATTGATAACCACCTATCACAAGATTACAACCCGAACGAGTCCCGTCGCCTTTGATTGATTACTCCATCCTCGATCCACCTACCCTGTCTAAATTGTTGGTAGGGGAGGGTGAGATTCGAGAGAATCTCAGTAGGATAACAATATCAAAATGCATGTATGATAGATGTTTAATGCATGACATGCTTGCATCACACAACTCATGATAACACAATGACAATTTGCAAGCTCAATGCTTCGAACAATATACCTATGGCCATAGCATAAATTGAAACATAGCTTCAAATTACACATAATTATGCAAAGCTAAGACATGCACCAACACACTAACACATATATCAAATACAAGCAGAAGAGATATGTTCCCTACCTCCAGTCTTTTCTCCTCGATTTGCGTGCCAGCAACTCGGGGCTTCACATTCGATCCTACAATGTCAAATGTACCATTTAGACACTTCCATAGTGTTTCTGGGGGTTATATAAGGCTATATTGAAAATTTACTAAAATACCCCCGGGGACCCGGCCCGGCCCCGCCGTACCCGGTCCGGCTGTACTTTTCTTGAAACGTTGACATGGGCTATTCTTACATATTTTCGCCCAAGGAATCCATTTCCGGACTTGGAATTATCCAATTCAATGTCAAATTACGAAATTGCCCTTGGCAGCCCTACTTTTAGGGTTTTAGGGGCGTTTCCGTAATTATGCTTTCTCGGCCTTTTCCGAAAAAGTGCCCAACTGTAACCCCACCTATTTTCGCCCACTGAATCCAATGGAATCATCAAATCATTGAAAATCCAACTCTAAGACCCATTTACAATGCTGGCCGAAATATATGGGTTTTAAGGGGAAAATTGGGGTTTTTCGGTTTCGGCTCCGTAAACGCGTTCCTTTATACTCCTAACCACTTTATTGACTAACCCATTAGGTTAAAACTACCATTTAGTATCAATTTGGGCAGCATAACAGCCCCTACAACCCATTTCCATAAATTAAAACCAACGGCAATCCGGCGAAATTTCACCGATTAAATTGCCCACAGTAGCTAGAATAGTCAATATACAAGAGTTTGGAAGTTACCTCAAGCTCCCACTAGCTTTTCTCAAAGATGGCTGAAACCCTAGCTCTCTTGAACACCAAATTTGAGCTTCCAACCCTTGAATCACATAGAAGAATAGCTTAGGAGTGGAGTTATACGCATTAGGAGCAAGATCGTCGGAGAAATCGGCTTACCTTGCGAGATTTCTCCTCTTTCTCTCTCTAAGAGCTCTCAACTTCCTCTCACAAGTTTCAGCTGCTGTGTGCGACAGAAATGAGCTGAAGAAGATGAGCAATTTGATTAATAATCCATGCTGACATCATCTTTTAATGAGATGATGTCATAATTCCCATTTTCGGATTTTCTGGCAGATTTTCTGCCCAAATTTTGAAAAATCATAACTAATTCTAGAAAAATCGAAATGAGGTGATCCCAAAGCCAAATGAAAGGTATTGAAGTCCTCTTCATTGGAAAAATATGATCCATTACTAGAAATCACCACACAATTCCAGAATTACACAAATTTCATCACTGCCCCAAAACAGAGTCCATTTTCGACCTCAAACTTTGGACAGTCATATCTCCCAGTTCCCAAAAGGAAATGGCACAAATTATATGTCCATTTTGAAGCTTGAGATGTGAACTATAAGACTGGAAAGTTTCATAATTTTTAGACGCCATTTGGTCATTCAAAACGTTCACACAAACGGACTGCCCAGAATAGAGTTTCACTGGACAACATTTTCAGATTTGCAACCAATGTGTCCAATCCAATTTAAATCAATTCCAATGATTAAATACCACAACATGACACCATTTCCATCACAATACCCCATTCAATTCTTCCCTCTATTCTAAGTCAATTTGGATGTGAATCCACAATTGAACTCAAATACAGGGTTTTGGCGTTGCTCATAACACAAGCGACTACAATCCACTTTATATTCTCTAAAAAGGTTCATTAATCACTAACCACGTCCACTTTTGTAGTCATTAACTCCTAATCACAATTTGGGATCTTGCTAAACCGGGGCTTAGCAATCCACTAATCTCAGGCTTATTCTCTAGCCTCGAGTCTCAAAATTCGGGGTGTTACAACATGAATTATGACGACCGACATTTGTCTAAATTGAATGATAAATGCTGAGGGGCATGGATCGATCGTAAATCTGATTAGTCTACCATTGTAAGGATTGGAAATAATTTTGGGGATTGACTAGTTAACAGCGAATGGTGTGTTGTGGATTGTAAACAGAAGAGAGTCATATATCTGAATCCATAACCCCGAGCTGATACAGAAATTTCTCTTAACCTTCTTTCTGCGCTAAGGTTGAGAGATATCTATAGAAGGGTTGTCAGGGGTATATGGTATTCTGCTCTATGTAATCAAAAGTCGGTGTAGCCTTGGAAAGTATCCCTGTAGTGAATGAATTTCCTGATGTTTTTTTAGAGGATGTCAGTGGATTACCTCCAAATAGGGAAGTGGAATTCTCGATTGATTTGAAGCCTGGAGCGGGTCTAATTTCCAAAACCCCATATCGTATGGCTTCAAGTGAAATGGTAGAGTTAAAGAAGCAGATTGAGGAACTACTTGTGAAAGGGTTTATACGACCTAGCGTATCACCCTGGGGTGCTCCGGTGCTCTTCATAAAGTAGAAAGATGGAAGCATGCGTCTCTGTATCGATTGCCAAGAGCTGAAGAAGGTGACTGTTAAGAATAAGTATACGCTCCCTAGAATTGATGATTTTCTCAATCAATTGTCTAGTTCCTGTGTATTCTCAAAGATCGATTTGCGATCAAGATACCATCAATTAAGGGTAAAAGTAAAAGATGTATCAAAGATTGCGTTTAGAACTAGATATGGGTATATGAGTTCCTAGTGATGCCTTTTGGGCACACTAATGCACCTGCTATGTTCATGGACTACATGAATCAAATCTTCCGTCAGTACTTGGACCAGTTCTTAGTAGTCTTTATCGATGATATAATGGTGTACTCATGGAGTAAAGCTGAACACAAACAGTATCTGAGAACTGTGTTGAACATATTACAGGATAGGCAACTCTATGCCAAGCTAAGTAAGTATGAATTATGTCTTATAGAGGTAAAGTTTCTAGGCCACATTGTCTCAAAGTAAGGGGTCTTTGTTGATCCTAGTAAGGTGAAAAAAGTACTAAACTGGAAGAAACCAGAGACGATATTCGAAGTATGCAGTTTTTTGGGTCTAGCTGGTTATTATTGGAGGTTTATACAGAACTTCTCCAAAATTGCATTACCGTTGACTAAATTGACGATAAAAGCTCAACATTTTGCATGGGATGAGAATTGTGAGAAGAGCTTCATAGAGTTGAAGTAGAGGTTAACTATAGCACTAATGTTAATGATCCTAGATCTATTGTTTTCATATGTTGTGTATATAGCTGCTGGTAGGTATGGATTGGGATGCGTATTGATGCAGCATAGCCAAGTAGTGGCATATGTATTGTGTCAGTTGAAACCTCATGAATGGAACTAACTCACCCACGATCTTGAGTTAGCGGCAATTGTGTTTGCTTTGAAAATCTGGAGACACCATCTCTATGGTGAGACTGTAGAGTTGTACTGCGACCACAAGAGTTTGAAGTACTTGTACGATAAGAAAGAACTTAATATGAGATAGCGCATATAGATGGAGTTGCTGAAAGATTACAATTTAGAAATCAAGTATCATCCCAGTAAGGCTAATGTCATCGCTAATGCATTAAGCTAGAAATCAGTGCAGGTGGCAGCCATGATGATCTATGAGCAGAAATTGATCAAAGATTTTAGAGACTTAAATCTGTCTAGTTAGATTCTGTTAGGCAATGGGGTTAGCCAAGTATACAATGATTTGAGGGCAACGATTGAAGAAGCCCAACTGCATGATGAAGAAGCACTATCTATCAGAGGCATGATTGATAGGGGTGAAACTTAGGATTATGACTTGTCACCCAGTGAATTAGTCAGGTACAAGAAGCAGATTTACGTTCCACTGCAACCAGAACTGAAACAGCAAATCCTAGAGAAGGCACATAAGAGTAAGTATACTCTGCATCTAAGGGCTACAAAGATGTACCATGACATGAAGGCTCAATACTATTGGCAGGGATGGAACGAGAGGTGACTAAGTTTGTTGCTCGTTGCTTGACATGTCAAAAAGTAAAAGTTGAACATCAATAACCATTGGGGCTATTGACGAATCTTGAGATACCTGAATGAAAGTGGGAAAGTGTTACTATAGATTTCGTGACGGGTTTTCCTAAGGTTAAAAACCATAACGCTATATGGGTGATAGTTGACAGATTCATGAAGACATTCATTATTCTCCCAACAAACTAACAGAAATCTACATTAAGGAGATTTTGAGATTACATAGTACTCCAAAGAATATTATATCTGATCGAGATCTAAGGTACACTTCCAAGTTTTGGAAGGCGGTACATGAAGCTTTGGGTACCAACCTCTGATTCAGCACAACATATCATCCTCAAACTAATGGGCAGATAAAACAAATGATTCAAACCCTTAAGGATATGCTAAAGGCGTGTGTGCTTGATTATAGAGGTAGCTAGGACAAATTCCTTCCATTGGCAAAGTTTACCTACAACAATAGCCATAATTCGAGCATCTAGATGGCTCCATATAAGGCACTCTATAGGAGGAAGTGTCAATCACCAATATGCTGGATTGAGTTGTCTAAAAGGGAATTGTTAGGGCCAGATCTTGTTGATCAGAAAATGGAGCAGATAAAGTTGATTAAACAGAGGTTACTAGCTGCTCAGAGCTGATAGAAGAGTTATGTAGATAAGAGGCAAAAACCTCTGGAATTTGAAGTTGGTGACCATATGTTCATGAAAGTATCACCTGTTATGGGTATTGGTAGAGCATTGAAAGTAAAGAAGTTGTAACCAATGTACATTGGTTCGTTCGAGATCTTGGAGAAGATTGGGCCTATAGCATGCCGTATTGCTTCGCCACCGAATTTGAGCAGGCTATATGATGTTTTCCATGTTTCCTAGATGAAAAAGTATTTGTTAGATCTCATGTTTTGATGATAACAAAAGAATGGTTTGAAAAGGAAATGATTAATAAACAAGTTTGAACAAAGTAATAACAAGAACAAGCATCACTTGAAGTAAGCATTGGAGTAATGAAGAAAGACCAAGAGCAAATGCTGAGGAACTTGATCAGAAGCAAGTTTTCTAATGTATTACTCGAGGCACTACTCGAGTAATGAGACAAAACTTGAAGTAACCAGAGACAACTTCCAGTAACCTGCCAACGTTACTCGAGTAATAGTGTAAGTATTTTTAAGGTGCTCTCGGCCTGCCAATGTTACTCGAGGAGCTACTCGAGTAACCAAGTAAAAACTTGGAGTTGCTCTCGGCCTGCCAATGTTACTCGAGGCGCTACTCGAGTAACCATGTGAAAAACTTCCAGTTGCCTTCAAGTTGTCAATGATACTCGAGGAGCTACTCGAGTAACTCTGTTTCTGAAAATGTGGAGCTCTCGGCACTTAGTACTACTGCTAATGTTACTCGAGGAGCTACTCGAGTAACGCATTAAGGTAAGTTAAAACTTGAAGGTGGTACCCGATTAACTTGATTTCTTTTTATCTCATTTTCCTCGAGTCCTTACTCTAGTATGCAAGTATCTAATGTTGTATTTTAATTGGATTCCTCGAGTAAGTACCTGAGTATGCAGAAATATTTTCAAGGTAAACTTCCAGTCATTACCAGGGTAAGTTATGCACAAAAAGTACAGTTACTCGAGGTGGTACCCGAGTAACCGTTGCACAAATGTGTAAATTACTCGAGTCCATACCCGAGTAACAAGGTAAGTGCTCTCAGCCTTGAAATCCTGGCAACATTACTGGAGTAGAGCATCGAGTAACCACAAGTTTATTTGAAGGTTTACTGGAGTTGGTACCCGAGTAACTCATAAAGTTATGAGTGCATTACTCGAGTAGGTACCCGAGTAAACAGACATTTCCAAAGGTTTGAAAATTGGTTATTCCATGCACTACCCGAGTATTATTGTATTTGCTCATTGACTTGAAGTTAATTTAAGATTTCTCGATGATACTCGAGTAAGTACTCGAGTAACCTTCATGTGATACTCGAGTAGCTACTCGAGTAAGCAGACCCAGAAAGTTTGAAATCATTTCAACGGTCATTGTTCTGTTTCCTATTTGATTTACTTTTCATTATATTAGTGTACTTAGCATTTCAACAGGTAAACAATGAAGAGATCTTACCAAATAAGGAAAGTCAAAAGCAATGCTCAAATGTCACCGACCGTCACCTACCATAACATATGTTTTTCAAAAACTGGAAAAGTCAATAATGGCTGTGGACACTCCAACGGACATGAAGAAATATGTTCCAGTAATTATTACCAACGTATCTATATATATGTGGACATCTGAACAGAGAGGAACATAAGAACACACTTACGAACGTATCATCAAGTTCATTACTCTGTTTTCCATTATACTTGTGATTCTATGCTTCAGTGATTCTTATTTACTCTGTAAGAGAGATATTTCATCCAAACTCAATATTTGTTATTGAGGTAACTTAAGGTTGTGGAACCTTTAGTTGGGATTGAATTACAAATTGTAAGGGGGAGTGAGTGTCCAGGTGTAGGAACTTGCTTGTACTGAGGTGCCAAGAACCCACTGAATCTTGGAAGTTATAGTGAAACTCTCAGAAAAGCTCTGAGGACTGGACGTAGGTCAAAGTGGTTGTGGCCGAACCAGTATAAATCCTGGTGTACACTTCGGTGATATTTCTCCTTACTCTTTCCTATTTTAATTCCACTGTTAAAGTTTTATATTTCCGATGAAATTTTAAGGTCACCCAATTCACCCCCCCTCTTGGGTGAAACGCTTGCTCTAACATTTGATATCAGAGCATAGGTCTTCTTGTTAAGGTTTAACAGCCTAAGAAGGATCCAATGGCAAGCATGGGTGAAGGAATTCTTCCCGACAGAGCATCCATCACTAGACCTCCAGGTTTCAGTGGCGAACACTTTTCTTTCTGGAAAGCAAAGTTCAGAGTATTCGTGATGGCTACTGAATATGGGCTATGGGATGTGATTGAGAGTGGAAACTATCAACCTACAAAGATTGTAGATTCTCAGAAAATTCCCAAGACGCCATCGGAATATGATGAGAATGACAAGAAACTTATCATTCTCAACAGCAAGGCAATTCTGATGTTACAAAGTGCTTTGAGTCAGAGTGAATATTTCAGAATTTGCACACTCCCAACAGCAAAGGAAATGTGGGAAGCTCTGGAAATCGCCCATGAAGGAACTTCGGGAATAAAGGAGAATCGCATCAACACATTGATCACTGAATTCGATCTACTTCGAATGAAATTAGGTGAGTCAATTTCTGAATTCGAACTTAGATATACTCATCTTGTTAATCAACTTGCAGTACTTGGTAAAGCCTATGATCAACATACCCAAGTACGAAAGATTTTGAATATTCTTTCTAAAGAGTGGGAGGCCAAAGTCACTGCAATAGAAGAGGCAAAAGGAGAATCAATGAGATCAGTTGCTTCTCTATTTGGAAGCCTTTCTGAATATGAAAGAAAATTGAAGTTCAAACGGGAACTAGATGACATCGGTGACAAAAGAAAGAAAGGTTTAGCACTAAAAGCGAAAGAAGAAAATCAAGATGAGGATGAGGAGTTTGATGATGATGAAATGGGCTTAATCATAAAACGATTCAGAAAGTTCTACAAGAAAGGTCAAGGATTCAAACATTTTCACAAAGGTGGAACTAGCAACAAAGATCATATCATTTGCTACGAATGTGGAAAACCAGGACATATCAAATCAGAATGTCCAGAACTAAATCAAAATAGCAAAGAAAAGAGAAAAGGCAAATTCTTTAACAAAAAGAAGGCCTTTGTATCTGCTATATGGGGAGATAGTTCCTCTGACGAACAAAGTGATGGCGAAGAGGTAGCCAATATATGTCTTGTTGCTCAAGAAGAAACAGAAGAAGAGGTAAATGATTCTGATCCTACCTATGATGAATTACTCTCTGAATATAATGCTTTACATTCTGAATTCATCAAAGTAGTTAAAGAATTGATTGTTTTCAAAAAGAAAAACAAAGCTCTTGAAATTGAACTTAAAGAAAGTTCAGAAAAGAATTGTGAAAATTGTTCTTCGTTGAAAAAGAAAAACATTGATCTCATAAAAACTCTTGAAAAGTTTACCAAAGGAAGTGAGATGCTAAGTGTAATTTTAAAAGAACAACGATGTGTAAATGATCGATCTGGTATTGGATATGATCTAAAATCAGATAAAAGGAAAGGTAAAAAGAAAGTAGGAGGTAAGCTATATTTAAATTATTTCCAGAATTCTGTGCATATATCAAATCCTTTTGCATTCTGTAACTACTGTAATAGAAAAGGTCATTATACCTCTTCATGCATTCATAAGAAGAAAGGAAATATAGGAACCTACAAATGGGTACCTAAAGGCTCATATATTCAGAAAATTATTTGTACTAACCCAACAGGACCCAAAAAGATGTGGGTACCTAAGACCTAGTCATTTGATTGTAGGTATGTCTCAAAGCATCCAAAAATAGCAAGTGGTACATAGATAGTGGATGCTCTAGACATATGACCGGGGATTTCGAAAGTTTTACCACATTGCAACCTAAGGAAGGTGGCAAGGTAAAATTTGGAGGAAATCAATTCAGAAAGATTGCAGGAATTGATGAAATCAAAAATGACAAAGGAATAAAAGTCAAAGATGTATATTACGTTGAAGGCTTGTGTCATAATTTGCTGAGTGTAAGTCAAAGTGCAGATAAAAACAATTGGATAATATTTGATTCAGAGGAATGTCTGATTGTCAACAAGGAAGACTTACAACTCGATAAGAAAAATATCAAGGCAAAACTCAGAGCTAAAAGGGAAGGTAACTGTTATACTTTAGATATTAGTAGAAATGAATCTGAAAATTGTTTTCTGAGTAATGCCGATGAAAGTTGGTTATGGCATAAGAGATTAGCTCATGTCAATATGCATCAACTAGGCAAACTACTCAAAAAGGATTTAGTGCTTGGATTACCCAAAGTAAATTTCAAAAATGACTTGATTTGTGATGCATGTCAAAATGGTAAACAAACTAAATCATCTTTCAAATTGAAAAATGAGATTTCAACAAATAGACCATTACAATTATTGCATATGGATTTAGTGGGTCCAGCAAGAGTAAAGAGCCTTGGTGGCAACCTATATTCATTGGTCATTGTTGATGATTTCTCTAGATTTACATGGGTTATTTTTCTATCATCAAAGGATGAGACATTTGAAGAATTTATTGTTTTTTCCAAGAAGGTACAAAATGAGAAAGGTATGTCCATTGCATGTATTAGGACCGATCATGGTGGAGAATTTGAAAATCAAGCCTTTGAAGAGTATTGTGATACTAATGGCATTGATCACAATTTCTCTGCTCCAAGGACGCCTCAACAAAATGGAGTTGTGGAACGCAAGAATAGAGTGCTACTGAAATGGCTAGAGCAATGTTGAATGAAAAGAACTTGTCTCAAGTATTTTGGGCTGATGCTATGAGTACAGCATGCTACATTTCAAATAGAGCCTATATCAGAACAAAACTTGGAAAGACACCATACGAGCTGTATAAAGGGAAAAAGCCAAACATTGCTCATCTACATATCTTCGGTTGTAAGTGTTTCATTCATAATAATGGTAAAGATAACTTAGGAAAATTTGATTCTAAAACAGATGAAGGAATCTTCCTAGGATATTCTAACCGAAGTAAAGCATATAGAGTTTACAATAAAAGAACATGTATTATTGAAGAATCAATTCATATTGTATTTGATGAATTTGAATCCTCTGACAAAACCATTGATGAAGAACAGGAAGTTGGTTTAAATCAAGAAAATGGTCAATATATTTCTAAATCTCTTATTCCAGAGGTTGATGAAACTAAGGAAGAAGAGCAATCCCTAGGTCAACCTAGAGCTTGGAAATACAATAAAAGTCATCCCTTAGATCAAGTTAGGAGCTAATTCACCGAAGAAATCAAGCTTACCTGGTGAAATTTCTCCTCCTTCTCTCCAAGAATTCCTCACAATCTCTCACTCTCTTTTGACACTCTAAACTATCAGTTTAGAGGAGGGAAGAAGATGTGGAAATGTTTTTATCACATCTAGCTTATGTCATCACAATACCTTGCTTATGTCATAATCTCTAATTTCCCAAAAATCAATTTGTTAATATTTATGTACATAAGTTTTTTGTCTTAAAGCCCAATAACCATGCAATTAATATTTTGCCTCCTTGGCCTATCCAAAAACACGTCTTTGGGTCCTTTTGATAAGCCAAATTGGCTAATAAGTTTAACAAAAAATTACTATATTTGCTTTCACAAAATTTTCCCATTTTCGGACTTGTCTCAATTCTAGCAGATTTTCTGCCCAAATTTTGAAAAATCATAACTAAACTTGTAGACATCGAATTGGAGTAATTCTAAAGGCTATAAAACCTTTGTTGTCCCTAGCTTCAAGGAAAAATATAGCCTTTTTCCAATTGGAAGCACAAAATTCCCACAATTAAATTCTTTAGATGTTGTTCCAGGAAATAAGCAGATTTTTTTGACTAACTTCAAAATACATAACTTTTGACATACAGTTCCAAAAATTACCCATTATTAATAAAATTAAAGCTTAGGATGTATGCTTTCACCCTGTAAAATTTCATAATTTTTTATAATCATTTATTCATCTAAAAGCACATGACAAACTCACTGCTTCATAGAAAATCTCACTGGCAGCACTATTCACATTCTCCAAAATTCACCACTTTATTGAATATTCCAAATAATTACAATAGATATTGGGGAAATAAAATTTGGGGTGTTTCATTTCTCCCCCCGTTCAATAAATTTTGTCCTCAAAATTTGAACGTATATAACTTTGGAATTAATCCATATCACTCAACCCATTCCTTTTTCATACGCAGGCTCAATAGTCGTGCCACATAATGATCATATTCAATTCTCTTTCATGCGCAAGCTCATCGAGCATGCAACACAATCATCATGTTCTCATCATAGATCTCAGATAGTATTCAGCATTCATCATTCATTCCATATATAGTATGTAGTATGCAATCAAACACATAACCTACTAGTCCATTTCCACAGAGCTTGGTTCCATAGGCCTCACAGCCTCTTTAGGACTCCGCCTAGATCACACAATCACATCAACCACTAGACCTAAGTCGGCCAGCAATCATAACATGCAATAGACCTCACTCGCCCTAGGCAACAATCATAACAAGCACTAGACCTTACTCGTCTAGGCATATTAAAGCACTTGGTTACACTGGTCTCACTGCCTCCTTACAACCTGGTGCAGTTTGAATGTTCTGTCAGTCTCAAGTCATACCTTGGACACACTGGTCCAATGTCATTACACTAGACATCAACCATAGCACTAAACACATAGGTCTTACAGCCCAAGGACACCACCCTATACAACTTGCACTTCAGGTCTTACCGCTTCGAGCCTCCGCTCAGTACAATTCTCAAACACATCACATTATGCCAGCCTATGGACTTATTAGCCCATCAGATCTTATGGCCTAAGTACATATCTTTTATTATCTTTGTTGAATACATATGAGTCTGACCACCTATAAATAATTATTGGTGCCCACATAAATTTACTATGCTTCCACTGCCCACTCTGAGGTCTATCTCCTCATATGAGCTTTAATATTATCAGAATAATTTAATAAGAGTTCCATAGGAACCTCCTGTAATCCTGATTGCACCCGAAATCTGTGTTTCTCTATGCCGGATCTTAGCCCATTTCAACTCAAATCATTCTAGGCCATATAAACTCCCATCTCAAGGAAACACATTCGATGTGGGATTCATTACAATGTACCATCGTTGAGAGTCAACGTTCCCGTAGCTTTACTCTATGATTCAACGTTATGGTAGCTGCACTTTAGGGTTCATCATCACGATGGCTCCACTCTAGGATTCGTCGTCATGAAAGCTCTACGCTACGGTACTGTACTCGGTTCTTTACTCAGTCACTTGACTGGTCAGCCTCTCTGATCATATCTCTCCATAGGTAGCCCTCTCTGATCAAATCTCTCCATAGGTAGCCCTCTCCAATTAGAACTCTCTATAGGTAGCCCTCTCCTATCAAAATCCTCTGTAGGTAGCTCTTTCCGGTTGGTTGTTTCTAGATAGAAGTACCATTGTAACGGGAACCCAGATCTCATAAAGTCCCTCTTCTCTAGCAATTTTACAGCATGCTTTCTTTAATTTCGCTATCCAATCTGGGGTCATTTTATATTCTTATGGAATCAAAATGTAACCATTGATTCCTGGGTTACAATTTACTTGGTAACCCTTCACACATTGTTTGCCATCCACCAATCGACTCATAATATAGCCTCAAGTTAGTGGATTAGCAGGCAGATCAATTTTGTCTCTCATTTTATTAGAGAGCTATCACTTTAATTAATTCCTTAAGGAAATATATTATAATCATAATCTTTCCCTATACTAGACTAGCAACTAGCAACCTCGAGAAACCTCATACACATTTTAATATATTCTAGTACCATGTTCCAGTACCTCAGATCATCCAGGTCAATTCAAATTCCTAACGAATCAATTCAACTATTGAGTCTGATTCCTAAATCACAATTCAACTCTTAGAATCTCAACATTAACTAAGCCAGGAAATCACTTTTTTGATTTCGACGGATCATCACTAGCCCAACACAATCTAAACAAATTTGCCAGCCTAAGGACACACCAGTCCACTAAGACTTAGGGCCTTTAGACACACAAGTCCACTACCACATATTTGGCATGTAAGATTTATAGCCTAGGGTCTCTAACCCAACTTTTAGGTTCATCATGAAATCTAGAACCTCAATATCACACGGATTGGAAATCATTTTCCTCAATTATACCTAATAAGTTCACTAAGAATCAAGATCAATAGCGCCTATTCTAACCTCCACGGTATTTGGGTAATATCCTTGAAACATTACTAAAGGTTCAACACTACCTTCTGTGCCCTCAGTTCCCTGTGTCTACAACCTTGCCTTTGAATCTGCTAGTTCCTACTGGCACATTTTTGTTTAAGAAAAACAATGAGATTCCGAGGAATCACAGTAGAACATACTATCGTTCATGTAAAATGTGGAAAGTAAATATGTTATGCACTGTGTATGCACAAATTAATGAACAATATAAAAATATCGACATGTATACATGTGTAAGGCTTCCACCCCACTATTTGTACACCGGTTGGATTGACACCCAACCCCCAGGTGTAACTATACTTCTTGCACTAATTGCCCCTTTCGGCAGACCGCCCCTTCTGAATAAACCATGTTGATTATTAAGCAAAACAATGGCAACAACAAAACGTATGAACCATGGCGTCATGAATGAAGGATATAGTCACTATAAACCTTTCTCTCCTCAAAATGTGTACCTCGATTTGCATGCCTGAACCCCAGCCTCTCAACTTGGTCCTAAAATGTCAAATGTACAAGAATTAGGTTCAAAACCATTCATATACTATTTGAGGCACTTCAAAATATTTTTTAGTCGTTATATGAGTTTATTGTGAAAATTTACCAAAATGCCCTTGAGACCTGGCTCGGCCCTGACTTACCTGGTTCGACCGTACTTTTTTCAAAAGTTTGAAATGAGCTATTCTGACATATTTTTACCCAAGAAATCTATATCCAGACTTAGAAATACCAAATTCACTGCTAAAAGACTAGAATAACCTTGACAGCCCTTATTTCAGGGTTTCAGGGGCATTTTGGTAATTATGTTTTTTAAGGCTTTTATGGAAAAGTGATCAATTGTAACCCCACCTAATTTTTCCTCCTCTACTCAATGGAATCATCAAATCATCCGAAATCCATATCTAACCCCTCCAAGTAGCACTAGCCAAATCCCAGGATTCTCCAGAAAAAATTGGGGTTTTTCACTTTTAATTCTGCAGACTTGATCCTTTCTACTCCTAATCACTTTATTAACTATTTAATTAAGTTATAACTACCATTTAGACCCAATTTTTGCAATATAACTCCTGGGAGTCAACTTTTCCCAGTAAAATTTCACCAATTAAATTACCCACAACATCTAGAACAACAAAAGATTGAAGCTCATGAAGTTACCTCAGCTTCCTTCTAGCTTTTCCCTTTGTTGGGTGAACCCTAGGCTCCCTTAACTGAAAGTTAGCTTTTCAAACTCCTTGAATCACATTGAAGAGAAGCTTAGAGGAAGGATTGTATAAGTTAGGAGCTAATTCACCAAAGAAATCAAGCTTACTTTGTGAAATTTCTCCTCCTTCTCTCCAAGAATTCCTCACAAGAAGATTTGGAAATGTTTTTATAACATCTAGCTTATGTCATCACAATACCTTGCTTATGTCATAATTTCTAATTTCCTAAAAATTAATATGTTAATATTTATGTTCATAAGATTTTTTGTCTTAAAGCCCAACAACCATCCAACTAATATTTTGCCTCCTTGGCTCATCCAAAAACATGTCCTAGGGTCCTTTAGATCATCCAAATTGGCTGATAAGTTTAACCCAAAATTACCATGTTGCCATCACAAAATTTTCCCCATTTTCGAATTTGTCTCAACTCTGGCGAAATTTTTGCCCAAAATTTGAAAAATCATAACTAAATTTGTGGACATTGAATTGGAGTGAATCTAAACGCTATAAAACCTTTATTGTGTCTAGTATCAAGGAAAAATATAGCATTTTGCCAATTGAAAGTAAAAGATTCCTAGAATTAAATTCTTTGGATTCTATTCCAAAACACAGACAGTTTTTCTGAGCTAACTTCAAAAATACATAACTTTTTACATATAGCTCCAAAAATTACCCATTACCTAGATTGAAGCTTAGGTTGCTAGCCCGAAGAGTCATGACTCACATGTTCTTATGCAATAGTTACTCCCGCTGGCTATAAAGAATGCACTTTCTCCCGATGTGTCCATCATTTTGGTGAAAATTTGTTTTTTCTTTTGGAAGTTATGTTCCAAGGTTTTGTTCATTGAGGAGCTCGATCAGCTGCATTCCAAAATCCTTCTTACACTTTGTCATTTGGAGATGATATTTACTCCGTCCTTTTTTACTAATCGGTATATCAATCAAAATTAATGAGATGAATTATTTTGAAATTTTTTGCTATTTATTACAAACTTCAATTACAAGACAATTACCATTAATGATTATCATTTTTCAAATTACAATTATAATCTAATCATTATCAATGTCATTTTCTTATTAATTTATATGTGCAAGCATCAAGGAGGATTTTTTTATTTTTTCATTTCTTATTTTTATTATTAATTTTTGTGTTGGGCTCAGACAAAATGGGGTGTTCACACCAATATTAAGGAAGTAACTGACTATGTGGAAATACTAGTAGTGAGTTGAGGATTAATGACTCTAAATTAGAGGATGAACAACATAGGGTTGATGATCTAGACTCAGAAGGACAAAGTTATTGACCTAGATGACTGAGTATTGATGGTAACAATTCCTCTGTTTGAATGAGTGAATGTTGATGCATGATATATGTTTATAAATTTACATCCATGTTCACCCATTCAAACGTTGATTTGCCCAATCATCACTAAGTCAGCTAGCTCAACAAATTTTTCCTTTCAAGCCTAGATCATTGGCCTTATCTTTTTCATCATCTAATTTAGATGTCTTAATCATCATCTCATCATTAGTAAATCCACCTATTTGGGTAGCTCCTTAATATTCACTACAAAAAATTCACACATTTGAAGTAGTTAAAATGGTGAATTTGTAGTGGTTAAAACCACCATAAATGACCATTAATGATTATCATTTTTCAAATTTTAATTATAATCCAATTGCCATCAATGTCATTTTCTTATTAATTTAGATGTGCATGCATTAAGGAGGATTTTTTTCTTTTTTAATGTTTTTATTTTTTTTATTATTTTTTGCGTGGGGCCTAGTCAAAATGGGGTGTTCACAGTTGCGCCTCTTTACTTCTTTCGTAGTTGAGAAAAGTGTGATTCTCGTCTATGAAGTAAGTAAAGATAAGAACATATATTTTATCTGGCCAAAAGAATAGAGCGCCCTCCTAGAACTAAAGGGGGTTTGGACAAAATACAGTGTCCATCCCCTCTTCACTTGGTTCAAAAGGGAGAAGAACGCCAGTAGAGCTGGATGATCACCTGAAGTGGAAGTAACGTGCCTAATTATAGAGGACTTTGGTGTTAGAATCAACTGACACCCAAGAGGGGGTGAATTTGGTGTAAGATAAAAACTTCAGAACTTTGAAAATCTTTTCGCATCTTAGTAAAAGCAATAAGTATGAAGGTAATGAATCATAAATCAACAGTTAGATTAAATAATATATACTGGAAATATAAGAGCTTAGTAAAGAGAATATGCAAACTGTGATTTATCCTAGTTCGTTCCAATATGTGATGGCCTACATCCAGTCCCCAGGCTCCTCTTGAGATTTTCAAATCCACTATCTTCTTGTTTAATCCAGGCACAAGAAAAGCCTTTACAATTCCACAAGTTTAGTCGGGTACTTGTGAAACCTTTAACAAATCTCTTACTGAAATACTCCTCTTTATGACAAGTATTACGAGCAGAGCAATCCTGAAAATCTTCCTCTCCTGCTTACTTGTGCTAGTCTTACGAGCAGCAACGTTCTCTCACCCCTATAAGTCTTATGAGCAGCAACGTTCTCTACTGCTTGCACCTTGTAAGTCTTACGAGCAAAATGTCTTACTGGCAATTCTCTCTACAGCTTTGCCCATAAGGAAATCAACCCTCTTAAGGTCCCTCTACCTTGAGATCAACTCAGAAATATAGTTGAAAGTGTTTACAGATTCTCTCACAGAGTGGATATAATGCTCACTAAAGTACAATACAAATAATCACTCTCTCAATGATAAGTAATATAGAAACTGCAGAACAGAGAGTGTTTGGGTAGAAGCAGAGGATTTATGTTTCTATCATTTTTCTCATAGTTGTTCGTTGTCTCAGTTACCCATCGACTTTGAATGCTCTCTTATTTATAGTTGATGAAGATGATGACCGTTGTGAGCATTCGTCCATTGGAGTCCCATTGCTTCGTTTGACCGTTGTGTGTATTTGAACAACTAGCCGCTGTTTGTTGCAGAGCAGAGCATCCCGTTAAAGAGTGGGATGGTTCATTATGAGCTGTACGTCACGTTGTGGAGCGTTGGTGTTTTAGACATTCGTTCATGGTAGGTCAATCTTTTATCGTGGTAGGTAGCCCATACTTAGTGTGTAATGATGCAGCCCGCCATAATTGACTCTTTCGTTTGAATATGTAATCTCAATGTTAAATTTCCTGTTTAACACTGCAAAATGCTTAATCACTAATATGATGAAGTGTTAGTCATGGGTATATTGGATCATTGGTCAAAAGCTGAATTTCTAGCTTCTGGGACTCATCACGTTAAATGACAATATTTGCCATAAATAACCTCCGTTCTTGAAGATGCAATCCAAATGCTTAATCTCCTATTTTACACTTGAAATATATGTTAGTTAACATTTAGGAACAATAACAAGTGAAAACATAATGAATGTATAACATGTAACCACATTTGGATTAATGGCTATGAGAGTCCGAACTTTCTACGTTTTGGTTCTGTCAGGACTTCACTCAAGTTCAATATGGCTCACTCGAGTGCATTTTGTATTTTCACGTTCTGGTTTCCTCTCGGGCAAACACTTGCTGCTCTTTACTCACAGGACTCGAGTGCAATTCTGGACATCACTAGAGTACAACATCTCTCACTCGAGTGCACTACTTGTTTTCACGTACATGCTTCTTCTCAGGATAACACTTTCATGTCAACACTTGCATGACTTGAGTGCAATTATGATCCTCACTTGAGTGTGTTGTTCAATGCTCGAGTGTTTCTAAATATCTCCACACTTCAGCCACTTCTGAACAACACTCGCATGACATTTTTCAAGAGTGCGTTTTTGCACTCGTGAGTGATGTGGGGCCATGTTATACTCAATTTATTTATTTGATTCTAAATATGAAAAATGATGTATCATAAGAAAGCTCTTGCCATATACAGTCCAATGCAAAAAGAATCAGCTCCAAACTCCTTGTATTCTGCAAGTTATGATTGAAAGAGTGTCTATCGCACTAGACTTCACAAGCGTCAACTTCCAGAAGGCATAGCTCCTAGAATATAACTTCAAATTAGGCAAATTACCTATCTATGGAATGTTCTTTGAGTCTAGTTTCATATGGCACTGGTTTTGTCTCAATCTGATGTGTCATTTGTGAGTTATGTCTAAAATACCAAACCTGTCTTGAAAAGTGACGGTGATTTTAGTGTCATCTTCAACGGATCGTATCTCCTTCATCTGAGCTTCTTTCAATATGATTTTACTGTACATTTTTTGTGTTTTGAGTCTTCTTTCATATGCCACCATTTTTAGGTCAATCTGACGTGTGGTTTGAGAGATATGGCTAAAATACCGAACCTCTATCAAGCTGAACGTAAAACAGAGTAGAACAGAGTGCTCCAACACTCGAGTGTGTTCTTGCTTCACTTGAGTGCTACAGTGCTACACTTGCTACAGTGAATATGCACTTCCTCTTTGCACTCGAGTGCTATAATGCTACAGCACCCGTATGCTACAGTGCCACACTCGAGTGCTATGGTGCCTCACTCGAGTGATTGCTACAGTACCGCCGCTACAGTGCCAAACAGTGCCTCAAATTTCTGAAATCTCCAAAATTACTTCTAATAACTTGAATCTTGATATTCTCATAAGATCTTACAAGTTCTTCTTTCTTTCATATCTTCCTTCTTGATTTTCCTCTTGATAATAATTCTCCATAACTCAGTCAAGATAGTTTCTTTTGTTTTCTTGACTACCTTCAATCTTCTTCTTTCTTTGCTTGGCTAATATTCAATCTTCTTTCTTTGCTTGGCTAATCTACAAGTTATGCAACATTAAATATAGTAGTTAGTCAATATAGAAGATTGATATATTACGCAAACTTTTGCTCTTAATATTTCACATTTATATTTTACATCATCAAAACTAATCATATCTAACATTTGGTAGAACGTAAAAGAATTATGCCAGCAGTTACTAAACTTGAAAAAAGGTAGTGCCTACTAAGACACGGCTTTCAAAGAAACTGCATGCCAGAACAGGACTTTGAAAGAATTGTCCTAGCCGTTACTGAGCTTTAAAGGGTGCCTGCAGATATAAGGCTTTAAAAGAATAAAACCTACTACTATAGGGCTATTAAGAGAATTGTGTCATTCGTTACTGGGCTCTAAGGGTGCCTGCCAATACAAGGCTTTAAAAGAATAGTGTTTTCTGTTATAGGGCTTTAAAAGGGTGCCTGCTGATACAGGGTTTTGAAAAAATAGTGCTTGTCATTATAAGTCTTTAAAAGGGTGCTAGTCTTACTCAGATTTGAGGGTGCCCGTTGATATAGGACTTTGAAAAGGGTGCCAACCATTGTTGGGCTTTGAGGGTGCCTGTCGATATAAGGTTGGGCTTTGAAAGGGTGCTAGCCATTACTAGCCTTTAAGGGTGCCTGCTAATACAAGGCTTGAAAAGGATGGCAGCTGATAATGGGCTTTGAGGATGCCTGCCAATATAGGGCATGAAGGGGTGCCAGCCATTATTAGGCTATGAGAGTGCTTGCCGCTACAGGGCTTAAAAGGTTACTAGCCGTTATTGGATTTTGAGGGTTCCTGTCGATACATGGTTTTGAAAAAGGTGTCAGCCATTACTGAGCTTTGAGGGTGCTTGTTGATATAGGGTTTTGAAAAGGGTGTCAGCAAATGAAAATGTGATACCCCTTGGAGTAGTGCTTATGATAATGCCAATGAAGATGATGTCATTAATAATAAAGATGATAGTGATAAGATGATGATGAAGTATTAAGAATGATGTCATGAATGATGATAATGATAGTTGTGATATGATATTAAGCGTGTGATGCCCCGCATAATGAGGTTTTTTATGATGATAAAAATATTGATGAAGATGAAGTTCTAATGAGGAAGTCAAAATTAGTTATGGCAATTATAGTGATGGTGTAACACTAATCACGCAGTGACCCAAACATACAATATGATAAAGACACTAATGATGATGAAGATGAAACCCTAATAGGGAAGTCATAGATGATGATGACAATGGTGGTGATGACATGACATTAAGCACACAGTGCCCCCAAACATGATAATGACACCAATTATGGCAATGATGATGAAGAGGATGATGATGGCCATGACTAGGAGAAGATTATGATAATGGTGAAGATGATTGTAATATACCAAATTTTGTAACGGTGAAAACGTGTAAATATGGAAATAGTGGAATAAAATAAATACTGATATTTATAAATAAAGGTAAAGCCACATTCAGAATTTCTAGATATCCATTGTATCATTCGTGGAGATCAAGATGTCAGGATTGTAAAATAAGAGATAAGTAGTTAGAGGAAAATTCGTCAGTTGCTGCAGTGCACAATATAAACAAGAGCTTGACATGTGTTCCTTAATGATGACAAAGTACAAAGCCACTTTTGTGTTGGCCAAATGAGGAGGTGACAAGTATACCTAATCATTACACCACCTTTATGCCTTTTGTGTTGGCATCCCCGAGCGTGCTACCTAGCGCCTAAGTCCGGGGGAATCCACCAGTCCCTGGTCCGGTCAGGTACTTAACTTTCTCAAACATCAAGCTGGGAGTCTGGGTAAATCGTCAAGCCCCTTCCTTCCCTTGACCATTTAGGTGTACCTAGGAGAGACAAGAAGAAGACCCATTTGCTTTTTGGACACATGCCATATTGTGGAGAAATCACTTGGCACATGGCACCACAAGAAGCAATCAAAGCCAAGATGCAATTTCCTCCTTCTATTTCCCTTTATGAATTCGGCCAAGGGCCAAAGAGAGAAGGGAAAAATATGATTTTAATTCAACCAAAGTGTTAGAGGAGAGAGGAGGAGTGAATAGTAATTTTTTCCTGAACACCAGAACCAATTCTGACCCCGAATCGCCGTTACTATCCGATAAGTCCTTCAGGAAACTTCTTCTACTCACTGTAAGATTTAATTCTATGGTCTCAGATTTCTCATATGAGGCATTTTGTGTCAGTTAGTCAGTCAGAGTGCCACCGAAATACTGCACCTTTTGTAGAAAGGCATTTTAACTGAGTTCTTTTTGGCTCTTGAACCACCCCTAAGTTTTGGCCAAAGGGAGTTTTCGAAGCAAGATGATGTTTTTAATCATGTTTAAGGTGATATATAATGCTTGTTGATTTATTAGACTTATTGGTAGTCAAAAACACAAATTTGGTTTTTTGTTATTTTTGGGGAGCAGTTTCAGTTAGGAGCAAAATTGGGTGAAGCTGTTTGATAGGTATTAGGAAGGATTTGGATAAGTACACTAGAAGTTATGAGTGTTTGAAGTTAAGCCATTAAAACTTGTCAAATTTTCTGGCAGCGGGGGAAAAAGGGAAACTGGGATGTGTAAGTGGTCAGGTAGCTATTAGAAGTATTTTTTCTTTAGTATAGATTTAATAAGTGACACATAGGATTTGGAATCACTTTAATTGGATTTTCTTAGCTCAAGATATGAATTTTCAAAGATTATTGAAAATTCTGCCACTTTTTGGTAATTGTATGAAAATTTAAGTAAAGTGCTTTTGCAATAAAATTGGACCTTTAAGGGTTAAATTAAACATTTGGGGTTAGCTTGGGCATATTAGCTACACATTGGGCCTAATGTAGTGACCCTAATGATAACCAACATAAGAAAATGATTTATGAAAGAATTGGAGTAAGTAATAACTCATCGCCCATAAATTATAATTTATAGGATTTGATATTTGCTTGGGATGCCCGAAGTATGTCAACCGAGATTGAAATTTGAACAAATTGTTAAGTAGTAACTATTCCCTCACATATTATGTGATATGTTATATATATATATATATATATTTGTACCAACGTGAACTTAAGCATGCAGATCACAAGGGCTTCGGCCTAGTAGAACACCTAGCGCTGTGGCAAGGGATAGTTGTCCCTGAATTTACCCAAACTTTATACTATTTGCATATCTGGTATTGGTGCTTATATGCATGTGGTGAATTATTTTTGAATATTGAATATTCTGCTTGTATGGTAATCATGATTGATGTGACATATTTCATATATGCATTTTATATGAGTGATATGTGTTACTACTAAGATTCTTTGAATCTCACCCTATTTTTCCAAAACAAATTTTTAGCTCAGGTAGGTAGTTCCTCAAGTAAGAAGGTAATCATGGGTGAGTAAAGTGAAGGACTTAGAACTAAATTTCCCTGTTAGTTATCTATAGTTTGGAAAATTGTACTTAATTTGTAATTAAGTGTAGTCAGTCCCATACTGGCGAGTCAGTAGACATGTAAGTAAGCGCCTGTATATAAGCAAATGCACAATGACAATCGAACCAATAGTGGACAGCCGTCCACCTAGGGCCGTTAATTAATCATAGTAGTTTGGTTCCAACAAAGAACATATTGGTAAAACTCTGATATGAAGAAATGAACCTAAAACGAATGGCTTAAAATTAAATTGTAAAATAATATAAGGCCAAATCTAAAAATGATTTTTGAAAAGATTTTTTAAAACCACCTGAATGTTGTTCCACACTCTACTTGAAGTTAGAACTCCCGCTGTTCACAAAAAATTTCCGGTCGCCTTTTTTAAAGATATTATTGTAATTAAGCCATCTATACTCTTTGAAAATGAAGGTGTTACAAGGATCATGATGAAGGTGATGATACCAATAATGATAATGGTAGTGAAGATGAAATCCTAATGAGGATGATGAACATAATGATAAAGATGAAGTACTCATATTAATTACAATAGTAATGGTAGTGGTATTGTGACACTAATCATATGGTGCCCCAAATATGCTATATGTTAAATGATTATGATAGTGATAAAAAAATCCTAATGAGAATGACGACAAATAATGATGATAATGAAATGCTAATAAGGATGATAATGATAGTAATAAGGAAATGATGAAATGAGGATGATTACAATGATGATGATAATAAAATTCTAATGAGGATGATGATGATAATGATGATAAGAAGATGATGATAGCGATAAGGAAATGATGAAATGAGGATGATGATGAAAATGATGAAGAGCTAATAAGGATGATAATGATGAAAACGGGATGAAGATGATAATGGAAATTATAAGGAGATGATGATAAAAATGATGAAAAGCTACCTGACCAATGATGTTGCCCCTAGCCTCAGTCCTATTCAGAACCCCCTTACTCATATGTTCATGTAGGATACCATTCATGTTTAGGCCATTATAACTCTTTTAGGTTTGCCCCAATCTTAGCAAAGGCCAATTTTGAGACAATGCAAGACATAATCGCAATGGGAGCCTCATTTAATGTGGCTGAAAAAATTAATTCCAAATTTACCCATTCCCAATTTATGAAATGGCATGCAATACTTGTTAAGTAGGATGAGGGTATGATTGATGCAAAGCCCAAGAAGAGTTTGCCCATTTTGAAAAAATATTACAATTTTTTCTTTGAACATAACTTAGTGCTAACTCTTGATTAAAAAAAGGACTTTTGAACAATAAGCCAAATTTTGAATATTCAACTTTTTCCTTAGCCTATTTTAATTTGCATTGCACATGAAATTTTTTTTTAATA
Source organism: Inga leiocalycina (assembly GCA_963242795.1). Classification (NCBI taxonomy): domain Eukaryota; kingdom Viridiplantae; phylum Streptophyta; class Magnoliopsida; order Fabales; family Fabaceae; genus Inga; species Inga leiocalycina. Next base: position 51,040,212 of record OY725321.1, read on the forward strand.
TCTTCATCTTTAATGCTTGTGTAGTCAATTTTGTTTTTTAAAAAAATCATTTAACAATGCCATTGTTGTCCTGAGAAATAGATTAGGGCAATAGAATTGAGGGGAGCCCTAAATTCTAACTTAGTTCCCTTTATTGAAAGGCAAATAGAAGGATGGTAATGTCTTAAATGTGAAGTGATAGAGCTAGGAAAGGCTCACATATCGCACTAGGAGTATAAAAGTATTAAAATTGAAGAATTCCTTAGACTCAAATGCTTGAGGAAAGACCTCTGAGCATAACTCAAAAAACTAGCAAGGTGTTACCATTCGATCATGAAATCTTAGGAATTAAAATATAGAAGACAATGTCCAAGTCATAAGAATAGAGGATCAAGGCATTGTTATCTAAATCATTTCACTAACCTTAAGTTAGCTAGTATCAAGGTAAAAGATTTAACAAGAATGTAATATCCTAATGATTTCCTCATCAGGTATAGTGTTTACTCTCACTACTTAGTGTTTGTTGTTAGTGTTTTCTCTCTATATCCAAATTGTCCAATTCCTATTCCATAAGCTTGGCAACAATCTAAGTTCTCCATCACTTAAATAGCCATATGCTAGCATAGATCACAAGGACTTTTTATGTAGACATGGGGTACAAACAAATGGTAAAGAGAAGATGAAGAATATCCAATTCTTGTTCTTATGTATTTATTCATCTCTTTTGCTTTTTTTCCCTTGTCTTTTTTGTTTCTTTCTTTCTTCCTTCTTCTTCTTCTTCTTTTTTGCTCTAACTTTTGCCTAAGAAGCCTTTTTGGGTTTTCAACTTAGCAAGCTTTCTTTCTTTCTTCTTTTTTCTCTTTTTCCTTTCTTTTTTCACTATTTCTTTGCCTTTCTTTATTTTTAGCCACTTTTTAAACTTTAAAATATCCAAAAGTGAGCATCCTTATAACCAAATTACCTTGACAACCTCAAAAATTATGGGAATGTACACATACTCTCTTACCAAAAAGATAGGGTGCTCTTAGATACAAAAAGTACCCTGAGTAGAAGATAAAGGATATCTAAGAACCAAAGTAGATACTCATGATAACTAAGGGCAATAAGAACCAAACATAGAGTCAATCAAGTGTATACTCTAAAGGCCTTAAAACAAAAGAAAATTTTATTGAAGCTCTTTCCATGTTTCCCTTGATATTTGCCCATCTTTCTTTTGATTTTTTCTATTTTCTTTTCTTTTTTGTTGCTCTAACTTTTGCTTAAATTGCCATTATGGGTTTTCAACTTAGCGAGTTCTTTTCTTTTCTTTTTTCTCTTTTTCTTTCAACTATTCATTTTTCAACAAGATTCACCTCATTGCCTTAACAATTTTCAAAGTATACACATGCTCCTCTAATTAGGAAGAGTGAGTCCTCTTAGACGGAAAAAAGAAATTTGAATAAGGGGTAAGAAACATATTTGTAGTTTCTACATGCTAAGGGATAGGAAAAGAATATCACACAGGCTCAAATGTCTGTCATGTAAGGGTAGTTATTTCGCTTTGTCTTGATTAAGGATGAAAAATGAATGCCTCGGTCCTCTATATATTAAGCAAATGAACATCAAATCTAACCTCAAACAAGATAAATGTCAAGTTCTAGATTGGGTGAAGGATAAGTGGTACACGCATGAAAATGAAATCATATCAATAAACTCAAATCCTCACATGGCTTGTGTAATCATCATCATATAGTATCCAAGTTAAACAATTTACCCTTTAAAACTAGCCTCATCAAAGTGGGGTCGAGTCATTTTCAAAACTAAGCTTTTCCAGAGTATGATATTACCTCTATACAAGCAACTTGTACAAAACAAGTTTTTTAGATGCTTGACAGTTTCCTCCAATAAAGAATAATACTCCCAGAAAGTGAAAGGAGAGATAAAAATCTTAGCCTTACATTAGGAATAAAAAACAACCACTTATGGGATTTATGTGAAGGAGAGATGACATGGATAAGGGTAAATGAAGTCATTTTTAAGGAAAGGTATTCTATGCAAGCAATATTAACTGAAGATATGACTGCATTTTTTTTCATTTTTCATTTTCAGTTGCATGCTCATTTTCCCCCTTTTTTGCCTCCTTATTCAGTGATGTTTAAGTTGAACTGTTACAATGAGAATGCCAATGAATGATGAAATAAGGCCTCATGAGCCCAAAAAGAGTTGTGCCATGCATGTTATATGAGTGATGAAATGTGCTTCAGGTTTTGATATGGGTGATGAATATTAAAAAAAGGAATCTCACCTCTTCAAGGAATCCATTACCTCATAAGGAGAATAAAGTGCCCATTAGCCTGCTAATAGCCCAAGCCATCATACAGCTAAGGGTTTTAAAAATGATTATTATGTCTAAGGCCCATATCAAATAAATGTAATTACCTATGCATGATGTATTGATGCCATGTGTGTAACACCCCAAATTTTGATTAAGGGCTAATGAGAATTATTGAGAATGTAATCGTGGATTAAATTTGAATTAATGCGTATTTATGACGATATTATCTGATATGTTATAATTGATGGAAAATTGATAGAATGGAAATATTGGCCATAAGTTAGTAGTTAATGGGGAAATTAATTACTAACTAAGAGAAAAATGAGAAGTGTGATTAAATGGCTAATGGAGGGATTAGAGTAGCTAATTGGAGGCTTATTATATGAGAGCCAATGGGAAGAAGACATATGGCAAGTTGGTGTAGGGTGAGGAGTTGAGGAAAAGTTAAAAGAAGATTTTAAACATTTCTCTCTCCTCTCTTCCCTCTCTTCACGCTAAACAAGTATGGTGGGAGGGAGTATGATTATTTGTCATCTCTTCACTCTTCCTCACTCTGATCTCTCTCGTTCTCTCTCTTCTCTTCTCATCCAGTACCATGAAGACCAAAAGGGCAGGAAGAAAAGCTTGAAAAGGTAAGGGAAAATGGCCTCAAATGCTCAAACTCATTTCTCTAAAATTGTTCCTTGAATAAAGAGCTTTATTTTGATGGTTGTAGTGTGTCTATTAGTATTGGTTTGTGACTCCAAGAAATTGTGAAAGTTGGAGAATAAAAAAGCTTCTTTAAAGAAGTTGATAAGGTGAGTTTAAGAGACCTATCTATCTAAGTTTTATGCCAAATGGATTTAACTTTAGATTTCTGGAAATTTTTGCCTAATTTTGAAAATGAAGGTTAATGGGAAGTTTGGTATGTTATTTGGCATGGAAATGGTATGTTTGGAATGTATATGGATAGATAGGATTGATTTGAGATTAAATGATTGAGTTTAGTGATTTTGGAAATTTAGTGTTTATTGTTGCCCAAGACCAAAGCATGATAATGGAGTAGGATTTTGACAGTTTTGACACTTCCATTGGATTATTTGGGTGTTTTTATGTGAAAGTAGCTTTGGTTGAAGTTTTGGGTCTTTTGGAAACTCTTGGTAAAAATTCTGGAAGTGCTGTCATTGTTTATGCGTTGCTAGTTTCTGATAGGATCACTCGAGTGATCTGGGGTTCACTCGAGTGAGGGATGAATATCACTCGGATGAGGTTGGGTTTCACTCAAGTGAGGTAGTGTAACTTCGCATCTTCCCTTTAATTTCTATGTGCACTTCAGTGAAAAGGGCAAGGGTGTTGGCTCACTTGTGAGTGAAATGAATCATCACTCGAGTAAGCCTTCTCTCACTCGATTGAGGGTGTATTTGACACCCTAAACCTGTCTCTTGGGTTCTCACTTTTTGGACTTCACTCTCTAGTGCCCGAGTGAAGCATTTGGCTATCACTCGAGTGAGGTCTTGTGCGCTCAAATGTCCCTATCTCTGAAAAATTATTGTGCTCTCGAGTACTCACTCGCTATCCTTCACTCTCTTATACCCAAGTGCAAACTGTACCATCACTCGAGTGAGGCCATCTTCACTCGATTGTCAGTGCCCTATCACTCGAGTGAGGCCACTTTCACTAGAGTAAAACAGTGAAAAATGTTGGTGTTTGTGTTTCCAAAAGGGGATCCCTGGGGTAGTTCCTCCAACCCCTTTAGGGCTTTTATTAGAGGCATATATGAGTACTTAAGAGACAGTAATGATAACCAATTTAAGTATTGTGAAGATATTGAGTATTGGAATAAGTTGTAATGCATCATCCTTAATTATAACTTTAGGATTTGATATTTGGCCGAAGCGTAGAAGGCCCGTGCCTGCTTAAGAACGGAAAGACAAAGGTAGTGACACTTTATCCTATATCATGTATATTGCATTACTTGTTTGCATTAGTCATTTAATACAATGAAGGGACGTGGCGAAAGCCCAGCCTTGAATACAGATACAGTGAAGGGACGTGGCGAAAGCCCGGCCTTGAATACATATACAGTGAAGGGATGTGGTGAAAGCCCGGCCTTGAATACAGATACAGTGAAGGAATATGGCGAAAGCCCGGTCTTGAATACAAATACAGTTGAGGTGACGTGGCGTAAGCCCGGCCTTGTATATTGATTGATGCATTGTGATATATGTTTACTTGCTTTGTTTATATGCATCATATACGTAAACTGTTGCTACTGAGATTCTTTAAAATCTCATTCTTTCCAAATAACATTTTTTAGGCAGGGCAAGTGGATCAAGAAGCAAGCGAGTGGATAAGGGCAATTAGGACTGCCGGTGGTAGTCTTAGTTAGATATTTTGGTTTTATACTGAACTGGTTATCATTTTGGATAAATGTATATATTGAATAGCTTATAGTATTATAGTTTTGTGTAATCCCTGGTATGGATATTGAGATGGGCAACAATGGCTTGTATAAACTTTTTGATTAATGTAATTATCCCCGGTAAATGTCAGGAATCGTGCTTACTCTGATATTATACATGTGACAAACCGAATAGGCCTATTGATTTTATGAATGAATGAATAGAGATCTGTTAGTACAAATGTTTCAAAAAAATTTTAAATTATCACGGATCTCTGATTCAATTATGAAACACATTTTAAACACTAATCACGGCCTTGATTGTGGCGGGAGTTACAATGTGAGCCCTATCTCTTATTCAGATATTTTCTAACATGCTAGATGTGATAGGGTCATAGTCTTTTTGGGTCATAAACCCTTACACTAAGGTTGACTATCTAATGCATACATCATCCTTATGATATATCTATATGTGGAGTGATGTTGAATACATACTCAGGTGAAGCAACAATTAGTTGCTTGATCCTATGGGTTTCCTTGATTATGCATGGATAACAAATAATATTGTTAACAATAAATACCCTATAATGTCCTATTTTAGGAATAACCCTAGGTTAGGGGATATCTACCCTAAGAAAGGCAGGTACTAATTAATTAGCCAAGTCAATAATTTCTACTAATATGTGTCATAGTTTCAAGGTGGTTCTAATTTGTTAGAACCGGCTGACACTAAAAAGAGGGGTGAATTAGGTGTATGATAATAAATTAAAAATTTTTAAATCCTTTTTGTATCTTATCAAATCAATAAGTATGGAAGTATAAAATCACAAGCAATTATGTAAATCATATATACTGGAAATATAAGATCTTAAGGAAAAGAATATGCAAACTATGATTTATCCTGGTTTGGTCCAATCTACAATGACTTATGTCCAATCCCCAAGCTCCTCCTAAGATTTTCAATCAACTATCTTCTTATTTAATCCGAGCATGAGATAAGCCTCTAAAATCCCACAAGTTTAGCCAGGCGTGAAGCCTTTTACAAATATCTCACTAAGATACTCCCCCTCACGGCAAGTCTTATGAGCAAAACAATTCCAAAGACCTTTCTCTCCTGCTTGCCCCTGCAAGTCTTACGAGCAGTAACTTTCTCTACTGCTTACACCCATATAAGTCTTACGAGCACAACCTTCTCAAGTTCCTTCTACCTTGAGATCAATTCAGAAATGCAATTGAAAGTGTTTACAAACTCTCTCATAAAGTAGATATGATAATCACTGAAGTACAATACAAATAATCTCTCTTTATAAGGTAAATGATATTAAAAGTAGATAAACAGAGAGTTTTTGGGCAGGAATGGATGATTCATGATTATGGCATGTTGTTTTGTTTTATTGTCTGCTTGAATCACCTATATTTATAGTTGAATAGGATATGACCGTTGTGAGTATTTCAACCCATCCGTTGAGTCCTATTTCTAGTCTTGACTGTTATGATGTTTGAAAAACTAGTAATTATGTTAGATGCTCCTTACACTCCATGAAGTCACTTTTGCCAAGCTGTGTTAATCCTTGTTTGATCACCTGGAAAATGCTTAATCACTAATATGATGATGTGTTAAAGTGATTAGAAGCAAGAAAAATGAGTTACACAACCATTCCTATGATTTTTAGGAGTTACAAAGTGTTGATCTGTTTTCCAGAAAAAGCAGCACTGGAAGTGCAGGAAGTGCACTGGAAGTGCATGTTGCACTTTCCGCCAACACTTGAGTATAAACTAGAAGTGCAAGAAGTGTAGGTTGCACTTTCTGCCAACACTGGTGTGCAACTTGCACTTGTAAGAGTGTAGAACTAAACTCAAGTGATAAGGCTTATAGAACTCAAGTGCTTCCTTCAAACTCATGTACATCAGATAATTTTCATGTTTCTTCATTAGCTTCTGCATCAAACTTGTAAGAGTGAGAAATCAAACTTGACTATTGCCACCTACATAACTCAAGTACTTCATCCACACTCGAGTACATCAGCAAAAATTTGACTTTCTGAACCAGCTTCTTCTAACGCTTGCAAGAGTGTGAAGCTATACTCGAGTGGTCTAGCTTCCAAAACTTGAGTACAACATCCAAACTCAAGTGTATCTCATTTGTTCAAATTCTTGTTTTCTCTTGAGAACACACTTGCAGGGGTTCACTTTCCAAACTTGAGTGCTTCTAGGACCAACACTCAAGTGTTGTTCCATAACTCAAGTGCTTCACACATTTTTTATTTCTGGCTTAAGTCTTTATGAAACACTCGCAAGAGTGCAAATACAAACTCAAGTGAAACTTGAACCACAACTCAAGTTCTCATGGTGAACTCGAGTTCTCATCATACATGATCTATTCATTTTGACTCTAAATACGAAAAATAACCTATCATTGAAAAGCTCTTGTGCCTATATTCCTATGCAAAAAGAATCAGCTTCAAACTCATTGAATTCTGCAAGTTATGATCAAATAGTGTCAAATTTTACAAATGACCTATCCATAGAAATCTCTTTAAGTCTAGTTTCATATGCCACTGGTTTCATCTCAATTGGACATGTAGTTTAGGAGTTATGTTCAAAATACTAAACCTGCTTTAGAATATGATGGTGATTTCAGTGTCAACTTCCAAAACTCATCTCTTTCATGTGAACTCCTTTGATGGTGATATTGTTGTTCATTTGATGCATTAGGAGTCTAGTTTTATATGTAACTGGTTTTAGCTCAATCGAAAGTATGGTTTGAGAGATATATCCAAAATATTGATCCTCTATTAGGCAAAATAAAAACAGAGTATAAAAGAGTGCTTTCACACTTGAGTTCTCCACCAAAACTCAAGTTCACATGGCACTGCACTCGAGTATGGATGCAAAACTTGAGTGCATCATCTCTGGAGGTGCCATAACTTCCATATAAGTTATCCTAGCTTCGTATTAACCCATTCCAACCACCATTTGATCATAGAAATCTCCAGTATCACTTTTAAGAGTTTGAATCTTGATATTCTCACTAGATATAGCAATTTCTTCTTTCTTCAATCTCTTTCTTCTTGATGATCATTCTCCATAACTCAACAAGATAGCTTCTTTATTATCTTCAACCTTCCTCTTTCTTTGCTTAACTAATCTACAAGATATTTCACATCAAATAGTAGTTAGTCAATATAGAATATGAGTATATTATGCAAACTTTTTGCTCTAAATATTTGACATCATCAAAACTAACCATATCTAACATAATTCTCATAGACAAAGTTCTCTTAACTGCCCCTATCGTAGAGATGAAGACCCCATATGATGAAATTAACCTTCAGGGGGTTCTGAAAACCCCACAAAGATTAACCTTGTCAAATCAGTAACAGCTAAGATGCAGTCTTCACAGTAACCTCAAGGGGTTCTAAAAACCCCATAGGGAGATCGATAGAAACTTCTGCTTACCTAAAGAACTCACAGACTTAGGCAGAGGGGCCAAAATGTGTATGAGGAGAATAGTGTATGTGTTTAATGTTTGTGAAGAGCATACCAACCTATAGGCCTAGGTTCTACCCAACAGTTATCTGCTAAGCAAATCACAAGACAGATAGAGAAAAAGAATAAATGAATAAATAATTCAATAAATAAAAACAAATAATAAAAAAATAAAAAGGGTAATTAAAATAAAATTAAGGCCATATTATTTTTAAACACTTACTTTAAATAGGCTTGACTCTCAAATCGTCCTTAGTGGAGTCACCAAGGTGTAGCACCCAAAATTTGGAAAATATGGAGCCGCCACCAAAATTTAAAAAGGGATAATTTTAGAAACCTTTTTTTGAAAAAATGAAAACTAGATAGGGTTCGAGAGTTGATTGTGAGTGGGGAAGCTGTTAGGCACCCCATAGCACCTATTCATGAGAAAAGCTACCCTAAGTCAATTATTTAAAAATGAATATGACCCTTAATTTTATTATAATTACCCAAATAAGAAAAGAAATTAAGAAACTATTTACAAAAAAATAAATTAATAAAGGAAAATTTGTTTATTTACAAAGTTAGACTTGACCTAAAAAGAGAGCCTAGGGCCTATGTACCCTTTAGAGGGATTAAAGCTCACATAGTTCGAGACAGAAATGCGTGTCACTTTGTTTATGTTTTTAGTGGAGTAAAAGAAATGAAAAGAAAGAGGGATAAGTGGTACAATCACATGAGATTAAAAGGATTAAATAGAAAAAATAACAAAAAAAAAGAATAGAAAGGAAAGACATAAGTAGACAAGGAAGGGAAAAGAAGAACAATCAAATAATCTAAATTATATTGGATTGCACCCTCTAGCAATTAGTGTTGTGGCTCACAAAGGTGACAACAATCACAAGAGCATATGCTTTCTTTGGGCATAAAGACGAAACAATAAAAATAGAAGAGAGAGAAAATGAAGAATAATAAGAAAACAAATCAATCCGACTTTCATATTGGATTCACCCTCTAGCTATTGATGTTTTAAGCTTGCATATGTGATAATCATTACAAGAGTATAGGCTTTCCTTGGATTTTTTTTGAAAAAAAGTATAAGAAAAGGAAAATATAAGAGAGAAGGAAAATGAAGAACAATAAGAAAATAAACTAATCCTCATCATATTGGATTTCTCCCTCTAACCATTGGTGTTGAATCATCACATATATGACAACAACTATAAAAGCATAGGCTTTCTTAGAGGATATGAGGAAAAACAAGATGCAAAATATGAATAATAGATTTCACTCTCATCATTTCTTTTGTCTTTGCTCTCCTAATTTCTTTTTTATCTTTTCTCTCCCAATTTTTTTTCTTGCTTCAACCCTTGCTCTCCTATTTATAGTCTCAAGGTAGGGTTTTCTTCATAAATGCTCATTCTTTTTTGAATTTTCATTTTTTAAAATTTTCTTTTTGTATTTTATGTTAATAAAACTTCCTAACTTGACCTAATAAACATTAATGGGAGAATTTTTTAAAAAAATTTCATTTTTTATTTTTTTTAATTATGTTTCCCACAAGTAATTTCCTAATTTGATCATATCAACATAAATTAGAGATATTTCTTATTTTTTTTGTTATTTATTTATTTTTTATATTTTCATTACAAGCAATTTCCTAATTTAAATCTATCAACATGAATGAGAGATTTGTTTTTTCATTTTTTAAATTTCTACTTTTTTTTCTCTGCCATAATGACTCCACACTAAGTTTACTAATCGGTATATCAATCAACATTAATGAGATTAATTATTTTGAAATTGTTGCCATTTATTAGAAATTTCAATTGCAAGACAATCACTATTAATGATGATCATTTTTCAAATTTCAATTATAATCCAATCACTATCAATGTCATTTTCTTATTAATTTAGATGTGCAATCATCAAGGAAGATTTTTTTCTTTTTTCATGTTTTTTTATTTTTTATTTTTTGGTGTAGGGCCTAGACAAAATGGGGTATTCACACCAATATTAAGGAAGTAACTGACTAAGTAGAAATACTAATGGTGAGTTGAGAATTAATGACTCTACATTAGATGATGAACAACATAGGGCTGGTGATTTAGACTTGGAAGAACAAAGTTGTTAACCTAGATGACTAAACGTTGATTGTAACAATTCCTCTGTTTGGATGAGTGAATGTTGATGCATGATATATTTTTATAAATTTGCACCCATGTTCACTCATTCAAAAGTTGATTTATCCAATCATCACTTAGTCAGCTAGCTCAACGAATTTTTCCTTTCAAGCCTAGATCATCAACCCTACCTCTTTCATCATCTAATTTAGATGTCTTAATCATCATCTTGTCATTAGTAAATCCACCTAGTTGGGTAGCTCCTTAATATTCACTACAAAAAATTCACACATTTGTAGTGGTTAAAATGGTGAATTTGTAGTAGTTAGAACTGCCATAAATGACATTAGTAGCAGTTACGCGAACTATCACAAAATACACTATTGCAAATAGTTTTGTAGTGATTTTGTTTATGTAAACCAAACCACTACTATGTGTGTAGTGGTTCAAACCAATCGCTATAAGATATGCATCTATAGCTTAGACGTTCTAGGAGTATCTTGTAGCGATTAATAAATTGCTATAACTGTCATTTTAATTTAAGGGATTAAATATTTGAAAAATATTTTTTTGCGGCGGTTGGCAGACCGCTACAAATATTGGCGGGAAATGAAATTTGAAAATTTAGCACAAAATTTGTAACAGTTGCCCAACAACTACTAATAAATTTCAAAAATTTTAAATAAGGACCCAAACATTTGTAGTGGTTGGGCAACAACTACTAATACTTAATGAAATTTCAAATTGTTGAACCAAAAATTTAAATTTGAATTATGTAGCGGTTCATGTAGAGGTTGTCAAAATGTTTCATAAATTGGGGGGGGGGAAGCTGCATGAATTATTTTTTTCAATTTATTTTTCTAATATTATTTTGAATGGTTTATCATTTAAATAATGATTTAAATGATAATAATTATTATTTGAGGAGAATGATTAAACTAATTTAGATAATTAAGAATACTATGCATGTCCCAATTCATCTTCTCAATGCGTAGGTAATAATGATTTAGGTTCTTCACTTTATGAAATTGAAGTTCAAGATGGAGAGATATATTTGTTTATGCAAGGAATATTGAAAATATAGAGGAAGGAAGTAAAACCTTGAATTTCTATAGAAGGAAAAAATTAGTATAAGAATTATATGAAGATGCAAAATAAATTGAAATGATGAAATCAAGATTTGAGAGAGAAAAATTTTCCTTATAAGCTTAGCTCTTCATCCAGATGATTTGAACAAAGGAGAGAAAAATGAGAGTGGAGAGAGGTTGGAAGAAATGGAAAGGCAAGAAATGAGGTGTGATAGTGGTATTTATAGGAATCTCGCAAGACATTTGTAGTGGTTAAGGTGATAGTGTTTGCGCCTCTCATATTAACATAATAAACCTAATGTGCCTCTGAAGCAAGAATATATGGCTCATTATCTTCAAATTGACTGGTAGAAATTTACTGATGTGATGCCTAATTCGTCTAATCATAAGTCCTCGTGAAGTTATTGTATTTGCCCATAAACACTTGAAGAGCATCACGGTGAAACGACCTTGGTAATTTAGTTCAATGACATCAACAAGCTTTTCACAATAAGGGATGCCTCCAAACTGCATGTTGCCATCACCACTGCTTGTATAATTCCTTGTCCCAAAGGTGCCATAAACTCCCAAGTTTTGGGTTAACAATCCTTAATCTTATGAAACCATGCAAAACTTCAAACTATTAGCATTGTATGTAGTAAACCTCATAGCATAGTCAAGTGGGTCGATTGCGAAAGCTTTGAAGTCTGGTGAGTGTGAGTTGTGGTCATTTAGTATTCGGCGCGCAAACTAACTAGGGAATTCTTGGTGGACTTTTTTATCAATTTAGATTATATTTGTGTGCGAATATTGAGTTGACACTATTAGATCTCATGTTTTGATGATAACAAAGAATGGTATGAAAAAGAATTGATTAATAAATAAGTTTGAACAAAGTAATAACAGGGAAGAGCATCACTTGAAGTAAGCATTGGTGTAATGAAGAAAGGCCAAGAGAAAAAGCTGAGAAACTTGATCTGAAGCAAGTTTTCTAAGGTATTACTCGAGTATGTACTCGAGTAATGAGACAAAACTTGGAGTAACCAGAGTCACCTTCCAGTAACCTGCCAACGTTATTCGAGTAAGTACTCAAGTAATAGTGTAAATGTTTTCAAGTGGCTCTCGGCCTGCCAATGTTACTCGAGTAACCAGGTAAATACTTGGAGTTGCTCTCGGCCTGCTAACGTTACTCGAGTATGTACTCAAGTAACCATGTAAAAGTTTTCAAGTTGCTCTCGGCCTGCCAATGATACTCGAGTATGTACTCGAATTACTCTATTTCAGAAAATGTGTTGCTCTCGGCTTTTTTTACCCTGCCAATGTTACTCGAGTAACTCACTGAGGTAAGCAAAAACCTGAAGGTAGTACTCGAATAAACTTGATCTAATTTTATCTCATTTTCCTCAAGTCATTACTCTAGTATGTAAATATTTAATGTTTTATTCTAAGTGGATTACTCGAGTAAGTACTCGAGTATGTAATGTTATGTTTGAAGGAAAACCTCAAGTCATTACCCGAGTAAGTTATGCACAAAAAGTAAGTTTACTCGAGTAACAAGGTAATCAAACTTGAAGTGCTCTCAGCCTTGAAATCCTGCCAACATTACTGGAATAAAGCATCGAGTAAGCAAAAGTTTATTTGGAGGTTTACTCGAGTTGGTACCCGAGTAACCTATGAAGTTATGAGTGCATTACTCGGTAGGTACCCGAGTAAACAACTATTTCCAAAGGTTTGATATTTTGTTTATTCCATGCACGGTAGTAATCTCATACTTGTTTGTTGACTTGCAGTTCATTAAAGCTTTCTCGATGATACTCGAGTAAACTTTAAGGGATACTCGAGTAGCTACTCGAGTAAGCAAACCTAGAAATTCAGAAATCATTCCAACGTTCAATATTTTGCTTCCTATATGATTAACCTTTCATTGTATTAGTATTCTTAGCTTATTTACAGATAAACAATGAAGAGATCATATCAAATAAGGAAAGTCAAATGAGAAGTTCAAATGCCACCTATCGCCAACGGATATTTTTCAAATACTGGAAAATTCAATAGTGGCTGCGCATTCTCCAACAAACGAGAAGAAAATGTTCCAACGGTCTTCACCAACATATCTATATAAATGGGAACCTCCAAACAGAGAAAGAACAACAAGATCACACACAAACATATCATCAAGTTCACTACTCTGTTTTACATTATATTTGTAACTCTGTACTTCAGTGATTCTTATTCACTCTTGAGAGAGATATTTCATTCAAACTCAATATTTGTTATTGAGAAAACTTAAGGTTGTGGAACCTTGAGTTGGGATTGGATTACAACTTGTAAGGGGGAGCGAGTGTCCAGGTGAAGGAACTTGCTTGTACTGAGGTGCCAAGAACCCACTGAATCTTGGAAGTTATAGTGAAACTCTCAGAGAAGCTTTGAGGACTGGACGTAGGTCAAAGTGGTTGTGACCGAACCAGTATAACTCCCGGTGTACACTTCGGTGATATTTCTCCTTACTCCTTACTGTTTTAATTTCATTGTCAAATTTTATATTTGCAATGAAATTTTTAGTATCACCCAATTCACCCCCCTCTTGGGTGAAACACTTGCTCTAACAGACACTACAAAGTACCATGGCTTACCAGTTTGCCATTTAGCGTGAGTCATACCATTTCACATTTATAGTGGTTTGCCTAAAAATTGCTACAAGTCCTTGATATTTGTAGTGATTTTTTGTAATAGCTATAATTTAACCACTACTGAAAGGCGGTCTTTTTGTAATTATTGTCCTTCACTTTGATTTTCTTCTCCAACAATACCCTATCACACGATCATATTTAACCATATAAAATAGAGTTCTCAAATTTGTATATCAAATATGTTAGACTCAGCTTCATTAAATAAGAGTCTTCCTTCTATCACCTAAAACCAAGGTAGACCAGAGCCATATTCTATTTGAAGCCTAAAAGGGTCAAAATGCATAAGATTAGTAAATTTAACACCTAATCCAAGGGTCGCTATATTCTATTTGAAGCCTAAAAGGGGTCAAGTGAACATAAGTACAAGTAGGAAATATTCTTGTTATTTATGTGGATGTAAAACAAAAAAAAAATCTAAACTTTCATGTATCATAAGCTGTGTAGCACGGACAAAAAAAGTGGAGGGAAGAAAAGGTACATGAGGTAAGTTCAACACCGACGCTGAAGCCATAACCGGAGCACTGGAAGTCTTGACAAGAAAGCCCACATAATCAATGTTGTGTCTACCATTATCTTTCCTTTGCATATATATACTCAGGGTTTCGACAAAGAAGGAAGAGGAGAAAGCATCATTAACAACTAATTAAAACCTCCATGCAAGCAAAGACAACAAAGGAGAACACTTACAAAAGAGGGCGAGCGAGGGTTTGTGAAAGCCAATGATGGTCGTTTAACACGAGAGCGCAACAAAGTGTGAGAGAGGGAAAGTGTGACAAAAATAAAGACCATGCCATCTTGACGGCACAGAGAGAGAGAGAGAGAGCATAGTAGCCAGAGGAGAGAGAGTCGCACGACTCCACGAGGCGGGAGATGAAGTCTAAGACCAAAAGTGCGTACAAATAACTAGGGAAAACTTTTCTAGACTGGTCCTCCTTACAACTAATCTAAATACTTAGAAAATATGTCTATGATAACAACTAGACAGGCTTTCATAACAATCAATCTAATGTTTAATTTTTAAAAATAGTTTCAGAAACAAATTTCTCCCCATCGTCATCACTATTCTTACCATCTCTCTTCTTCAGCTGGTGTCATCGCCAAATCTATCAACCATCCCTCCTCTTCTAGGGTTTCGTAGGGGGAGAGGGGAGAAAGAGAGGAGAGTCAAATTTATTCAATTGAGAGTGCGTGAGGTTAGAAAATTGAAGAGAAAGATTAATTTAGATTTAAATATAAAAAAATTACTGACACATAGCTTTAAATAAAGGGAAAAAATAACAGACAAAGAATAAATTTGGAATTTGGAATTTAAAATGCTTTTTGGGATTTGAATTTTAAAAGAAGATAACACACATATAAAAATAGTTTTTGGTTGCTTTTTCGAGGGCTCAATGCTGAATAATTCATGCTTGGCTTAAAGTTAGCAGCCCAAGACAAATATTTTAATGCAACAGTATTGCATCGGCATATATAAATAGTGAAATGAGTTTTAAGCCGATAACAAGTTGCCTCGTGGAATGACTCCACCAAACACAAATTATATTTATATAAATAGTTGTTTGTGATGCCTTTGAGTTGAATTATTATAAAAAAAGGAAAATCGGAGAAAAATGCTTAAGATATACATTGAAATTTTATTGGTGACAGAGACCTAATGATCTGACATACATATACTCTAATTTAGGTCATTCAAAATATAAGTAATTGAATATGTGCCGTGCGCTTGACGCTGTAGTTTAATATTTTTTATTCCAGATCAATGGTTGGACTTGGAAGGGACATAAAATGAGCAGGTCCCACATTTGAAATTTGGAAGAGCTATTTTGAGTTTATAATATTTAGTGGCAAGTGGCCAGCAATAGTGAAGTAGCATTATTAGAAAAAATTAAAAATAAATTAGCCCCAGGTTAGGCCAAGTGAGGTCGCTATGCAATCATCAGTACCATATGCATAAAATGTCAAACAAACTCATATTTTGATTGAAATCAATATACTTTGAACGATCAACTTTGGGTTGAAATCTTAGACCAAAGACCAGAAGCAAACGGGGAGATTTCAGACTAACCAGGTTATTTTAACAATATCATGGATTTAGACAATTCTCATTCTCCGCCATTAAGTTTTTGCTCCTTTTTCTACCTATTCAATCCAAGCACATGGGAAGTTTAATTGGCTGCCTCCATATTAATCTCTTCTGGAGCTTTTGTATTGTACTCCCTTTATTTTCTGCAGTTTCATTCTCTAGTGATACCTTAAATTCAACCCAATCACTAGGGATTAACCAGACCCTTGCATCTTCCAATCAAGTGTTTGAATTAGGGTTCTTCAATTTAACTTCTTCCAGATGGTACTTGGGAATCTGGTACAAGAACATTCCTCGCACAACAATCATCTGGGTTGCAAACAGAGACGCCCCACTTGAAAATTCCACTGCAACTCTGAAAATTGGAGACAGAGCAAACCTGGTTCTTCTTGATCCAGCAGGAAATTCCTTGTGGTCCTCGAATCAATCACAATCTGCACCTTCAAATCCTGTGCTCAAGCTTCTGGATTCTGGGAATCTGGTAATTAAAGAAGCAGCAGGAACTGATGACACCGCCAACTTTCTCTGGAAAAGCTTTGATTTCCCCACAGACACTTTGCTACCTGGTATGAAGCTAGGATGGGACTTCGCCAAAGGAATTGAATGGCATATAAAATCGTGGAGGAGTGAAGATGACCCTTCAAGTGGAGATTACTCTTGGAGACTAGAACCCCGAGGAATCCCAGAAGCCTTTTGGTATAACAAAGAGGTCAAGACATTTAGACTTGGACCATGGAATGGTATGAGACTTAGTGGAGTACAAGTACTCGCATCAGAAGCTTTTTATATAGATAGAGTTGTTCAAGATTCAGACGAGGTGTACCTCACGCTCCCTTCGGTTTTCAAGGTTAATCAATCTATGCTAACAAGGCTTGTTATAAGTTGGACGGGTGATCTTCAAAGATTTGTAAGAACACAAGGAAGCCAAAGTTGGACCATGGTATGGTCTGCACCTCAAGGCCCATGTAATAATTACTATCAGTGTGGTTCATATGGTATATGTGATGCCAATGCTTTTCCTGTATGTAAATGCTTTCAAGGTTTCAGACCAAAAAATCAGAATGAATGGGATCAGATAGTTTTCACCAATGGCTGTGCGAGAAGAACAGGTTTGGATTGTCCAACAGACAAGTTTTTGCAGCTGCAGCGAGTGGAGTTACCTGATACAATGAATGTGTTTGTAAACAATAACATGTCCCTTTCAGAATGTGAGGATATGTGCAGGAAAAATTGTTCTTGTAGTGCTTATGCTAATGAGCAGATCACTAATGGAGGAACAGGCTGTGTTATATGGACCGAGGAACTAAAAGACATGAAGCAGCTTTCTGCAGGTGGCCAAGATGTCTTTGTCAGAGTGTCTGCTTCTGTTGTTAGTAGGTTTCTTTCTTTGCTTCATCCCCTTAATTACTTGTTTGAGTGCTGCTATAAGCTAATATTTCTAGATTCACAGATTAACACACCTATGTTAGGCCAAACTCAAAGGACATGACTGAGCTGAGAGTTTTGTTTATTTCTCAGCTGATTCAGGATCTGAAAGTGGCCCTGGCAAGAAGAAAAATACAGGCATGATCATAGGCATTACAGTTGGAGCAATTATCATAGTTTTGGGTTTGATTATGTTTATTTTGTGGAAGATAAAGTCACAAAATATACCAAAAAGAAGTGCAGACGAGATAGGTAATACAGATGTAACATGCATAGTTGATAGTGGTTTTGGTGAGTTGTTGTGTTACTTCTGCTAGATATAATGTGTGCCTGTCTCTCTTCATACTAGGTGCTTCTGGGGCAAGTTCAGATATACTTTTAATCTCAAGAAATACAGAACATTCCGGTGATACGAACATGGATGATCTAGAGTTGCCATTGTTTGATTTTCATACCATAACAATGGCTACAGACAACTTCTCAGAGGCAAATAAACTTGGAGAAGGAGGCTTTGGTAGTGTTTACAGGGTAATTTGATAGATATTGTACATTTCCAAAATTCTTATCCTATTGATCACCCCAGAGGATATCATTGATGGGATTGATGTATTGCGATAATCACAGGGTAGATTGCTTGAAGGGTATGATATTGCTGTCAAGAGGTTATCAAAAAACTCAGGGCAAGGGATCGAAGAATTCAAGAATGAAGTAAAGTTGATTGTGAAGCTTCAGCATCGAAATCTTGTACGAATGTTAGGTTGCTGCATTGAGAAGGAGGAAAAGATGTTGGTTTATGAGTACATGGAAAATAAAAGCCTTGATTTTTTCCTATTTGGTAAGTTGTTTTCACATTAATTATAACCTACTTTGAATGTTTCTTCATAAGAATATCTGATTCTAGACTAAAAGTTTATTTGAGCACTTGATGTTTATGATAACTACTAAGAAACTATCTACAGACAAAGAAAAAAGTTCCTTATTGGACTGGCAATTACGCTTCAACGTTATATGTGGAATAGCAAGAGGACTTCTTTATCTTCACCAAGACTCTAGACTTAGAATTATTCATCGGGATCTCAAGACAAGCAACATCCTGCTTGACAAAGAAATAAATCCAAAGATATCAGATTTTGGAATGGCTAGAATCTTTGGCAATGATCAAACAGAAGCAAAAACAAAAAGAGTTGTTGGGACATAGTAAGTACAGCTATAACCTAGTTGTATTTGAAAATGGAAAAGTTATACTCTATCCTAATGATTCCTGAAAATTCTTATGCAGTGGCTATATGTCTCCAGAATATGCATTGGACGGTCTTTTTTCTATAAAATCTGATGTTTTTAGCTTTGGAGTTATTGTGCTAGAGATAGTAAGTGGCAAGAAGAACAAAGGATTTTTTTCCTCCAATGAGTTAAACCTCCTTGGATATGTAAGATCGAACCCATATTTTCTAAAGCTGAAGGACTTTCTTGTTCATAAATATCTTTTGCTAACAGAACACTACTACTTGTTCTTTTGTGATAGTCATGGAGGCTATGGAATGAAGGAAGTGCATTGGAACTGGTGGATCCATCATTTGGTAATTCATATTCATCATCTGAAGCATTAAGATGCATAAAGGTGGGTTTAATCTGTGCTCAAGAAAGACCAGAAGATAGACCAACAATGTCTTCTGTGGTGTTAATGTTGAGTAGTGAAAATGCTTCAATACCACATCCTAAGAAACCAGGTTTTGTTGCAAGGACTAATACTGATACTGATTCTCGAATCCAACAAGAAGAATCATACTCTGTGAACCAGGTTACAGTCACAGTAGCAGATGCCAGATAGAAAATCAAAACAAGTTTGAAAGAAATACGGACTAATTGTATTTGTAATTCTTTTTCTCAAAATAAAGTGTTGTACTATTTAAACTTAATCATTGTAAATTGAATTATAGGCCCCATTTTTTGTAGTGTTGTCCATTCTGTAATTTTGTTCTTCTGTAGACTTGTTAAGTTGGCCGCGGAAAGTTTATCCATCTTAGTAAAAATGAAAATTATATTATTCTAATATGTGTAACTCTATTTCAACAACTGGCATGAACTCCTTCGTGGCATGCATGGAAGAATTCAATCTCATTGTAATCAATCAAAGGGTTCTTTCAAAAACAACAACATCCTTACACTACGATAATCATCAGTAGGAAGCATCAAAACCATATCATTACACTTAAAGTTAGGCAACACGCATTTGCAAATAGCAATTGTGCACTTTCAGCAATGTCAACCAAACTCAATGAGAACAGAATAATGAAGATTCCAGTTGTTGACCAAGTTCAGAGGCAAATCTCTGCTAGAAATTAAGTATTAATGTTCAATCAAGTCACAATGCACGTGTAGGGTTAGGTATGAGTTATAAATTTGGCCAGTAAATCAGATTTGAAGCTAAGTGGTCAGCATGTGAAAGCAGCACAATTATCTCAGGTCACAGCAATATTTCAGATCAAGCTAAAAATGAATTTTGCAGAATTTGAGTGTTGTGCAATATTTCAAATCAACGCACTAGCATGAAGTAACACTCGATACAAGCAAGTTAGAAGCAACAACCTGAATCTAAACAGCAAATTCGAATAGATTATCGATATTCAGAGAGTAAAAACAGCATATAGGCAGTGAATTTCCAGAGTCAGGATTCAAATTTAAAACCTCAGCTTGCTAAAAGCTGAATCTACAATCTTCAAGTTTAGTATAATGCTGAACAAAAGAGGGACTATCAACCCAGAAAAACACTTGCCATCCACAGATGAATCAAAAATTGAAAAAGAGAAAAGTGAAATCTAGAGAAACTACAGTTCAACACAAAAAGATAGGAAATATTTGTTTATTTTCTTAAAGTAGTGCAATCAAATGATTTAGGTAGAATAGCTTTGAATTGAGTAACTTAACTCATCTATTTTGCCTAACTTACAATTTCACAGCACCCAACTCAAGTTCAGAAAAAGAATTTGCCAAAATAATCAATCAACTGGCAAATACTTGCTGCAGGTGTAAATGCGTACACCAACCTGAAATGATGCACCAGCACAAATGAATTAGAACGCAGAAACACAATACCCAAATATCAGTCACTGAAATCACTCAGTTCCAGCAACTTTGCATTGATGAATGTTTAGCAAGTTCACTCAATTCAGAAGAAAAAACCCAGCAGAACCAAACTCATCAATTACACCAATGATTTATCAAAATGACAGCAAATATTCTAACGTGCAGAACTTGAGTTTCCAGCCACAAATCGCAACAATTGCTCAAATGAGTGAGAACTCACAATGAATGAATTTTTTGTTTTCAATTATGGTCAGGTTCTATCACTTCCAGCATGCAATACTTCCACTAAAGTGCGAGTAAAAATCAATCAAGCTCTAATGGCAGAAAGCATCCAATGTCCAGCAACTTCAATAAAGTTCCAGAAGCTGGAAACTAAGTCAAAGCACTCAAAGACACTCTAAAAGCAAATTAAAGTTGTCACCTCACCAAAAAAAATCCTAACCAACAATGACTCCCCAGCAGCAACGGCGCCAACCTTGTTGTTAGGCTACTAAATTTATACCAAGATACCCTAATGTGTATAGGGTCTAACCTAGTCTAGTCTCTTTGAGGAGTCCTAATTAACTAGAAATTGATTCAATCAAGGGTCACTACAAATTAACACCAAACGGACAGGTCTAATGCAAGTCAAAATTTCAGCGATAATGTCAATTGCAACTAATGAAGATGGTACAACTTGAGAATTTAGCTAAAATACAATGAAATGTAACAAGTGAAACAGAGATGCATGGGTGTCATGTGTAAATAGGGCACCAAAAACTCAAGACCATAACTCAGCAAGGGATGATCAGTTCTGAGAGGATTTCAGGATGGACTTCCCGGCTAAGTAGGCAAAAAATCAAATGAGGTTCAAATGTGCCTAAAGCCACCTAGCTGGATAAAATTACAGTGACTACAAGCTTGACCAAGAACACTCAGTAACGCAGCCAATGAATGTTTCAAATATACCAAGTCACAGAATAGTGAGAAAGTGACAGTGTAGCCTGATCCAGCCAAGTATTTCACAATGCAAGAAGCTCAAAATCCAGAATTTCAGTGGCGATGCTTATGGTTTAGCACTCACAGTAGCTGATACAATAGCTCAACCTAATATTAGCTTGAACAGACTTGGCTTCTCTCCATTGCCATTCCCATCCTTTTCTCTCATTTGCTCTCCTCTTCACTTCTTAACCATTGGATCAAAATTTCATTGGTTCAAATTTAACATCTTCTAAAAATATCATAATAATTTTATTTAAAAAATACATAAATAAATATAAACTGTTAAAATTTGATCTAAATAGTTGAAAATTGAGAGAAAAAATGGGAAGAAATTCTACTATGATAATAATATATCTCTCTCTCCATATTAAATTTTAGCCGTTGATATTTTTTATATATATTTTTAAGTAAAATTATAATAATAGTTTTATATGATGTTAGATCTGTACCTTTAAAATTTTGATTCAAGGTTGAGAAGGGAAGACGAGAGCAAAGGAGAGGAAAAGGATGGCAATGGCAATAGAGAGAGGCCAATTCCAGCTTGAACTGGTAAGTCACTCCAACCAGAGGAGATTCTTTGATATAAACCTGAAGGATTGGTTACAGGTCACAATCAGGAATGGAGGCCGAAATAGCAGAAAGGTTTGGAGCGAGCTTTTCTTGACCATTTTCTGAATGCTCTGAAAACGCTAGAATGATCAAGGTTGACTTATAACCAAAGTTCGCACAGTGATTGATTCGATTAATCACGCAAGTTGAGAAGTCCTAATTAACTAGAAATTGATTCAATCAAGGGTCACTACAAATTAACACCAAATGGACAGGTCTAATACAAGTCAAAATTTCAAGCAAAATGTTAATTGCAGCTAATGACGATGGCACAGCTTGAGAATTTAGCCAAAATGCAATGAAATCTAACAAGTGTAATAGAGGTGCATTGGTATGCAAATAGGGCACCAAAAACTCGAGACAACAACTTTGCAAGGGATGATAAGTTCTGAGAGGATTTCAGAATGGACTTCTCGGCTGAGTAGGCAAAAATCAAATGAGGTTCAAATATACCTAAATTCCCCTAGATGGATAAAATCACAGTGACTACAAGCTTGAGTAAGAACACTCGATAACACAGCGAATGAATGTTTTAGATATACCAAGTCACAAGTAGTGGCGGTCAGGATCGGTGGGTTCGGGTTAACCCATCACGGGTTGAAACTATATGAGTTTGAGTTTAAAAGGACCGCATGAATATTGATTGATATTTAACCAACCTAATTCATAACTGTTAGGTTGGTGGGTTAGGCGGGCCAACCCATATTTTTTTAACAATATATTAAGATTGTTTTTTCTACACACCTAAATCATAACAAAATTTAAAATACATTATAAATTAAATACTCATCACAAATTCACACATAATAAAATAAATATAAATTCACAAGCCGTTAGTATAACTTAACAATAATTAATAATTAGTTAATATTAAAGGTGTTTCAATTTGAAGCATGATGTGAAGTCGTATTTTAAGTTCGATCACTTTACTTTTGCACAAGTAAATCCGCCACTGCCACAAATAATAAAACAAAGTAAAAGATAATATTATGCTAATTTTAAATAAACGAGTAAATGACAATGAAATAAATGAGTAAATATAATTATATTACCATCATCAATAACATATTCCGCTGGTAAACCAAGCATCCAATTATGCATACAAATAAAGGCTTAAACATTATTAGGAAGAAGAGAACTTCTATAATCTATGAGAACTCATGAACCAATACTGAAAGCTGATTCACTAGCCACTGTAGTTATTGGAATGCTTAAAATATCAGACGCTATCTTTGAAAGACAAGGAAAACGAGCAGAGTTAATCTTCCAATAATCCAAAACTTCTATGTCTATATATCTTACATCTTGGTTCTTGGTTCTTACTCTGAGTTTATATTTTAAAAAAAAATATGGGCCTGCCCACCAACCTGATGGTCCAACCCATCACAGGTTGAGATCATATGGGTTTGAGCCTAAAAAAACCGCTCCCAAATGATCCCAGATTTTCAGAACCCAACCTGTCACGGGTTGACACCATATAGGTTCGGCCCACTATCTCAACCCATATTACCAGCTCTGGTCACAAGATAGTGAGAAAGTAACAGTGTGGCTTGGTCCAGCCAAGTATTTCACTATGCAAGAGGCTCAAAATCCTGAATTTCAGTGGGATGCTTATGGTTTAGCACTCTCAGCAGCTGATACAGTAGCTCAACCTAATATTAGCCTGAACTAGTAAGTCACTCCGACCAGAGGAGATTCTTTGATATAAACCTGAAGGATTGGTTCCAGGTCAAAATCAGTAATGGAGGCCGAAATAGCAGAAAGGTTTGGAGCAAGCTTTTCTCGACCATTTTCTGGATACTCTGAAAATGCTAGAATGATCAAGGTTTTGAAGGGAAAATCATGAGTAATGAATCCTTATAACCAAGCTCGCACAGTGATTGATTCGATTAATCAGGCAAGAAGGGCGAAGAAAGGGGACCAACCAACGGGCACTTGGTCAGGAAAAAAGAAGTGAGGTGGATCCCGCCAGCAAGGGGCTGTTTGGTTTGAAGGGAGGGGAGGGGGAAATGATAGTGAGGTCCTAAAGACCGAACAAAATATTAATAAAATCCCTACGGAAAGAAATAATAATTCGTTGAGTCATTTTTATAATATGTTGAGTTGTAAAACACATTTAACGAGTTGTTATTTTTTTTTGCATATACTTTATTAGTATTGTTTTTTTATCCTTAGGACCTCATTGTCATTCTCCCAAAAAATTTTGAGTTGGATTTAAAAAGGGGAGAATTTCAATGAGCCTCAGTGGATGAGAATTTACTTCAGTCAATCCAAAAAAAGTTTGAAACTTCACTCCATCTTTTTGGGTCCAAATGAAATTAAGTTTTATAAGTAACAAAATAATAATGTCCTTGCTTTATTTATTTTGTGAATCGCTTTATTTGTATTATGAATCACCCTATTTATCTAGTAAATTATCTTATTTATCTTGTAAATGGCCAAAATATTTTTAATTCTTTAGGTTCTTTAAAATCCATTTATTTATCTTATAAATTCTTTTATTTATCTTGTAAAAACCCTTACTTATCTTACGAATTTCCATATTTGTATTGTAAATTGTCAAAAAGTTCTTTTTAACCCCCTAATTTCTTTCAAATATCTTTATTTATCTTGTAAATATTTTTATGAGTTAAATTATAAATTTAGCAATGAACTATTTTTCTTTAAGCACTTAACACAATTAACTATTGTTGGGTATAAATGTAGGCTTAATGAATATTTTTAGATAGCAGATATACCAACTCCTTTAACCCGCTGTTATCTACATGGATGGAGAATTTTTTTACTAGAATGGGTGATGTGGCAGATATGTGAATGATGATGTGGCAAAGTTGAGAAGGTGATGTGGCATAATTGACTTTTAAAGTTGATGTGGCTCACAAAGTCGTTCTCGGAGCTGAAGAAGTACGTCCGGCCACCGAGGTTGAGTCCAGTTCGCGATGCAGAGAAGTCCAGGGACCGACCCACGTCCTCAGACTTAGGCACCACCAGAAGCTCAACCCCACCAGGCCCGCAGTTGCCGGCGTTGACCGGAAGAAGCGGATCAAGGTAGAACAGAGAATGAGGAGGCTGTGCCGGTGGTGGTGGTGGTGGAGGGAAATGCGACGACGACGCGACAGGGAAGGCGGGTGTGTCCAAGAGTGAATGTTGGTGGAGCTTGAGAAATAAGGTGGTCGGGTAAAAACGGGTGAGAGTTGTAGTGGTTGAAGATTTGCTAATGCGTTTGTTCAGCAGTTGCGGCTGCGGCTTTGTTGTTTCAAGTGAGCATTATCGTAGACGGATTTCCCCATTCATCATCCAACATCTTCTCCGACTAAACACGACGTCGTTGGGAGCAGTAGGTAAAACAAACACAAGGTTAATTATAGCATCGGCGCTTCTCATTAATGTTTGCAACATTCATATCAGTTGCTTGCTTTTTTAATTCGACTGGTTTGTTAAATTTCGTAGCTTCCAAATAGTGCTTTAAGGATTGTTCCAGTTTTCCACCTTTGTTTATGGTCCTTTTAAGAGGAAGATGCCTTCAAAGTATGCTTATAAATATGGGCTGCTGGGCGACGTTTTCCTTTTTTAATATTGTGTGTGTAAATGACAGCCTGGGTTTTAAAGACCAGTCCTATGAAATTCAGGGAAGAGGAAAAGGAGAGAACAAGCCTTCCCTGCCACGTTTCAAGAAGAGAGAACACGCCTTCCCTGCCACATTTCAACCCCTTCCCTGCAAAGAAGAAGCCACCTGGGCCATTGTGCGCCCCACAACACCGAAAATGAACAGAAGTTAAAACTGGTTAATGGCGTTGTTATATTTACTAAAAAAAAATTTAATATATCAACTTTTACCTCCAATAATAGTTAATTATATTATGTGCCCAACTGCCCATAGGAAAATAGCTCATTATTAAATTTGCATATTAACCTTATATTTATTTGTTTTATAAGTGTCTTCATTTATTTTGTAAATGCTCTTTTTAAAAAAATAAAGAAATGACATTATTTTCTTTTTACTCATAAAACTTAATTTCATCTTGATCCAAAGAGTGCAGTAAAATGTCAGAATTTTTTGGGCATTGCCTGAAATAAAATTCTCTTCCATGGAGGGATTACTAAAATTTTCCCTTTAGAAAAATTATAGAAGTGGAGTTAGAATTTTTTAATTAATTATCTTACTCTTTTATCTTATATATTCTCTTTATAAAAATTATAACTTTGCTTCTCCAATTTTTTGTAAAGGAAAAATTTCATATAAAGACAGTTGAATTACACAAATTCTAATTTATAATTGTAACAGATAAAATTAAAATTTGATCTAAAAGTTCATAACTGTAATAGAAAAAAGTGAAAAAATATGCTTTATAATAATAATCTATAAACTTGTTTATATAAAACTATTTATATTTGTATATATTTATTTTTATATAAAATTATAATAATAGTTTTATGAAATATTTAATTTAGACTATTAGATCTTGATTCAATGATAATGATGGGGGTAAAGCAGTGGGCCAAAGGAGGAAAGGGGCAAAGGAGAGAAGCTTGCTCCCTCTCTTTTCTCAATGTCGTCCAAACCCATGACCATTTGGGGAGCGTAACATCCCAAATTTATCCCTAGTATTTAAGTACTATTAGAATATTATTTATTAAGTAACTTGATATTTATGATATTATGTTGCTAATGAGATTTCCTGTAAGACAGTGAATTTGTCATGTGATTGCGGAAGATGATGTTCAAAACTTATGAAATTTTACAGGGAGACAATAGACATCCTAAGATTTAATTTGATAGGTAATCGATAATTTATGGAGTTGTATGTGAAATCTTATGAATTTTTGAAGTTAGCCTAAAAAAATTATTGATTTTCTGGAACAGCATCCGAAGAATTTAATTCTTAGAATTTTGTGCTTCCAATTGGTAAAATTGTATATTTTTCCTTGAAACTATACTCAATAAAGGTTCTATGGTCTTTAGAATCACTCCAATATGATGTCTACAAATTTAGTTATGACTTTTCAAAGTTTGGCACAAAATCTGCCAGAAATTGCAAAAAAAAATCCGAAAATGGTGACACAAGTATAAATGTGACTTGAGCAATGTTATGAAGCCAATTTGGACCTAAAAGAAGGACCCTTAGGTGTCTTTTGCATGGGCCAAGAAGAAGGGAAAATTAGTTGAATTTCATTTGGGCTTGTGACCACATTACATGTACATAAAGCTTATGTACATAAAAGTCTAAGTTTTGTCTTTTTGGTAAATTAAGTAATTAGGGTGAATAATGACATAAGCATAATGTAATAGAACCATTTTATTCATCTTCCTCCTCCATTTCCTGTTGGTTTTGGCTGTAACAAGAGAGAGAGAGAGAGAGAGAGAGAGAGAGAGAGAGGATTGTGTGAATTCTAGAGAAAGAAGGATAAGAAAACTTACAAGGTAGGTCGGTTTCTTTGGTGAATTCGCTCCTAACTTGTGTAATCTTTCCTTTAACCTTCTTTTCTACATGATTTAAGGTGTTTAAAGCACAAATTTGAAGTTGAGAGGAGCTAGGGTTCTGTCAACAAGGGAAAAGCCGGAAGGATGAAGAGGTAACTTCCTAAACTTTAAACATTGGTTGTTCTGACTACTATGAGCAATTTAATCAATGAATTTCTGCTAGATTTGCTCTGATTGTAAATTTGGCAAAAGTTGTCTTAAGTGTTATGCTGCCAAAATTAAGTCTAAATGGTAGTTTTAACGTAATTAAATAGTTAATAAATTGATTAGAAGTAGAAAGGAGTAAGTCTGCCGAGTCAAATTTCAAAAACCCCAAATTTCCTTGAAGAAGTCTGGGTTTCGTCCAGGTGTAATTCAGGGGGTTAGGGCTGGATTTTTTTATGTTTTGATGATTCCATTGAGTTCAGGAGGGAAAATTAGGTGGGGTTATAGTTGATCACTTTTTCAGAAAAGCCTGAAAAAGTATAATTACGAAAACGCCCTTGAAATCTTAAAATAGGGGATGCCAAGGGCATTCTTGTCTTTTGACAGTGAACTTGGTAATTCCGAGTCTGAATATGGATTCTTTGGGCAAAAATATGTCAAATAGCCTAGGTCAAAATTTTTGAGAAAAGTACGGTCGGACCTAGTACGGCAGGGCCGGACCGGTCCCTGGGGTATTTTGGTAAATTATCACAATAGGCTTATATTGTAATATTCCAATTTTTGATTAAGGGATAATCATGATTATTAATGATAATTATGAATTTAATTGGGATTATTATGTATTTTATGACAATATTAGTTAATGTCATAATTAGTGGAAATTGGAAATATTAGTGCATATGTGTGGTATTTAAGATCAATGGTGGTGATTTCCTTGACCGTGGGTCGGAATCCTATGTGTTGAGGTGTGGTGAGCTTTAGTGGGAATAAATGAGATGCTGACATGTGGCATGGTGGTGACCATTGGATGGGCCACATGGGGACAAAAGTTCACTTTTCCCTCCATCTCTCCATCTCTCCATCTCATCTCTCTCTCTCACGTGCTCTCTCTCTCTTCTCTCTTTCTCCATTGTTGAAGGAAGAAAAGCTTGGATTTTGAGTAGGTAAATGATTTCCATTGCTCAAACTCACTTCCTTAATGTTGATCCTTGAGTAATGGGCTTCATTTGGGTGTGTGTAGTGTGGCCATTTGGTGTGGTTTGTGATCACACGAAAATTGATTGTTGGTGGATCAAGAACTCTCTTTGGAGAAGTTGATAAGGTGAGTAAAACCAATCTATCTATCTATGTTTCATACCATTTGGAATAGTTTCTAAATTCTGGAAATTTGGCTTGAATCCGAAAATTGGATGCCACTGTTCATTTGGTATGTTTTTGGCATGAGAATGGTGTTTTGGAATGAGTATGTGATAGATAGATTGATTAGAAGTTGAGATATGAAGTTTTGTTGAAAGAGGTATCTTGTTGAATTTAATGCCCAAAACCCAAAGCATGATAATGGAATAGGATTTTGATGATTTTGAGTATTCCATTGAGTTTGTTGGGTGTTTTTGTGTGGGAATGGCTTTGGGTTAAGTTTTGAGTCCATAGGAATCAATTGGGCAAAGGTTAAGGAGAGTGCCTCTGCTTTCTGCGTTCTCTGATATCTGAGGCATTCACTCGAGCAGACAGGGGTGTGCTCGAGTGAAGGATGAATATCACCCGAGCACAGGATGATCGTGCTCGAGTGATGCGAGAGTTTTCCCTTTTGTGCTTCGAGTGCACCTGGGTTTTTATGATTGATGCTCGAGTGCATCGCTTTGTGCTCGAGTGAGGGTGTTAGTTCAGAGTGAAGGGTTTCTCTCGGGTTTTCACTCGCTGGTGGATGCCAAGAGTGTGTTCTGACACTCGCAAGCATGCTCGCGAGCACTGGGTGTCTGCTCGAGTGAGCTCGTGCTCGCAGGTTGTCACTCGCGGGTAAGGTGCGCAAGTGCGCCTTCTCACTCGCGAGCAGGGGGCTGTCTGCTCGAGTGAGCCGTGTGTGCTCGAGCACGGTGAGCCATTTGGGCTGATGTGCTTTCTCTTGTGCTCTCGGGTACGTGCTTTCTGTCTTCACTTCCTTGTGCTTGAGGTGAATTCCGTACTTGTGCTCGAGTGAGGATTTTGTGCTCGAGTAATCCGTTTCCTTGGAAGGTGTTGTGCTCTCGGGCAAGTGCTTTCTGCTCTCACTCTCTCTTGTGCCCGAGTGATATCCGTACCTGTGCTCGAGTGAGGCCATCTTCACTCGAGTGTCCGTACATTTGTGCTCGAGCATGGCCATCTGTGCTCGAGTGAGGCAGTGTAAAATCTGAGTTTTTGTGCTTCCAAAAAGGGATCTTTGGGATAGTTTTTCCTACCCTTTAGGAGTTTGGTTAGGGGTGTTTAATGACTCTAAAAGAGCAATAATGATAACCAATTAAGTATTATAAAGTGGATTAAGCCTTGGAATAGAGAATAACTCTTCGTCCCTAATTGTGAAAATAGGATTTGATATTTGCCTTCCTCGGGAGAGACCGGCGCTAGGACACGCCCGGAAGAACTCAGGTAGTGACTTTTCTCTCATATCTTGTATGATGTCTTGGTATGCATATCTTATCATTGAACTTGTGAAATGTGTACCATGGTCCATTACGGCGTGAGCAGGTCAGCGTGAGCCGTATAGGGAGTGACAGTGGTCATCTCTAGTCGGCCGTTGGACTGCCGTCGTAATCGACATGGATCTTTGTGAATCCGACCCGTGGGGGCGGCGTATGTGAAAACCAGCCGTGGGCTGCGTATGTGTATCTTGCCTATGTGGCTTGTGAATATGATATGCTTTATATGGATCCCAGCTGTGGTGAATTATACTGTGTTGATTGTTGTGATGCAATACAACGTGAGCAATTCAGCGTGAGCAATCGTCAGGGATGACATGTGTCATACTAACCATTGCCGCTGCAACTGCCGTTGTAGTTGCTTGTGTGGATGATGATTTGATTACATGCATTATTGTTGTACATTATATGATTGACTTGTTACTACGGGGATTCTTTAGAATCTCACTCTCCCAAAATTAAACCTTTTAGACAGGGCCGAAGGATCGAGAGGCAAGCGGGCGACGAAGAGTAGTTAGAGCTCCTGTTTAGGAGTATATTTTGGAGTTTATGGTTATCATGGTATATTTTGGAATTGTATATAGTAGGTTTTGTGTAATCCCCAAGTAAAAGGGTATGAATTGTAGGCTTTGTGCCTTGTGTAAATCCCTTTTATTATGTATGGAACCCGAGTGAGTCGGGAACTTATTTGCACTCTGATAATTGTAAATGGAATCTACCTGTTCAGGCCATATTGTATTAAAATGTGAATAGGAGACCATTGTAATTGAGTTTATAAAAGTTTTTGCAAATCCAATTTTTGGGCAAAAGATTTCTTTGATAAGTCCCAACTTGAATTATGGTCTCTAATTACAACTTAATTATGGGTTTAAGAACTTAATCTCGGCCTCAGGTGGGAAGGGGGTTACATTTGTGGTATCAGAGCTGTAGTTCCTGGCAAGGTGAGCATTTGCTAGGATAGCTCCTTAGTTGACCTTGATCCTTTGAGTTTAGGGTAACTTAATGATTGATAAGTGCTTGTTGCGTATACACATGGATATCTCTGCTAAGTTGTAGATATATCTAAGTCTTATGGATTATGTGTATACCTTTGCTTTGAAACTGATATGGTGAATCATTGTAGAGTAAAGGACAACATGGTTCGCCCTAGAGGCAGACAAGGGGATCCAGATGTGGAGGAGTTGAATGACAATCCTCCTGACCCAATGCAAGAGATGATGGATCTCGTGCGGGAGCAAAGAGATATGATCCGTGAGCTAAGAGAAGAGCTCCGGGAGGAAAGGGCCAAGCGTAATGAAGAAAGGGCCCAGTCGACTCGTGAGGAGACTCAAGCAGAGACTCATCATGAGGAGACAGCTGAGGGGTCCAATCGGTCCCATGAATCCCTACCTCACACGGTGCCTAACCAAGAGTCTCAAGGGGCACTGGTTCGTGAGGGAAGAGGCTTACAATACTGGGTCTCTGAATTTTGCAAGCATTTACCTCCAGTATTCAGAGGGAGGTTTGAGCCCCAAGTTGCTGAGGACTGGTTGACTCGTCTAGAGAAGATCTTTGAGGTCCTCGAGTGTTCTACGGAGGTTAAGGCGAAACTAGCCGTGTATAAGCTAGAGGGGGATGCCGACCGGTGGTGGCGGAATATCGCCATGACACTTCGAAGCCGGAATGTGCCATTGACTTGGGAGTTGTTCCAAGAGAAGTTTAATGAGAAATACTTCCCCAAGTCGGTGAGGTTAGAGAAAGAGTCTGAGTTCTTGGCTATCAAGCAGGGAGATACAGAGAGTTTTGACGAGTATCTTTCCCGTTTTGTCCGACTATCTCGGTATTCTACGCATCTCCGGGAAAAGGATGATGAGGAGTGGAGCTCTGATATGCTTATCAGGGGCTTGAGGCGTGAACTGAAGAAGAGATTAGCCTCTCACCTATTTACTGACTTCAACAAGGCGGTGGAGCAGTGTAGGATTGTTGAGAACAATCTGAGGGATTGGTACCCAACTAAGGGTAAAGACAGTCGCAGTGAGCCTAGTAAGGCTAACACTTCCCAGAAGCGGAAGGGGCAAGGGTCCTCATATGGGGGTGGTAACAAGAAGCCCTACCAACCTGGGGGTCGTAGTGACCAGAGACCTCCAGCAGGACCGATGTGTAATCAGTGCAGAAAGTATCATCCGGGAAGAACTTGTGCTGGGGAGGTGATTTGCTTCAACTGTAAGCAAGTGGGTCACATCTCTACTAAGTGCCCAAGACCGCCAGCAGAGCAAAGGCCCAGGAATCAGGGTCGAGTGTTCGCCATGACTCATGAGGAGGCCCGGAAGTCGCCTGAATTGATCCAAGGTAAAATTCTTCTCGGTGATAATGAATTAGATACTTTGTTTGATTCGGGTGCAAGTCACTCTTTTATTGCTTATGATTGTGTAAAGCGCCTGGGATTGCATGTGCATAGATTACCATTTGATTTGGTTGTGTCGACGCCGATGGGTGTCAAGGCTGTGACGGCCGAAGCCTGCTTAAATTGTGTAATAGTTGTTGAGGGTTGGGAGTCTACAGTTGATTTGATCTGTTTGCCACTCCAACAACTAGAAGTTATTTTGGGTTTTGATTGGTTAAGAGCAAATGGTGTGCTGCTTGATTGTGGCAATAAAAGGATCACTTTCCGTAGTGCACAGCGGGATAGCAATGTAAATGCCAGTTTGAACTTGCTTTCAACAGCTAAAGCTGAGAGATATCTTGAGAAAGGGTGTCAAGGGTATATGGTGTTTTTCTCCGTTCAGGGAGAGTCAGGTGAAGCTTTAGAGAGTATACCAGTAGTAAATGAATTCCCTGAGATATTTCCAGAGGATCTTAGTGGATTGCCTCCGGAAAGGGAAGTAGAATTCCCAATTGAGATTGTGCCTGGAGCTGGTTCGATATCGAAAGCCCCATATCGTATGGCCCCGAATGAAATGGCAGAGTTGAAGAAGCAAATTGAAGAATTGCTTGAGAAAGGGTTCATCCGACCCAGTGTATCACCGTGGGGAGCTCCAGTGTTGTTTGTGAAAAAGAAAGATGGAACCTTGAGGCTTTGTATCGATTACAGAGAACTTAACAAGGTAACTGTTAAGAATAAGTATCCACTTCCAAGAATTGATGACCTGTTAGATCAATTGGCTGGCTCGTGTGTATTCTCCAAAATTGATCTAAGGTCGGGATATCATCAGTTGCGTGTGAAGGCAGCGGACATTCCGAAGACTGCTTTCAGAACGAGATATGGGCACTATGAGTTCCTTGTAATGCCCTTTGGTTTGACGAATGCACCGGCGGTATTCATGGATTATATGAATCGCATCTTCCGACAGTACCTTGACCAGTTTGTGGTTGTGTTTATCGACGACATCTTGATCTATTCCAAGAGTAGGGAGGATCATGAGCAACACTTGAGAATTGTACTAGGTGTTTTAAGGGAAAAGCAACTCTATGCCAAACTGAGCAAATGTGAGTTTTGGCTTACGGAAGTGAAGTTCCTTGGCCATGTGATCTCTCGAGACGGGGTATCAGTGGATCCCAGTAAGGTGGAAGCAGTACTTGAATGGAAAAGGCCAGAAACTGTTTCTGAGATTCGCAGCTTTCTGGGTCTTGCTGGTTATTACCGGAGGTTCATTCAGAACTTCTCGCGTATTGCCTTGCCGATGACCAAGCTCACGAGGAAGGATCAACCGTTTTTGTGGGATGAACGTTGTGAGCGGAGTTTCACTGAGCTGAAGGAGAGATTGACTACGGCACCAGTATTGATTATACCTGATCCCAGTGAGGCTTATGTCGTGTATAGTGATGCGAGTAAGCAGGGGTTAGGGTGTGTCCTGATGCAGCAGGGACGTGTAGTGGCCTATGCCTCTCGACAGCTGAAACCGCATGAGATGAACTACCCCACTCATGATCTGGAGCTGGCGGCAATTGTGTTTGCATTGAAAATTTGGCGTCATTACCTGTATGGTGTGACAGTGGAACTGTACTGCGACCACAAAAGTCTCAAATACTTGTATGATCAGAAAGAATTGAACATGAGACAACGTCGGTGGATGGAGTTGCTGAAAGACTATAACCTGGAGATCAAATATCATCCGGGTAAGGCTAATGTCGTCGCGGATGCTTTGAGTCGGAAGGTGGTGCTAGTGGCAACAATGATGATCCAGGAATGGAAACTGATAGAGGATTTTAGGGATTTGAATCTCTCAAAGGAAATCCTGTGTGCCAGTTATGGTGTGGTCCAAGGGGAGAATGACCTGAGGACTGAGATTGAAAAAGCTCAAATGCATGATGAGCTAGCCCAGTCGATCCGAGCTAAGATTGGGCGAGGAGAGACTCGAGACTATGACTTGTCACCAAGTGGATTGGTGCGTTATCAGAAGAGAACCTATGTACCACTGAAGGCGGAGTTAAGATTGAGAATTCTTGATGAGGCTCATAAGAGTCAATATACTCTTCACCCCGGTATGACCAAGATGTATCACGATTTGAAGTCTATGTATTGGTGGCCAGGGTTGAAGAGTGATGTGACGAAGTACGTGGCGCGGTGTCTCACCTGTCAAAAGGTGAAGATTGAGCACCAGAGACCGCCAGGATTGCTTCAGAGTCCAGAAATTCCAGAATGGAAGTGGGAGAGTGTGACCATGGATCTAGTGATGGGTTTGCCCAAGATCAAGAACTATGATGCGATCTGGGTGATTGTCGACCGACTCACGAAGTCTGCGCACTTCATACCTATCAACGCTGGCTATTCTCCTGATAGACTGGCTGAGATTTATATCAAGGAGATTGTGAGACTCCATGGTACACCGAAGAATATAATCTCCGATAGAGATCCTCGGTTTACTTCGAGATTCTGGAAGGCTCTGCACGAAGCTATGGGTACTCAATTGAGGTTTAGCACGGCCTACCATCCTCAGACAGACGGACAGTCAGAGAGGACTATCCAGACTTTAGAAGATATGCTGAGAGCGTGTGTCCTAGACTTCAAAGGAAAGTGGGACTACTATCTTCCATTGGCTGAGTTTGCGTACAACAACAGTTACCATGCGAGCATTCAAATGGCTCCGTATGAAGCACTGTATGGGAGGAAGTGCCAGTCACCATTGTGCTGGTCAGAGTTGTCTGAGAGGAAGTTGTATGGGCCGGATCTTGTTGACCAAACCGCTGAGCAGATCCGAGTTATCAGGAAGAGGCTCCTTACAGCACAGAGTCGTCAGAAGAGCTACGCTGATAAGAGGAGAAGACCTCTTGAGTTTGAAGTGGGGGATCATGTTTTCTTGAGAGTGTCTCCGGTCACGGGCATCGGGAGAGCAATCAAGCGGAAGAAGCTGAGTCCGAGATACATTGGTCCATTCGAGATTCTGGCAAGGATTGGACCAGTTGCCTATCGGATAGCCCTACCCCCGAGTTTGAGTAGAGTACATGATGTGTTTCATGTCTCGCAGCTCAAGAAGTACCAACCAGACCCCGAACATATCATTGAGTATGAAGAAGTGGAATTGCAAGATAACTTTACTTATGCGATAGAGCCAGAGAGAATCATTGATCGAGAAGAGCGGAAGCTCAGGCACCGAAGCTTACCGTTCGTGAAGGTGGTCTGGAAGGGAATGTCTCCAAGGGAAGCCACTTGGGAGGCGGAAGCGGACATGAGGAAACGATTTCCTGAGTTTATGCCCCATGATGTGTAACAAATTTCGAGGGCGAAATTTATTGAACGGGGGGAGAATTGTAATATTCCAATTTTTGATTAAGGGATAATCATGATTATTAATGATAATTATGAATTTAATTGGGATTATTATGTATTTTATGACAATATTAGTTAATGTCATAATTAGTGGAAATTGGAAATATTAGTGCATATGTGTGGTATTTAAGATCAATGGTGGTGATTTCCTTGACCGTGGGTCGGAATCCTATGTGTTGAGGTGTGGTGAGCTTTAGTGGGAATAAATGAGATGCTGACATGTGGCATGGTGGTGACCATTGGATGGGCCACATGGGGACAAAAGTTCACTTTTCCCTCCATCTCTCCATCTCTCCATCTCATCTCTCTCTCTCACGTGCTCTCTCTCTCTTCTCTCTTTCTCCATTGTTGAAGGAAGAAAAGCTTGGATTTTGAGTAGGTAAATGATTTCCATTGCTCAAACTCACTTCCTTAATGTTGATCCTTGAGTAATGGGCTTCATTTGGGTGTGTGTAGTGTGGCCATTTGGTGTGGTTTGTGATCACACGAAAATTGATTGTTGGTGGATCAAGAACTCTCTTTGGAGAAGTTGATAAGGTGAGTAAAACCAATCTATCTATCTATGTTTCATACCATTTGGAATAGTTTCTAAATTCTGGAAATTTGGCTTGAATCCGAAAATTGGATGCCACTGTTCATTTGGTATGTTTTTGGCATGAGAATGGTGTTTTGGAATGAGTATGTGATAGATAGATTGATTAGAAGTTGAGATATGAAGTTTTGTTGAAAGAGGTATCTTGTTGAATTTAATGCCCAAAACCCAAAGCATGATAATGGAATAGGATTTTGATGATTTTGAGTATTCCATTGAGTTTGTTGGGTGTTTTTGTGTGGGAATGGCTTTGGGTTAAGTTTTGAGTCCATAGGAATCAATTGGGCAAAGGTTAAGGAGAGTGCCTCTGCTTTCTGCGTTCTCTGATATCTGAGGCATTCACTCGAGCAGACAGGGGTGTGCTCGAGTGAAGGATGAATATCACCCGAGCACAGGATGATCGTGCTCGAGTGATGCGAGAGTTTTCCCTTTTGTGCTTCGAGTGCACCTGGGTTTTTATGATTGATGCTCGAGTGCATCGCTTTGTGCTCGAGTGAGGGTGTTAGTTCAGAGTGAAGGGTTTCTCTCGGGTTTTCACTCGCTGGTGGATGCCAAGAGTGTGTTCTGACACTCGCAAGCATGCTCGCGAGCACTGGGTGTCTGCTCGAGTGAGCTCGTGCTCGCAGGTTGTCACTCGCGGGTAAGGTGCGCAAGTGCGCCTTCTCACTCGCGAGCAGGGGGCTGTCTGCTCGAGTGAGCCGTGTGTGCTCGAGCACGGTGAGCCATTTGGGCTGATGTGCTTTCTCTTGTGCTCTCGGGTACGTGCTTTCTGTCTTCACTTCCTTGTGCTTGAGGTGAATTCCGTACTTGTGCTCGAGTGAGGATTTTGTGCTCGAGTAATCCGTTTCCTTGGAAGGTGTTGTGCTCTCGGGCAAGTGCTTTCTGCTCTCACTCTCTCTTGTGCCCGAGTGATATCCGTACCTGTGCTCGAGTGAGGCCATCTTCACTCGAGTGTCCGTACATTTGTGCTCGAGCATGGCCATCTGTGCTCGAGTGAGGCAGTGTAAAATCTGAGTTTTTGTGCTTCCAAAAAGGGATCTTTGGGATAGTTTTTCCTACCCTTTAGGAGTTTGGTTAGGGGTGTTTAATGACTCTAAAAGAGCAATAATGATAACCAATTAAGTATTATAAAGTGGATTAAGCCTTGGAATAGAGAATAACTCTTCGTCCCTAATTGTGAAAATAGGATTTGATATTTGCCTTCCTCGGGAGAGACCGGCGCTAGGACACGCCCGGAAGAACTCAGGTAGTGACTTTTCTCTCATATCTTGTATGATGTCTTGGTATGCATATCTTATCATTGAACTTGTGAAATGTGTACCATGGTCCATTACGGCGTGAGCAGGTCAGCGTGAGCCGTATAGGGAGTGACAGTGGTCATCTCTAGTCGGCCGTTGGACTGCCGTCGTAATCGACATGGATCTTTGTGAATCCGACCCGTGGGGGCGGCGTATGTGAAAACCAGCCGTGGGCTGCGTATGTGTATCTTGCCTATGTGGCTTGTGAATATGATATGCTTTATATGGATCCCAGCTGTGGTGAATTATACTGTGTTGATTGTTGTGATGCAATACAACGTGAGCAATTCAGCGTGAGCAATCGTCAGGGATGACATGTGTCATACTAACCATTGCCGCTGCAACTGCCGTTGTAGTTGCTTGTGTGGATGATGATTTGATTACATGCATTATTGTTGTACATTATATGATTGACTTGTTACTACGGGGATTCTTTAGAATCTCACTCTCCCAAAATTAAACCTTTTAGACAGGGCCGAAGGATCGAGAGGCAAGCGGGCGACGAAGAGTAGTTAGAGCTCCTGTTTAGGAGTATATTTTGGAGTTTATGGTTATCATGGTATATTTTGGAATTGTATATAGTAGGTTTTGTGTAATCCCCAAGTAAAAGGGTATGAATTGTAGGCTTTGTGCCTTGTGTAAATCCCTTTTATTATGTATGGAACCCGAGTGAGTCGGGAACTTATTTGCACTCTGATAATTGTAAATGGAATCTACCTGTTCAGGCCATATTGTATTAAAATGTGAATAGGAGACCATTGTAATTGAGTTTATAAAAGTTTTTGCAAATCCAATTTTTGGGCAAAAGATTTCTTTGATAAGTCCCAACTTGAATTATGGTCTCTAATTACAACTTAATTATGGGTTTAAGAACTTAATCTCGGCCTCAGGTGGGAAGGGGGTTACATTTGTGGTATCAGAGCTGTAGTTCCTGGCAAGGTGAGCATTTGCTAGGATAGCTCCTTAGTTGACCTTGATCCTTTGAGTTTAGGGTAACTTAATGATTGATAAGTGCTTGTTGCGTATACACATGGATATCTCTGCTAAGTTGTAGATATATCTAAGTCTTATGGATTATGTGTATACCTTTGCTTTGAAACTGATATGGTGAATCATTGTAGAGTAAAGGACAACATGGTTCGCCCTAGAGGCAGACAAGGGGATCCAGATGTGGAGGAGTTGAATGACAATCCTCCTGACCCAATGCAAGAGATGATGGATCTCGTGCGGGAGCAAAGAGATATGATCCGTGAGCTAAGAGAAGAGCTCCGGGAGGAAAGGGCCAAGCGTAATGAAGAAAGGGCCCAGTCGACTCGTGAGGAGACTCAAGCAGAGACTCATCATGAGGAGACAGCTGAGGGGTCCAATCGGTCCCATGAATCCCTACCTCACACGGTGCCTAACCAAGAGTCTCAAGGGGCACTGGTTCGTGAGGGAAGAGGCTTACAATACTGGGTCTCTGAATTTTGCAAGCATTTACCTCCAGTATTCAGAGGGAGGTTTGAGCCCCAAGTTGCTGAGGACTGGTTGACTCGTCTAGAGAAGATCTTTGAGGTCCTCGAGTGTTCTACGGAGGTTAAGGCGAAACTAGCCGTGTATAAGCTAGAGGGGGATGCCGACCGGTGGTGGCGGAATATCGCCATGACACTTCGAAGCCGGAATGTGCCATTGACTTGGGAGTTGTTCCAAGAGAAGTTTAATGAGAAATACTTCCCCAAGTCGGTGAGGTTAGAGAAAGAGTCTGAGTTCTTGGCTATCAAGCAGGGAGATACAGAGAGTTTTGACGAGTATCTTTCCCGTTTTGTCCGACTATCTCGGTATTCTACGCATCTCCGGGAAAAGGATGATGAGGAGTGGAGCTCTGATATGCTTATCAGGGGCTTGAGGCGTGAACTGAAGAAGAGATTAGCCTCTCACCTATTTACTGACTTCAACAAGGCGGTGGAGCAGTGTAGGATTGTTGAGAACAATCTGAGGGATTGGTACCCAACTAAGGGTAAAGACAGTCGCAGTGAGCCTAGTAAGGCTAACACTTCCCAGAAGCGGAAGGGGCAAGGGTCCTCATATGGGGGTGGTAACAAGAAGCCCTACCAACCTGGGGGTCGTAGTGACCAGAGACCTCCAGCAGGACCGATGTGTAATCAGTGCAGAAAGTATCATCCGGGAAGAACTTGTGCTGGGGAGGTGATTTGCTTCAACTGTAAGCAAGTGGGTCACATCTCTACTAAGTGCCCAAGACCGCCAGCAGAGCAAAGGCCCAGGAATCAGGGTCGAGTGTTCGCCATGACTCATGAGGAGGCCCGGAAGTCGCCTGAATTGATCCAAGGTAAAATTCTTCTCGGTGATAATGAATTAGATACTTTGTTTGATTCGGGTGCAAGTCACTCTTTTATTGCTTATGATTGTGTAAAGCGCCTGGGATTGCATGTGCATAGATTACCATTTGATTTGGTTGTGTCGACGCCGATGGGTGTCAAGGCTGTGACGGCCGAAGCCTGCTTAAATTGTGTAATAGTTGTTGAGGGTTGGGAGTCTACAGTTGATTTGATCTGTTTGCCACTCCAACAACTAGAAGTTATTTTGGGTTTTGATTGGTTAAGAGCAAATGGTGTGCTGCTTGATTGTGGCAATAAAAGGATCACTTTCCGTAGTGCACAGCGGGATAGCAATGTAAATGCCAGTTTGAACTTGCTTTCAACAGCTAAAGCTGAGAGATATCTTGAGAAAGGGTGTCAAGGGTATATGGTGTTTTTCTCCGTTCAGGGAGAGTCAGGTGAAGCTTTAGAGAGTATACCAGTAGTAAATGAATTCCCTGAGATATTTCCAGAGGATCTTAGTGGATTGCCTCCGGAAAGGGAAGTAGAATTCCCAATTGAGATTGTGCCTGGAGCTGGTTCGATATCGAAAGCCCCATATCGTATGGCCCCGAATGAAATGGCAGAGTTGAAGAAGCAAATTGAAGAATTGCTTGAGAAAGGGTTCATCCGACCCAGTGTATCACCGTGGGGAGCTCCAGTGTTGTTTGTGAAAAAGAAAGATGGAACCTTGAGGCTTTGTATCGATTACAGAGAACTTAACAAGGTAACTGTTAAGAATAAGTATCCACTTCCAAGAATTGATGACCTGTTAGATCAATTGGCTGGCTCGTGTGTATTCTCCAAAATTGATCTAAGGTCGGGATATCATCAGTTGCGTGTGAAGGCAGCGGACATTCCGAAGACTGCTTTCAGAACGAGATATGGGCACTATGAGTTCCTTGTAATGCCCTTTGGTTTGACGAATGCACCGGCGGTATTCATGGATTATATGAATCGCATCTTCCGACAGTACCTTGACCAGTTTGTGGTTGTGTTTATCGACGACATCTTGATCTATTCCAAGAGTAGGGAGGATCATGAGCAACACTTGAGAATTGTACTAGGTGTTTTAAGGGAAAAGCAACTCTATGCCAAACTGAGCAAATGTGAGTTTTGGCTTACGGAAGTGAAGTTCCTTGGCCATGTGATCTCTCGAGACGGGGTATCAGTGGATCCCAGTAAGGTGGAAGCAGTACTTGAATGGAAAAGGCCAGAAACTGTTTCTGAGATTCGCAGCTTTCTGGGTCTTGCTGGTTATTACCGGAGGTTCATTCAGAACTTCTCGCGTATTGCCTTGCCGATGACCAAGCTCACGAGGAAGGATCAACCGTTTTTGTGGGATGAACGTTGTGAGCGGAGTTTCACTGAGCTGAAGGAGAGATTGACTACGGCACCAGTATTGATTATACCTGATCCCAGTGAGGCTTATGTCGTGTATAGTGATGCGAGTAAGCAGGGGTTAGGGTGTGTCCTGATGCAGCAGGGACGTGTAGTGGCCTATGCCTCTCGACAGCTGAAACCGCATGAGATGAACTACCCCACTCATGATCTGGAGCTGGCGGCAATTGTGTTTGCATTGAAAATTTGGCGTCATTACCTGTATGGTGTGACAGTGGAACTGTACTGCGACCACAAAAGTCTCAAATACTTGTATGATCAGAAAGAATTGAACATGAGACAACGTCGGTGGATGGAGTTGCTGAAAGACTATAACCTGGAGATCAAATATCATCCGGGTAAGGCTAATGTCGTCGCGGATGCTTTGAGTCGGAAGGTGGTGCTAGTGGCAACAATGATGATCCAGGAATGGAAACTGATAGAGGATTTTAGGGATTTGAATCTCTCAAAGGAAATCCTGTGTGCCAGTTATGGTGTGGTCCAAGGGGAGAATGACCTGAGGACTGAGATTGAAAAAGCTCAAATGCATGATGAGCTAGCCCAGTCGATCCGAGCTAAGATTGGGCGAGGAGAGACTCGAGACTATGACTTGTCACCAAGTGGATTGGTGCGTTATCAGAAGAGAACCTATGTACCACTGAAGGCGGAGTTAAGATTGAGAATTCTTGATGAGGCTCATAAGAGTCAATATACTCTTCACCCCGGTATGACCAAGATGTATCACGATTTGAAGTCTATGTATTGGTGGCCAGGGTTGAAGAGTGATGTGACGAAGTACGTGGCGCGGTGTCTCACCTGTCAAAAGGTGAAGATTGAGCACCAGAGACCGCCAGGATTGCTTCAGAGTCCAGAAATTCCAGAATGGAAGTGGGAGAGTGTGACCATGGATCTAGTGATGGGTTTGCCCAAGATCAAGAACTATGATGCGATCTGGGTGATTGTCGACCGACTCACGAAGTCTGCGCACTTCATACCTATCAACGCTGGCTATTCTCCTGATAGACTGGCTGAGATTTATATCAAGGAGATTGTGAGACTCCATGGTACACCGAAGAATATAATCTCCGATAGAGATCCTCGGTTTACTTCGAGATTCTGGAAGGCTCTGCACGAAGCTATGGGTACTCAATTGAGGTTTAGCACGGCCTACCATCCTCAGACAGACGGACAGTCAGAGAGGACTATCCAGACTTTAGAAGATATGCTGAGAGCGTGTGTCCTAGACTTCAAAGGAAAGTGGGACTACTATCTTCCATTGGCTGAGTTTGCGTACAACAACAGTTACCATGCGAGCATTCAAATGGCTCCGTATGAAGCACTGTATGGGAGGAAGTGCCAGTCACCATTGTGCTGGTCAGAGTTGTCTGAGAGGAAGTTGTATGGGCCGGATCTTGTTGACCAAACCGCTGAGCAGATCCGAGTTATCAGGAAGAGGCTCCTTACAGCACAGAGTCGTCAGAAGAGCTACGCTGATAAGAGGAGAAGACCTCTTGAGTTTGAAGTGGGGGATCATGTTTTCTTGAGAGTGTCTCCGGTCACGGGCATCGGGAGAGCAATCAAGCGGAAGAAGCTGAGTCCGAGATACATTGGTCCATTCGAGATTCTGGCAAGGATTGGACCAGTTGCCTATCGGATAGCCCTACCCCCGAGTTTGAGTAGAGTACATGATGTGTTTCATGTCTCGCAGCTCAAGAAGTACCAACCAGACCCCGAACATATCATTGAGTATGAAGAAGTGGAATTGCAAGATAACTTTACTTATGCGATAGAGCCAGAGAGAATCATTGATCGAGAAGAGCGGAAGCTCAGGCACCGAAGCTTACCGTTCGTGAAGGTGGTCTGGAAGGGAATGTCTCCAAGGGAAGCCACTTGGGAGGCGGAAGCGGACATGAGGAAACGATTTCCTGAGTTTATGCCCCATGATGTGTAACAAATTTCGAGGGCGAAATTTATTGAACGGGGGGAGAATTGTAATATTCCAATTTTTGATTAAGGGATAATCATGATTATTAATGATAATTATGAATTTAATTGGGATTATTATGTATTTTATGACAATATTAGTTAATGTCATAATTAGTGGAAATTGGAAATATTAGTG
Organism: Inga leiocalycina; assembly: GCA_963242795.1. NCBI lineage: Eukaryota > Viridiplantae > Streptophyta > Magnoliopsida > Fabales > Fabaceae > Inga > Inga leiocalycina. The sequence continues at coordinate 51,083,986 of OY725321.1, forward strand.
CATATGTGTGGTATTTAAGATCAATGGTGGTGATTTCCTTGACCGTGGGTCGGAATCCTATGTGTTGAGGTGTGGTGAGCTTTAGTGGGAATAAATGAGATGCTGACATGTGGCATGGTGGTGACCATTGGATGGGCCACATGGGGACAAAAGTTCACTTTTCCCTCCATCTCTCCATCTCTCCATCTCATCTCTCTCTCTCACGTGCTCTCTCTCTCTTCTCTCTTTCTCCATTGTTGAAGGAAGAAAAGCTTGGATTTTGAGTAGGTAAATGATTTCCATTGCTCAAACTCACTTCCTTAATGTTGATCCTTGAGTAATGGGCTTCATTTGGGTGTGTGTAGTGTGGCCATTTGGTGTGGTTTGTGATCACACGAAAATTGATTGTTGGTGGATCAAGAACTCTCTTTGGAGAAGTTGATAAGGTGAGTAAAACCAATCTATCTATCTATGTTTCATACCATTTGGAATAGTTTCTAAATTCTGGAAATTTGGCTTGAATCCGAAAATTGGATGCCACTGTTCATTTGGTATGTTTTTGGCATGAGAATGGTGTTTTGGAATGAGTATGTGATAGATAGATTGATTAGAAGTTGAGATATGAAGTTTTGTTGAAAGAGGTATCTTGTTGAATTTAATGCCCAAAACCCAAAGCATGATAATGGAATAGGATTTTGATGATTTTGAGTATTCCATTGAGTTTGTTGGGTGTTTTTGTGTGGGAATGGCTTTGGGTTAAGTTTTGAGTCCATAGGAATCAATTGGGCAAAGGTTAAGGAGAGTGCCTCTGCTTTCTGCGTTCTCTGATATCTGAGGCATTCACTCGAGCAGACAGGGGTGTGCTCGAGTGAAGGATGAATATCACCCGAGCACAGGATGATCGTGCTCGAGTGATGCGAGAGTTTTCCCTTTTGTGCTTCGAGTGCACCTGGGTTTTTATGATTGATGCTCGAGTGCATCGCTTTGTGCTCGAGTGAGGGTGTTAGTTCAGAGTGAAGGGTTTCTCTCGGGTTTTCACTCGCTGGTGGATGCCAAGAGTGTGTTCTGACACTCGCAAGCATGCTCGCGAGCACTGGGTGTCTGCTCGAGTGAGCTCGTGCTCGCAGGTTGTCACTCGCGGGTAAGGTGCGCAAGTGCGCCTTCTCACTCGCGAGCAGGGGGCTGTCTGCTCGAGTGAGCCGTGTGTGCTCGAGCACGGTGAGCCATTTGGGCTGATGTGCTTTCTCTTGTGCTCTCGGGTACGTGCTTTCTGTCTTCACTTCCTTGTGCTTGAGGTGAATTCCGTACTTGTGCTCGAGTGAGGATTTTGTGCTCGAGTAATCCGTTTCCTTGGAAGGTGTTGTGCTCTCGGGCAAGTGCTTTCTGCTCTCACTCTCTCTTGTGCCCGAGTGATATCCGTACCTGTGCTCGAGTGAGGCCATCTTCACTCGAGTGTCCGTACATTTGTGCTCGAGCATGGCCATCTGTGCTCGAGTGAGGCAGTGTAAAATCTGAGTTTTTGTGCTTCCAAAAAGGGATCTTTGGGATAGTTTTTCCTACCCTTTAGGAGTTTGGTTAGGGGTGTTTAATGACTCTAAAAGAGCAATAATGATAACCAATTAAGTATTATAAAGTGGATTAAGCCTTGGAATAGAGAATAACTCTTCGTCCCTAATTGTGAAAATAGGATTTGATATTTGCCTTCCTCGGGAGAGACCGGCGCTAGGACACGCCCGGAAGAACTCAGGTAGTGACTTTTCTCTCATATCTTGTATGATGTCTTGGTATGCATATCTTATCATTGAACTTGTGAAATGTGTACCATGGTCCATTACGGCGTGAGCAGGTCAGCGTGAGCCGTATAGGGAGTGACAGTGGTCATCTCTAGTCGGCCGTTGGACTGCCGTCGTAATCGACATGGATCTTTGTGAATCCGACCCGTGGGGGCGGCGTATGTGAAAACCAGCCGTGGGCTGCGTATGTGTATCTTGCCTATGTGGCTTGTGAATATGATATGCTTTATATGGATCCCAGCTGTGGTGAATTATACTGTGTTGATTGTTGTGATGCAATACAACGTGAGCAATTCAGCGTGAGCAATCGTCAGGGATGACATGTGTCATACAAACCATTGCCGCTGCAACTGCCGTTGTAGTTGCTTGTGTGGATGATGATTTGATTACATGCATTATTGTTGTACATTATATGATTGACTTGTTACTACGGGGATTCTTTAGAATCTCACTCTCCCAAAATTAAACCTTTTAGACAGGGCCGAAGGATCGAGAGGCAAGCGGGCGACGAAGAGTAGTTAGAGCTCCTGTTTAGGAGTATATTTTGGAGTTTATGGTTATCATGGTATATTTTGGAATTGTATATAGTAGGTTTTGTGTAATCCCCAAGTAAAAGGGTATGAATTGTAGGCTTTGTGCCTTGTGTAAATCCCTTTTATTATGTATGGAACCCGAGTGAGTCGGGAACTTATTTGCACTCTGATAATTGTAAATGGAATCTACCTGTTCAGGCCATATTGTATTAAAATGTGAATAGGAGACCATTGTAATTGAGTTTATAAAAGTTTTTGCAAATCCAATTTTTGGGCAAAAGATTTCTTTGATAAGTCCCAACTTGAATTATGGTCTCTAATTACAACTTAATTATGGGTTTAAGAACTTAATCTCGGCCTCAGGTGGGAAGGGGGTTACATATATAACCACTATAAACACTATGGAAATGCCTAAAATGGTACATGAATGGGTTTTAACCTAATTCTTGTATATTTGACATTTTATGACCGAGTTAAGAGCCCGAGGGGTTGGCACGCTTATCGAGGCATGAAGTTCGAGGAGCCTATTTAAGGATTAAAAAGAGTTAAGGTAGGGAACTTACCTCTCCTGCATGTATTTTTTACTTGTGCTGGTGTATTGATGCATGTTATTTCTTTGTTTGATTATATGAAACATATATGAATAATTGAAGCTCTGTTTCTATTTATGCTATGGCCATAAGTATGTTGTTTGAAACATTGAGCACGTAGATATGTCATTGTATTAGCATGAGTTTATGTAATGCAAGTATGTCATGCATTAAGCACTTATCCTACATGCATATTGGTACTATTTCTGATGGAGATTCTCTCATATCTCACCTTCCTCTACCAACAATTTAGACAGGTGAATATGGAAGGTATGCATAGATCAGAGAAGAGAACTATACGAGAGGATTGCAGTGGTGGAATGAAGACGAAAGGATGTTCCATTTCACTGGACGGGTTTAGACACCCAAGTAGCCCTGCGCGGTTACAGTAATGGTAATTATCATGTACGAACCCCTATGGGGAATATCTATAATCATGACCGTATTATCAGTATATTTTGTTATTCCGATATTACCCACCGAACCACATATTGCTACTCTGATTAAGATCGATAATAAATGGCACGTAAGGCAGGGTTTTACATTTTGATATCAGAGTTCAAGTGGTTCTAGAAGAGTGGCGGTTCTAGTAACAAGATAGTATACTGATATGGTCTTGATTATATGGTGAAAGAAGATACACACAAAACGAGGCACTGGAGAAGTGAACTAGCCTTCTTTTATGAATCAATCCTGAAAGAATTAGGAATACCCGAGGGCAGCTGGTGGTGCAATACCGGACTAAGGATGGTCCAAGGATATTTCAAAAACCCAAGGAATCAGGTATGGCCAAGGCCATGGTACAGACACAATATTTAGTCAGCCGAAGGCAGTTGGCATGATGTTTGAGATAAGGGAAGTCTCAGGGTACTAGTGGTTGGAAGCAGTTGAAGACGGTATCTGTGGTTTGACACAGGTACATGAAAGTTAAGCATGCTCACCAAGGGAAATGCCATGATGGGTGCCCTGGGAAGTTGTTGCACATGTTATATCATATTATAGAAAGAGTAAAAACATGTTGTATAGCAATTCAGAGGCTATATATTGTTACAGGCTTTCCTTGACTATTGTAAACATATGTGATATGTTGTCTTTAGGGTACCTGTGTACCCAAAAATTTGTGAAATGACATATATGCCCTTATGTTTATGTGGAATTTATCTCTTTCTTGCTTCTATATCGTGAAACATAATGAGGATGAGGCCAAGAGGTATAGGTTCTGAGCCATATAGTCTCACAGCAAGGAGTCTTGGTAGATCCTTGTAGGGTGGAAGCAATATTGAACTGAAAGGGGCCAAAGACTGTCTCTGAAATACGCAGTTTTTAGGTTTTGCCGGATATTACAAAAGATCTATATTGAATTTCTCCAGAATAGTTTTAAAAACTCAACATTATCTGTAGGACCATAACTGGGAGAAGGGCTTTACTGAGCTGAGACGAAAATCAACATCAGCATTATTATTGATAATCTCAGATCCACTGTGGACCTTTGTTGTCCTTGTTGATGCCGGTAGGTAGGATTGGAAGTGTTTTAATGTAGCATGGCCATGTATTGGCTTATGCATCTAGAGAATAGAAGCTTCATGGAAAAAAATTTTAATTATTATCCCACATATAATCTTGAGTTAGCAACAATTGTATTGCACTAAAAATCTAGAGATGTACCGTTATGGTGCGATTGTAGTGCTATACTGTGACCACCAGGATTTGAAGTATTGGTATAATCACAAAGTACATAATACAATAAAGCGTTACCCAGAGTTCATGGCTATGTATGTGTAGCAAATTTTGGGGACAAAATTTATTTAAGAGGGGGAGAACTGTAACTCCCTAAATTTTATTCCCCAATATGCCTTGTAAACACCTGTGGCATTTAATGAAATGGAAGGATGAATTTTGGAGAATGAGATTATGCTACCATGAGATTTCCTGTGAGGCAGTGAGTTTGTTATAAGATTGTGGAAGATCAAATGATGTTCAAAAATTATGAAATTTTATAGGGATACAGTAGACATCCTAAGCTTTAATTTGATAGGTAATGGGTAATTTATAGAGTTATATGTAAAAAGTTATGAATTTTTAAAGTTAGCCCAAAAAAACTGTTGATTTTCTGGAATAACATCCAAAGAATTTAATTCTAGGAATTTTGTGTTTCCAATTGGCAAAATTTTATATTTTTCCTTGCAACTAGACTCAATAAGGGTTCTATAGGTTTTGGAATTACTTCAATATGATGCCTATAAATTTAGTTATGATTTTTCGAAATTTGATAAAAAAATCTGCTAGAAATTGCAAAAAAGTCTAAAAATAGGAAAATGGGGCCAATTTGGAAAATGGGAAATGCATCTTTTGCATGGGCCAAGAAGAAGGAAAAATTAGTTGAATTTCATTTGGGCTTGTGACCACATTACATGTACAGAAAGCTTATGTACATAAAAGTTCAAGTTTTGTATTTTTGGTAAATTAAGTAATTAGGGTGAATAATGACATAAGCATAATGTAATAGAACTATTTTAGTCATCTTCCTCCTCCATTTCCCATCGGTTTTGGCTGCAACAAGAGAGAGAGGATTGTGTGAATTCTAGAGAGAGAAGGATAAGAAAACTCACAAGGTAGGTCAGTTTTTTTGGTGAATTTGCTTATAACTTGTGTAATCCTTGCTCTAAGCTTCTCTTCTACATGATTTTAGGTGTTTAAAGCACAAATTTGAAGTTGAGAGGAGCTAGGGTTTGGTCAACAAAGGGAAAAGCTGGAAGGAAGAAGAGGTAACTTCCTAAACTTCAAACATTGGTTGCTCTGACTGCTGTAAGCAATTTAATTGGTGAATTTCTGATGGATTTGCTCCGATTGTAAATTTAGGAAAAGTTGTGTTCTAAGCGTTATGCTGACAAAATTAAGTCTAAATGGTAGCCTTAATGTAATTGAATAGTTAATAAAGTGATTTGGAGTAGAAATGAACAAGTATGAGGAGTCAGATTTCAAAAACCCCAAATGTTCCTAAAGAATCCTAGGTTTCGTCCAGGTCTAAGTGTGCGTTTGGAAGAGCTTATATCTGAGAAATAAGTCCTTATTACGCAAGCCGAGAAAAAACTCCTCTCACATACTTATCTCGTATACCGTGAATCACGAATTATAAGCACTTATTGCCCAAAAATAAGCTATTCCAAACGAGCATTAATTCAGGGGGTTAGGGCTAGATTTTTGATATTCTGATCATTCCATTGAGTTTAGGAGGAAAAATTAGGTGGGGTTACAGTTGATCACTTTTTTAAAAAAACCTAAAAAAGCATAATTACGAAAATGCCCCTGAAACCCTGATAAAGGGGCTTTCGAGGGCATTCTTGTCTTTTATCAGTGAATTTGGTAATTCTAAGTCCGAAAATGGATTCCTTGGGTAAAAATAAGTCAGAATAGCCTAGGTCAAAATTTCAGGAAAAAGTACAGTCGAACCTGGTATGACGGGGCCTGGCCGGTTCTCCTGGGGCATTTTGGTAATTTTTTACAATAGGCTTATATAACCACTATAAACACTATGAAAGTGCCTAAAATAGTATATGAATGATTTTTAACCTAATTCTTGTACATTTGACATTTTAGGATCGAGTTAAGAGCTCGAGGGGTTGGCACGCTTATCGAGGCACAAAGTTCGAGGAGCCTATTAAGGATTAAAAAGGGTTAAGGTAGGGAACTTACCTCTCCTGTGTGTATTTTTTATTTGTGCTGGTGTATTGATGTATGTTATTGCTTTGCTTGATCATGTGAAACATATATGAATGATTAAAGCTCTATTTCTATTTATGTTATGGCCATAAGTATGTTGTTTGAAACATTGAGCACGCAGATATGTCATTGTGTTAGCGTTAGTTTATGTAAAGCAAGCATATCATGCATTAAGCACTTATCCTATAGGCATATTGGTAATGTTTCCTACTGAGATTCTCTCGAATCTCACCCTTCCCTACCAATAATTTAGATAGGTGAATCGGAAGGTACGTAAAGATCAGAGAAGAGAACTATACAAGAGGATTGCAGTGGTGGAATGAAGAAGAGAGGATATCTCCATTTCATTAGGACGAGTTTAGACATCTAAGTAGCCCTGCGTGTCTACATTAATGGTAATTATCATGTATGAACCCATATGGGGAATGTCTGTAATCATGCATATATTATCAATATATTTATGCTAATCCTGTGTTATCCACCGAACCGCGCATTGGTACTCTGATTAAGATCGATAATAAGTGGTATGTAAGGCGGGGTCTTACACCGAGCATATGGGAAGACAATATTTTTGTCAAGGTCAATAGAATAATTCTTATCGAACTTGTTCATGATCTAGTTGATTTTGTACTTCCTCTAATGGTCCTCTATTGCTATGAGATCGTTGTCTTCGACTAATCTTTATGTGCTTTTGTTTTCTTTTGCTTTTAAGACATCAATGTTGTTCTTCATAAGGTTTCTCTGACTCGATTTAGTTTTCGTGTTAGCTTACTCGTATGGTGCTTGAGATGAATTCCGAGTACATTATGGGAAATGTTTGCTTGAAGGTTTGGTAAGGACCGAACATATCGAATATGTGACTCTTTGGTGGACTGGCTTGGGCAAGGCATCATAAATAAGAGATACCTCCTCAAACTAAGGCCATATAGTGTTGTAGAGCAGATATCGGTGACCATGCCTGATTACTCCTTCGGTCTGTTATCTGTCTATGACTATGCAGCTTTAAACCCAAGGCTAGGGGAGTTGCTTGGCAAGCATCACTCTATCTGTCATGAAGACCTTAGTTATAGCAACCCAGTCACCTTTATCCTTTATCCAAAAACATATAAATGATTAACTACTTTGTTTCTAAATGTATATGTATATGGTTTTCTTAAGAACGTTGACGAACGTACGGGGATTTTTTTTGCAAGGAAGTTATTTTAAAGATTGAAGATGACCAGGGGGCGATAGCCAAGTAGTCATGCTATCCTTCTCTAAGATTTTTCCTTGCTCTGTTTCCTGGGCACTTCCTAAAATTTGAATTATTTCCTATACATTTATCTTTTAGGGGCAACAAGATCTTCAAATTCTCTTTGGTTGATGAGCCCGCTGAGGTGACATTGAGAATGCTTGAGGCTGTTTCAAATTTAGATCATGTTTATGTAGTTATTCAGTACGCCGTGTCAGAAATTAAGGTTGATGTCGGCCTCCAAATGATGAAATCCTACTATAATGGCACAAGGGTGTTCTTTAATCTTTCTTGGCTACAACTGGAGGAGCTTAGTGACGACATGGTTAGACGGATGATCCCATCTTCAATCATAGATTAGAATGAAACTCGTGTTGGCTTGAATTCTACTTTCTCTTTTGTGAGTATGGCCCCAACTAGGACGTTGAACAATGCGCAAGTAAATATAAATTGAGATGTATTAAGAAATTGTTAATGCTATGTGGAAACTTTAGGGCAATAAATAAGGACTTTATGCTATGCCATGCAAATACACAAATATCATGCACCTGGCTGTTAGAATAATCTAAAGATTCCAAATATATTGTATAAATCCCATAAGAGAAAGCAGCAAAGGAAGACTTGATAAAATACCTCCAGCCATAGTAACTCTGCATGCTATATCTCACAACCTCAGAACTGTCAAGGAATCTTAAGGAGCAAGTAAGTGGGTTTTCCACATTACTATTCTAAGACCTGGCCTACGCTATTTATAGCCTCCCATCAAGGCTTGTAACAGCTTACTAGCCAGGCAGGTAACCCTAAACCAAGTCTCTATTCAAATCACATAGGGCCACAATCAGAGGATATTTTATTTAAAAACAATTATAAGATAATATCTATATTAAATAATAATAAAATATTAAATAATAAAATATCTAACAGTCTCCCATTTGGTCTGCAACCTAATGTTATTTGGTAAGTAAGGTTCATTTAAGCAATACTACAAGAATCATGGTAGTAAGTCCTCTTTGATCGAGTATTACCTTTCATGCATCACAAGTAGTACTCTTACTTAATGGGTCAAAACTTAATGAATAAACCTAAAACGTTTATTCAGTTCCAACTTAAATGTTTGTTAATATCTTACAATTTAGGTGCCAATAATTGAGACAACAACTTTCAACTTGAATTTCATCACTTAAATAATGCCTCATCTAGATCACTAAATGTGATCTATCCTTGATAAGATATTTGATCCTTTTGATTCCTCTAAAAGCATGCTCTTTATTAAAGGATATATGCTTTATGTATTTATGACCCATTTGACTCTATAATCATACAACACCCTTAATTGGTTTGAATTAATTTAATAATTCCAAAACCCTATGATGAAATTCCTTAATTGGCAATCTTGTAATTTGCCTCCAAGAATAACTAGGTCAAGTAATCCGTGGTAGAACTAAGCAATCAGTGACTGTTTAGCATTCTTATACTCCTCCATGTTGCAACTTGTTCATTAAATGTAAAGATGTAGCATAATGTCAACTCTTTATAATTAACGCATCTTACAAGACTAAACAAGCTAATCGTTCCACAATATATAAAGCATGAAACTTAATGTACATTTGTAATGTACCACATGACGTGTAGCTCTTCAATCATTATTTAAGCAAAAATATGCTCGATAATCCTCCTAAAATTCCTTTGTAATGACATTGCCTATTCATGCTCACATTAAAGCAAGTCTACACCTTGGAAATTGAATTAGAAGGAATAAGATGATATTAGAGACATATAGATAATCTAATCTTATTCTCATAATAGATGTTACTCTCAACAACCACCATTATCCATGAATGTTCAAATGCTTGTGATCGTAGGTTACTCATAATATTCTCAAATATTTTAAGAATAATCTCATTATGCATTTTAAAAAAATACCACACCTAACATGGTTATATCACAACTTTAAACAATGGTGACTTAGTCATTTATAACACCTTAAGTCAAAATGTACAAGCTATAAATGAATCATCATTTTGTACCATATAGATGACTCAACTCTTACTAATCCAGTGATATAATAAAACTTATGATGTTTTTAACGTGGTCTTGTATGTAATCACAACATGATACCTTAACTATCAATATTATGGGACTTGCTCATAACAAAATGAACTCTCAATTTTGCTGACTAAATTATCTTTATGTGACCATATCTACCAATTCACATGTATATATCTCTCCTTATGTCAAAAATAGAAAGATGCAAATAACATCCCAACTCAAGATAGACATTTAACTACCATAAAAATATGAAAGAAATTATACATGAATGTCGGAGGAAATAACTCAATAAATAAATTCCTTCTTCATACAGTAGTTATAGCAAACAACTTGATTTGTATTGCTTAATATTGCATACTAGCAACTTTACAAATAAACTCATGTTGTTGCTTACCTGGAATTTAAGGTCACTTTCGACATTTTTGTTCTAGTTAAATTTCTTGAAGTACATCATATAGTAACTATGAATTGCCAAAATTTAATCACCATCAGTCTCAATTGAATCCATTAATAGATTGAAGCTGTCCCATATAAAACCAATGTTCTACAAAAATTAGAGGTGGCAATCCTCCATATGTGATCACTCTCAATGAGTTTTATCACTCCCACTAATTTTAGCATTCCTAAATAACCTAGCATTTCAAAATACTACACAAAACTGTAAAATAAAATGGATAGCTCCTTAAATTCGTGAGACATCTTTGCATTTTCATCAAAATATGCAGTCTCAGATATTTTTCCTCCATAATTTTTCTTTTATAAGACAATTCTATGTAAGAGTATATTTTAAATCGAGCTTCCAACCTTTCAAAAAAGAATATAAACATAAATTTTGTTGGAATCTCACTACAAAAAAAAACGTGATTTAGTAGCGGTTAAAAATGGGTATTCGTAGCGGTTCTAACCGCTACAAACTAGGTTAGTAGCGGTTACGAAAACCGCTACTAAATCGTACGTTGCAAGCGGTTTTGTAGCGGTTTTATAAAACCGCTACTCAATCAAAAATAACCGCTACAACCTTTGTAGCGGTTTATAGTAACCGCTACAAAATCAAGAGATATTTGTAGCGGTTATATAACCGCTACAAATATAAAAAATTTTATTGAGAGCTTTAAAAAATGCTTTTTTTTTGTAGCGGTTTAAAAACCGCTACAAATATATAAAAATGAAAATTTGTTAAAAATGACATTTTTTATTTGTAGCAGTTAAGAAACCGCTACTAATTTTGAATTTCATGAATTTAGTAGCGGTTTTAAAAACCGCTACTAATTTCATGAAATTCAAAATTGGCGCAAAAAAATTTAAATTTAGCTTTAAAAAGGCGCGTTATTTAGTAGCGGTTTAATAACCACTACAAATATTTAAAATTTTTTTTAAAAATATACGTTGATTTTTTTCTTTTTTTTCAATATTATATTAAATAGTTTAATTTGTTATTATTTTATCTATTTCAATTAGTTTATTATTTAATAGTTTAACTTATTAATAAATTAAAAAGAAAAAATGTAATTGAATATGATTAGTATAAAATTTATGTTAATAATATTATTAAGGATAGTTAGGTAATAAGGAATTATTATGTTTTATAATATAATGTAATTGTATATGAAAAATAGTTGAAAATGAGATAGAGTTATGATATATCTAGAAAAAAAGATGTTTAGAATAAATTTTATAGAAAGGAAAGAAGTATTCTAAAAGAAAATGAAAATCTTGTTACCATATTTGATCGTATTATTCAGCTCCTCTACTCATACGAAAGAAGTTGTAAATGAGAGGAAATGAAAGAAGGGTAAGGTGAAAAGAAATTGGGGAGTGTTTGAAATGAGTTGTGATAAGGGTATTTATAGGGATTCACGTATTATTTGTAGCGGTTAATGTAGCGGTTACTAATTAGTAGCGGTTATTTATATTTTTGTAGCAGTTTAATTATTTGTAGCGGTTATTATTTAGTAGCGGTTATTTATTTTTTTGTAGCGGTTTAATAACCGCTACAAATATTATATTAATTTTTTTTTAAAATTTGTTTTTTACATTTTATTTTAACACAAATTTTTTGCATTTTTTGTACAGAAAAATTTTTTACACTTGAATTGTACAAATATGATTTTAATTTTTTTTTTTAAATTTTTTTTACATTTTATTTTAACACAAATTTTTTGCATTTTTTGTAAAGACGAATTTTTTACAATTGAATTTGATCACTCATCGTCGCCATCCCTACAGAAATTTTGTAGAAAAATTATTATTATTGATGTATTATTAAATTTAAAAAATTTAATTGAAATGACGTGGACTTAAAAAAACTCACCGCAGTAGAGGTAAATTGTCATCGCCTTCAGGGAAGTAGTTTTCAAAATCAGCTGGCTGAAATGGCTCACTCTCGTAGGCGATGTTATCGCCTTCACCCATGTCGTAAAGGTCTCTTGGCTTTAAATGAACGACCATGTGCCAATCCCTATGCCGCTCGTCCTCGACATAATAAACCTGATGTGCCTCTGAAGCTAGAATATACGGCTCATCATCTTGAGAAATACCAGTATGAATCGAGCGTGAGAAATTGACTGATGTGATCCCTAGGTCGTCAATTGTCAGTCCCCGAGAAGTAGTGGTATTTGCCCACAAACACTTGAACAGCGTCACGGTGAAACGGCCTTGATAATTAAGCTCGACCACATCAAGAAGCTTGCCATAGTAAGGGACGCCTCCAAACTACATGTTGGCGTCACTGCTGCTCGCATAACTCCTTGTCCCAAATGTGCCATAAACACCCGAATTCTGTGTTTGCAATCCTTGATCCCGTGAAACCGTGCAAAACTTAAAACCACTGACATTGTATGCTGTAAACTGTTTTGCATGATCAAGAGGGCCGATTGCGAGAGCTCTGAAATCTGGTGAGTGCGGGTTGTGGTCATTTAGTATTCTGCGAGCAAACCAGCCCGGGAATTCTCTGTGGACCCTCCTATCAACTTCCGAGGATGTCTGTGTACGGATCCTGAGCTGACGCTTGACATGACTTCTGAATTCCCTGCAATTAATAATGGAAAGGCGTTAGTGAAATGAAAGTGAGAAATGTTACGAAAGATATAGATCGAATAACATACATGTGAGTGTACAATTCTTACCGTATGAAAGGCTCAACTTGAGTGCAATTAATCAAGACATGTCTATGTGCTTGGAACTTCTCAGTTGCCGTTAGTTTGAAGTTCTCAGTTGCTCCAACTGGTTTACCAACACGAGGGATAAATTCTCCTGATGTCGGCGCAGGTTCAGGACAATCGTCAACACGAGGCGGGCGGTTGAAAGCCGTCTCAAGATCATCAAAGTACCTTGAGCAAAAATATAGCACCTCATCCCCTATATAGCCTTCAGCTATAGAACCTTCTGGCCACGCCTTATTCCTCACGTAAGATTTTAATTTCCCAAGGAACCTACGAAGTACATAAGAGAAAATTGATATAAAATGATGAAAAGGACGACGAGCAAACATTAAATACAGACAATAAATGAAAGCACATATTTAAAATGAGTACCTCTCAATCGGATACATCCAACGATATTGTACTGGTCCAGTGAGCTTTGTTTCATGAACGAGGTGGACTGTGAGGTGAACCATCACAGTAAAAAAGGACGGAGGAAAGATCATCTCCAAGTGACAAAGCGTAAGAATGATTTTTGACTGCAGCTGATCGAGCTCCTCAACGATCAAAACCTTAGAACACAACTTCCGAAAGAAAGAACAAAGTTCCACCAAAATGATGGAAACATCGGGAGGAAGTGTATTCTTTATAGCCAGAGGGAGTAACTGCTGCATAAGAACATGTGAGTCGTGACTCTTCAGGCCAGCAACCTTTCGAGCCTGCAAGTCGACACATCGAGAAATGTTGCTTGAATACCCATCAGGAACTTTTAATTTCTTCAAGGTCGCGAGGAACACATCCTTGTTCGGTTTTGTGAGGGTAAACTTTGCCGGTGTAAATCTGTCATGCTCATCTGGCCAAGCGTCTTCACGAACTCCCATGTTGCGTAAATCTTTCCTAGCTTGAAGGTGATCTTTTGTCTTGCCGGGTTTGTTAAGCAGCGTATACAGCACATTGTCGCAAACATTCTTTTCAATGTGCATTACATCAAGACTGTGGCGAAGTAAATTAGATCTCCAATACGGAAGCGTGAAGAAGATACTTATCTTCTTCCACTGCTGAGGCGCCGAAGTCCTGCGCGTCTTTCGGTGAGTTTGTGCTGAATCGTCGCTTTTTCCAAACTCGACGTCAACATGCTCAAGCTGCTGTAAGATATCTGTACCGGACAAAGTCTGAGGTGGTCCTCTTTTCTCTGGTTTCCCATTGAAGCGATTCCATTGCAATCTGAACTTATGCGTTCCATCGAGAAACCTCCGATGCCCCATAAAGCACCACTTTCGGCTGTGGGGAAGGCGCAGTGCGTCAGAGTCGAAATTGCAAGCCGGACACGCCGACCCAGTGTGCACATTCCAACCAGATAATGTGCCAAGACCAGGAAAGTCACTGATCGTCCACATCAAGGCTGCACGCATGTTGAACAAAGTCTTGCTGTGAGCGTTGTACGTCTCCAAGCCGACATTCCACAGGTCAAGCAATTCCGCAATAAGCGGTTGGAGATACACATCGATGTCATTGCCCGGTGCCTTTTTGCCTGGAATGATCATAGACATAATGAAAGAGCTTTGTTTCATACACATCCAGGGGGTAAGTAGTAGGGAACTAAGACTACCAGCCAAATGCTGTAACTTGTGCTAAGATTCCCGAAAGGATTGAAACCGTCGGTCGCCAATGCAAGCTGGACATTTCTGGGGTCAGTCGCAAAATCTGGAAAGTCGTTGTCAAACGTTTTCCAAGCAGCTGCATCCCACGGATGTCTTAATTTACCGTCTTCATTTTTATCAACGACATGCCACCTCATGTGCTCAGCAGTTTTAGACGACATAAATAATCTTTGTAGACGAGGTTTCAAAGGGAAATACCTGAGAATCTTTGCAGGTTTCTTCTTCTGCTTTTTCCCTTTCCGAATTGTCTTGTACCTCGATGTGTGACATCTCTTGCACATCTCCCTGCTGGAATCGTCTCCCCAATACAGCATACAATCATTTGGGCACGCATCAATCTTTTGATAATTCAACCCCAACCTGTTGATGATCTTCTTGGCCTCGTAGAAGGTTGTGGGAATCTCGGCGTCGGGGAATGCATCTTGTAATAAGTCGAGCAACATCGACATTCCCTTATCCGTGATCCCACACAAGCACTTGATATGATACAATTTGATCAAGAAAGATAATTTAGAATATTTGCGACAACCTTGATATAAAGGACGATCTGCCTCATCCATCAAGCTAAAAAAATCTCGAGCTACTTCATTCCCCATAAAAGCCGGCTCAGAGCCGTGCACTTCTTCGTTGAAGTTGTCGCCTTGAAATCCAAACGCATCACGCACAGCATCATTCACAGGATCATCTTCATCTACTTGAACGCCTACTTGAGAACTTCGAGGAAGAGCCTCGTCATATCTAATGTTGGCCTTCTCACCATGAACTGCCCAGAACGTATAGTCCTCAGGTAAAGGCTTCACAAGCAAATGTTCCTTCACAACATTTCGTGGATGCCACTTCTTGAACTTGCATTTCCGACATGGACAGACGATCTTGCCGTTACAGCTGGCGTGAGTGAATGCGAAATCTAAGAAACTGTTTAATCCGTACAAATATTCAGGAGAATTGCGCGGCAACCTTATCCATGATTTATCCATAGCTACAAGTGAGAGAGAAGAAAGTATAGAGAAGAAGATGAGTGAGAAGAGAATGACGAATGCCTAGAACCTTATATTTTGAAAATCCAACGTTTATAACTTTGTAGCGGCTATTAAACCGCTACACCAACCGCTACAGAAATTCCAACGTTTATAATTTTGTAGCGGTTACATATATAAAACCGCTACTAATATTCAAGCCGTTAATTGGTGGGAAATTTAAAATGTACTTGTTGAGTATTAGTAGCGGTTTTATATTTATAACCGCTACTAATGTTCAACGAATTAGTAGCGGTTATATATATTAAACCGCTACTAATATTAAAGCCGTTGGACATTAAATATAAAAATAATTTTCTAATTTGTAGCGGTTATACATAAGATAACCGCTACAAATGTGCACAAAGGCGGCAAATTTCAAAATTCAAATGATTTGAGTGTTTGTAGCGGTTATTAGTGTATAACCGCTACAAACATATATATTTGTAGCGGTTTCTGAAGGGAAACCGCTACAAATATATAAGTAAATTTGTAGCAGTTATGAGTTCATAACCGCTACAAATATATATCTTTGTAGCGGTTATGAACTAATAACCGCTACAAAGATATACATTTGTAGCGGTTTTAACTTAAAACCGCTACAAATATATATATAATTTATTTTTTTTTAAATTTAGATTTAAATCATTTATAAATTATTTCAATGCGATATAATAATATAAATATAATTATATAAAACACAATAAGAAAATTCTGAAATAAAATCTCATAAATATTTACAAATGTTTAAAAGAAAAGAAAATGTCCTAAACTAGGAAGCTGGGGGCTGATCCTTTGGTGCTCCCTCAGGTGGGGCTCCCTTAGATGCCGCTGGATCGGGCTACTGCGTAGACTGAACCGCACCATCCTCATCAGCAGGAGGAGGAGCTGTAGGAGGAGGAGTAGTGCTGGGGACGACGTAGCGAGGGACAGGGGGGACCGCTGGATGCTGCTCGTCCGGGAACAGCCGACTCCATGCTCCCTCGAGCATAGTGTTCGCGATCTCACGCCACTGCGTCTGCTGCGCGTACATAGCGTTTGCGTGGATCTGCAGCTGCTGCTGCTGCAGCACCTGCATCTGCTGCTGCTGCTGCGCCATCTGCTGCTGCTGCTGCGTCTGCTCCAAATCTGACCGCAGCTGGTCAATCGACTCGTCCCTCCGACGTCTGACCCCTCTAGAGCTGCCAGCCTCAGAGGCGGCACTCCTGCCGTAGATCATGCTGGGTCTGGCGCCTATGCCCATCCCCCGCACTCGTCCGGGGTGCTCAGGCTGAGCCAGACCCGCCTTCAGAGGAGCCGTCGGGTCCACTGACCCCTGTGACTCCTCAGGCTGGGTCTGTCGCAGCTCAGCCTGCGACTGCTGCATCCGCTCCTGCCATTTTATGAAACAATTAATAATTACCATTTTTCATTATTAACTTGGTTTTATAAAAACTATAATAATAAAATAACTTACAATGGCCGCCTCTGCCTGCTGAGAGGTCGCAGTCCCGTCACGGTGTCTATGTGTGACGGCGTACAGCTCCGCATAGTCTGTCTGACGGTTCTCCTGCTGTGCCTTCGTCTCTTGAAACAATTACAAAACAATAATTAGTGTTATGAATTAATCAGCTAAAAGTAAGTGATATTTTGAAAACTTACCAGCTTGCTGTAGGTCACAGCGAAGGTCTTCGATCCTGCTGTGTGGTGGATCGTCTGCTGCGCCCGGATCTCAGTGTTCCTCTGAGAAACCTCCTGGAAAAACAAATAATTAAATGTATTATAATTTAAAATTAAATACAAATTAAATTGAAATTATAATTTAATATTTAATAATTACAAAATTATATATCAAAAATATAATAAATACGTTACCTACGCCTGAGGGCTCCTCCTGAACTGGACGAAACGCGCCCAGTCGTTCGGCGGCACGCCGTCCGGGACGCTCTCCTGCAGCTGCTCCAGAGGCATCGTCCCATCCCCGTCCACCCTGTGGAAGAGACGGTTCCTCCTGTTCCTCCAGGCGTCGCTCATCTTCACAAGGGCGTACCTCTTCCGGTTGGCCCGGAGGGCAAACCGCAGCTGAAAAAATACATTTAAATATCAATAATTATAAAAACCATAATTTAAATAAAATAATTCAATAGAATTAATTAAAAAAATATTAATTAAATAGTTTTAATTACCTGAATCACCTCCTCCCAAGCCTGGTCCTTCGGCCCCCTCGGAATGTGCCTCCAGGACGGGAAGTGAAGGGGGAACTGCATCCAATTCGCTCCCAGGTCGCTCAGGAAGCGGTTGAGCAGGTGACCCCCATTGTGGATCGGCTGGTCAGTGCCCTCGTTCCACGGCACTATAACTCGCAGGGACCGGTCCATGCTGTTCAGACCGGCCACATCCAGCCTCCTCGTCGACACGTTCCCCTGCTCATCTGCACAGTTGACCGCACGTTAGATAAATTATAATTCAAAGTTAACATTTCTAATTTAAATAACTAATTTACTAAATTAAAAAATTAATTTACCTTCGACCTGCACCTCAAACCCAGTGGACCGCGAAGACGACCCTCGTGGGTTGTTCTGCTCCCGAGCGTCCTCCTCATCGAGGAACCGCTCCATCTCCCTGAACCCCATCGGCATCTCGAACTCCTCCTCATTGAGGAAGTCCTCAACACTAATCTCTGGTCCCTCCACCTCAGGCACCTCTGCTGCGGTCGTCGCCTGTGGGATCGTCTGCGGTTCCTATGGGGGATGGGCTGAGATGCCTCGGTAGACCTGCCTGCGCGCTGCCCCCTCCCTCTGCCCCTTGCCCGGCTGCTGCCACCCCGTAAAGTCGGTCTGGGGAGCTCACGGGCCTTCCCCTTATCCTGCCCTGAAGCCATATCAACTGTACAAATTAAAAAAAAAAATTAGTCCATTATTATACAAAAATATAATAAAAATAAAAATATAAATAAAAATACGTGTTATATACGTACCTCAAGTGCAAATACTGCGGAATACGGACCAAAAACTCCTATAGATACGTCTGAACGCTCAAATCTCGAAGAAATCACTTAGAGAAACCTCAGGAAACAAAATGAGCAAACGGAGAAATGAAGGAGGTGGGGGGTTTAAATAGTCAGTAATTAGTAGTGGTTATTAAAATAACCGCTACTCTAATCGCTACAAATTTGGATATTTGTAGCGGTTCTACAATAACCGCTACAAATCTTCACAACGTTTGAAATTCTGTAGCGGTTATTGCCCAGAACCGCTACAAATTTGGAGTCTCTTGAAATTCTGTAGCGGTTTTCAGTAAAAACCGCTACAAAATTCTGACCTTTGGTATTTTGTAGCGGTTTATGTGCATTAACCGCTACAAAGTAACCGCTACAAGTTTTGGCGGGAATTTCGCGCCAAATTTGTAGCGGTTTTTTTTTGTAGGAAACCGCTACAAAATATCTTGCCGCTACAAATTTGTAGCGGTTTAGGTAAAAACCGCTACAAATGCTATAATTTGTAGCGGTTATATTAAACCGCTACAAATGCACCGCTACAAAATGCCTTTTTTTTGTAGTGTCTCATTTAAAATATACATACTTTGTATTTAGTGTGCCCTTTAAGAGAAAAACCGTATCATGCAAAATGTCTCTTAACATTACATTTCTTCTCGTAACAATTCCACCTATATTAGGTGAGTTCAAATATCAAGAAACTTTACATATAGACTAAGTTCCAGTCCACTAATGATGTAATTATCATGTCACCCATCTCTTCCTACTACTTTTACTGAATTAATCTGTTTATAAGATTAACCACCCAATTTTGATTTATATACTCCAAATGTGTCAAATGACACTACTCAATTATAAAGCAAATAGAATTTGGATATTGTGAAAGGTTCACTATAAAGAAAGATGAATTAATTCATAATTAGAACATGATTAATAACAAGTGTATGTCCATTACTACCTTAAATCAAGCCTTTCAACTATAAGCACATTATTCTCCATATGCCTAAAATCTCATTCTTTTCCAAGTATGAGCAAAACTTATAAATACACATTTTCAATGAATACCTAATATCCATGCATGTAGTTATGAAAAGGAGTAATGGCCCATGAGATAATAAACTCATGATCTCTTCCACCAAATTAATAGAGGCATCTTACCATATTATGGAGAATCACTTTATAGTCAACAAAACATTATAACAACAATTATGAGAATTTCTAAATTCGTCCTTGAGCCTATAAACAACCTTTGACTTTACTCTATCCTTATGTACTAGTGATGACCAACTCTTAATTGATATTAATTTAATGAGGCAATTACATCTCATAACGTTATCTCATTTCTTATGCCACTATCGTTAAGTACTAGAACTTTCCTAATGCCAATTATATCCTAATGGAAGGAGTAATATTTATCTCCTTATAGGCTCATCGATTATCTCTAATAAATTCTATTAAACTAAACAATTAAATCGATAACAATCATATGCTACTAAGTCAAAATAAAAAATTAATCATGCTTACAAAATAAATATAAAAGGCAAGAGAAAAAAACCATCACAAAAAGTTGTATGTTTACCAATGTAGATTATACAATTATAAATTTGTATCACTAAGGTTTACATGTGGGTAAAGACATTAGCATAACATGAATTTATCTCGAATTGATGAATCTAAGGCGCATTTATATTTTCTAATACCTATGGGCTACTTAGAAAATATAATGTCATTTTATTCCATCCTAATTAAATACATGATTATAATTATCTACTTGTGGGCAAAGACTAATTATAATAATATATTTAATTACAATAGATATTGTATAAAGCCATATGTGATTAAAAACGTACACGCAACAAAATTGAGGATACTATGGCTACTCCTCAGGAAACAAGCATGCTAATTAAGAATATCGTGTGTATTTAAAACATAAATATGCACCAATAACCTAATGAGAATAATTATTTTAATCAACAAAAAGTGACTAAAAAACCAAAATTCTTTCACTTTGATTAAATTAATTAACACTAATTGGAGTTGATGTTTTAAAAAAAAATCCATAAGCAATTATTTACACATGCAACATTGAGGATGTTGTGGCTGTTCCGCAAAATGCATGCTAATCACAAAAATATCAACTATGTGCACTTAAATTCCAAATATGCACAAATCTTCAGTGAGAATTTAATTACTAATTTAATCAAAAAAATGTGACCAAATAATCATCATAGATAAAATTTCCCACTATTTTGTACATTTAAAATAAATCCAATATATGCACATCTTGATCGAGAGATTAATATCAAATAATTAATTTAATAACCCTCCCACTATTTTATGTGTCCAAAAATTATTTAAGAAATAAATTTCAATATATTTCAACTCATATATAATTTTGCAAAATTCAAACAGTTGAAAAACTATCCAAAATTAATTACATAAATAGTAAGGTAATTAAATGACATATCAAAATGATTTTGCAAAATTACCATAATGCAAAAAATAGCCAAAATTGATTTTCCCATACTTAAACAATTGAAATGGCACATAAAAATAAGCATTCAAATATTTTGAAGCAAACCATTTATGGGATGAAGTAGAAGCTAAACCCAAACAATTGATCAAACATTTAATTTCTTGAAAAGAAGGATAAAATGCAAAAGAATTGTGCACAAAATGGAGTTAAAGATATAATATTTGGAAATCAAACTCTAAGTCCTCAATATCAATAACTCAATACATTCAACAATAACGGTTACTCAGAATTAATAACGCAAGAAGTCATTCATACTATGTGCGTGAAGTGAAGTAAGAGAGGGCTGATGGCTATTAAAATTGATCTGGAAAGGGCCTACGATCGGTTGAGTTGGGAATTCATTACCCATTGTCTTTCAGAAATGCACTTACCTGATAATTTGCTTGATATTATTAAGTTCTGTGTGTCATTGTCCACAAGGCAGGTGCTTTGGAATGGTAGTAAAGCTTAGACCTTTTCTCCCTCACGCGGTATTCGTCAGGGCGATCCTATCTCTCCCTATCTGTTTGTTATTTGTGTCGATAAGTTGTCTCACATTATTCAGGATAGTATCCAAGCGGGCCAATGGAAGCCTATCTGACTTAACAGGGATGGCCCTCCTATCTCTCATCTTATGTTTGCGGATGATATAGTAATTTTTGGTGAGGCATCATTGCAATAGGTGCAGTGTATTAAAGGTTGCCTTAAGTCCTTTTGTGAAGCTTTCGGTATGCGAGTGAACGCATCCAAGTCTAGAGTTTTCTTTTCTCCGACCATGAACCATAACAGATGCAGGGAATTGAGTGAGGAATTGGGTTTTTCTCAAACCAATGATCTTGGCAAGTATTTAGGGGTACCTATGATTCATGCAAGGGTAACAAAGGATACTTTTAAGGAGGTATTGGACAGGGTGCAGCAGCGGTTATCAAATTGGAAGGCAAACACTCTTTCCATGGCTGGAAGGCATACATTAATAGCATCTGTGACCTCAGCTATATCGAATCATACTATGCAAATTGCCTTTTTGCCATCTTCTACTTGTGAAGCGTTAGAGAAGAAAAATAGGGATTTCCTTTGGGGTGCTTCGGCACAAAGGCGGAAGCTGAATTTGGTTGCGTGGGATAAAGTGTGTCAAACCAAGACAAATGGTGGTTTAGGAGTCAGGCATGCTAGTCAGCAGAATCAAGCTTTTCACATGAAGCTTGGGTGGAGCCTTGTGAAATGGAGGGATGCTCTTTGGGTCAAAGTTCTCCTAAGTAAATATAACTGTGGAGATGACTTAGTACCCATGATCGATAAACGGAAACAAGGTTCTAATATTTGGAAAGGGATTAAATCTATTTGGGA
Organism: Inga leiocalycina; assembly: GCA_963242795.1. NCBI lineage: Eukaryota > Viridiplantae > Streptophyta > Magnoliopsida > Fabales > Fabaceae > Inga > Inga leiocalycina. Next base: position 51,106,534 of record OY725321.1, read on the forward strand.
TCGGACGGAAGAGAACTTGGTGCGAAATAGGTAAAACACTGATGTGATTTGGAAGGGAACGAAGGATGGGACCTTCTCCGTTAAGTCTGCCTATGAAAGTTTAGCGACTCCTACTCATACTAGGAATACTGTATGGAAAAGGATATGGAAGCTGGCTGTTCCTCAAAGGTGCAAAATGTTTATGTGGCTTCTGTATCACCAACGCCTTCTTACTAGCGAGGTGAGAATGAAGCGAAATTTGACTGAACACAACTTCTGTGATGTGTGTGTCAACTTAGTAAAAGGGTGTGCACATGCTCTTAATGACTGCAAGGATGCACGGGATTATTGGCAACAAGTCATACCTCCTCAACTATCTAGGAGGTTCTATATGACAACGGGTCGAGACTGGGTATCTGCTAACATGCTCTACACAGCTCCGCAAGCTCTGTTTAAGTGGCCTGAGTTCTTCGCTGTCTCGTGCTGGCTGCTATGGTGTAAACGGAACCTGCGCATTTTTGAACACACATTGCTCCCCAATAACGTTATTTATGCTCAAACAGTAGCTATATTAGGCAATATCCAGATTACAAGCTATCAACTTTGGGGTACACGTGTTTCAATGGACTCCGGACTGATGTTCCCTCATTGGTGGCTTCCGCCTGATCCTGGCTAGTGCAAACTGAATGTGCATGGGGCAGTCTCAGTAACCACGAATCATGCTGGCTGTGGGGGTCTGCTCCGAAATAAGGATGGTTGTTGCTTAGCCGGATTCATGCACACACTTGAGTATGGTAAGGTCCTGAATTCGGAATTATGGGCATGTCTTTTGGGGCTAAAGATTGCGTGGGAACGAGGGGAGCGACGGCTGATTGTCAAGACGGATTCTTTTGAGGTTGTGCGATTGCTTAGGGACGGGTGTTCAGATCTGCATAAGGATAGTCGATTGGTGGAGGACGTACAGGATTGGTTGTAGCGTGATTGGAACGTGACTATCCAGCAAATATCTCGTGACGCAAACAAAGCTATGGACTTCTTAGCTAAACGAGCGCTATCGCTTACTCCTGGTTTGGTTTCTTTTACTGGGAGTTTTATAGATCTAGATCCTTTTGTCCAGAAGGATATTGATGCTGTAAGGAACGTTTCATAGGCACTAGTTGTCGGTCATAGTGGCGTCCTGTATAAAAAAATAAAATAAATCCATATCTAGCCCAAAAATGTTAATCAAAACGTGACTGGGAGAATGTGTTCTTCCCCTCTTTTTTTCTTTCTCCCTTAAACTTAATGGCCCAAAATTATTAAATACCTAACAGAGGCCGAAAGTGAATTTGCACAAACAAAGCAGTGAAATGGCCCAAATATGGCAGCCGAAAACTTTACTTTGAAATTAGACAAAATGGGCCCAAAACAGTTTCATAAAATTGAACCAAAATGGCCCAAACACGAAAAATAAAAAGGCCAACAAAACTGAAAATATTTAAATAACAAAATTCAAAAACTGATCCCAAATTAATGGCCCATAGCTAAAAGGCCCAGTATTCTAATTTGCTGTTCAAAAGTTTTTGACGACGTAATTAGAGTGGCCCAATGATGGAAAAATATATTAGATTAGGAAACCATTTCTTTTAAAAAAGAGGTTGAATAAAAGCCCAAACTTAACAGCCCCAAGAATGCGCAGCCCAGCCTTCCAGCATAAGTGTTTTACTTGGGCACCAAAACACGTCGTATGGGTCATCTCATTCATGAGTCGGGTTAACCTACCCGCCCGATTCACCATCACGACCCGGATACAACCCATCATAGAGCTGCCGCCGACTGTACCTTCATGCGGTGATTTCTGACTCCTTTCACGGCGATTTCAACAACAGTGTGAATATAAAGTAATGGAAAATAGTTTTCCAATAGCTATTTCATCAAAACAATCGGCAAAAACAAATCGAAGGATCTAATTTTAAAACCCAAAAGAAACGGGAGAATGAAATTCTCTTCGATGATTCCAAGACACATGGAGAAGCACAAAGAAATATTTATATTGTAAAGCCAAGACAAAGTTAAATCGATAATTCTCCACTTTACTAGACTCATAAATCTCAAACACAAACGGCTTCCAGGCTTTCCTCCCATGAAAAAAAAAAGAGTGTTTATTTTAGAATGATGAAGAGAACAAATTCCTCACGTCCCACATTCAAAATCACTAACACATACTCAGATCAAACAAAGCACATCAATAACAATATATGTGATGAAGGAATAAAATATATTTCTCTAAAAACCATGACCAGATTGCTCAAAAAAAAACGTTGATAATTTTTCTAAATAGAAAAAGGTAAATCCATATATGCATCATTAAAAAAAAATTGATGCTTCACTAAAATTCTCATATTATTTTCAAAACAGAAAAATTAAAAATCATGCAAAAATACTAGGCAGGGAGGAATCGAAAAAACCTACTCTGATGCCACATGTTAGAATAATCTGAAGATTCCAAATACATTGTATAAATCCTATAAGAGAGAGCACCAGCGGAAGACTTGATAAAATACCTCTAGCTATAGTAACTCTGCATGCTATATCTCAAAACCTGAGAACTGCCAGGGAACCCCTAAGGAACAAATAAGTGGATTTTTCATATTATTACTCTAAGACCTGGCCTACACTATTTATAGCCTCCCATCAAAGCTTGTAATAACTTACCAACTAGGTAAATAATCCTAAGAGCCCGTTTGGTTCAACCCCATTACATGCCTGCAATGATAATCATGATTGCATTACCAAGATAAGAGTGTTTGATTGCTCTTTAGCATGGTAATAGGGTTTACTATGGTAATGATGATTATCAAAAAATTGGTAATCCTCATTCATACCTCCCTCCTATGAATCATTATTACCATCCCATTACATGGTTTAAAAATTCCAATTTATCCTTGAGTTTCCAGTGTCTTTGTTTTACTTATTTCATTTTACTTGTCGTATTACGCCACAACTGCCACTGCCTCCTCTACCGCCGTTACACGCCCACCGCCACCACCACTACCTCCTCCACCCCCCGCTACCTACCCATTGCCACCACCACCTCTTCCTCCTTTGCCGCCGTCGCCCCATGCCCACCATCACCGTCACCTCCTCCTCCTCCACCACAACCACTCGCCCACCTCGACAGCCGGCGCCGGTGCCGCCACCTCCTCCTCTGCCATGACGGTCGCCACGTGAGGCCACAATAAGAGAATATTTTATTTAAAAACAATTATAACATAATATCTGTATTAAATAATAATAAAATATATAATTTTAAACAATAAAATATCTAACACCGGCATGATTCTTACATCCAAACGGAGCAAATATGCACCTACTTTAGCAAAACGAAGATAACATAATAGCACCAGAAGTACAAAAGTGCCACACCTGTCATATGAGCTAAACTAAGGATGACGAGGGACAGTTGTCATTGCCCAGAAACACAAAATAATTAAGGGCAGTAATGAAGATTATTTGCGAGCTGAATGAATATTACGAAGGATTTGTTTCTTCTTCATTGTCGACAAATCCAAGCTCAGGATCAAACTTCGACGAAGAAGGCAGAGCTGGTATAGTCGGATCCTCATCAGTGCACTGAGCATCGTTGGTGCCTGTGGAAGGATTTGTGGTAGTTTCAGCTTCTGCTTTGCACAGGTATAGTCGGATCCTCATTAGATCTCCATGTATGTGTCAGAGTACAGGTCATATATTTTGAGTGGTTTGTGATTTCTCCTTTCAACCAAAATCATATATGTCTGCATGTTCTAAGTGGTTGCAGTATAATCCCTCTGACCTTATGAGGCCATAGATGCATTTATGCACAAAGTATCGTTTGTGATACCACCGGTCAGAAGGAATTCGGTCCGGGCTCCTTTCATATGTGTGTACCGTTCTTTCAGAATGTTCACCTTCATGTGTCACCAGCACAACAAGTGGACCATAGTAGATAAGTAGAAAATTGATCCCTGCATTTGTCCAACGGCTAAGCAAGTTGAAGAAATCCACCTCTAAAAATGGTTCAGACCCACTCATCGTTTGAAATCTACCTTTGAATGATGTCAATCAGCCCAGTTGGCATTTATCATACCGTTATATGTTCGAGGAATGTTGCACTTGTGAGTTCCGTTTGTCGTTTGATTTAAACTAAATATGATATGATGCCTCTGTCACCAAAGGCGAAGTTATTACTACTTTTGGCCAATAATCACCGCAGGATACAATATGTAGCTATTAGTATTTCAGTCGGAGCTAAATACTACACACTATCATGCAAATGAAAAGTGTCGATTTTAATTTTTCTTCAATTGCCTGGGGTTTTCCATATTTCTCTATTCTCATATGTCAATGAGGTGTGATAAGACCCATCACAGACACTACAAGGATATCATTCCACCCAAGGGGTTTTGATATGTTCCATGCTATATTATTTCCAAGTCAACAAAGGCCTTGGCTCGTCACCCTATACAAGGATATGATTCCTTTTAATAAATAGTCTCTGCAGGCTCTAAAATGTAGCTTTTTTTTTTTTTGTTAGTTAGTCATGCAGTGCATACTATGATGCAAATGGAAACTGGTATTCGTTACCTTTGTTCAATGTATTGTGATGGTATATATTCATTTCTATGAGTGATTCCAGCTAATATGCGAAGTCAAAACAGTCTGCCCTTTCACCCCGTCCAAGGATGTGATTCATTTTAATTAATAATCTCTGCATGATACAATTTGTGGCTATTTTTGTTCCTTATTTAGCCATGCAAACCATGCCATCCTGCAAAAGGAAACAATCCACCGTTTGCTTTGTCCAATGCACTGTCATGGTATATATTCATTTACAAGATCCCTTCTAGCTACTATGGAATTAGCGCAGTAGGTTATTCACCTTAAAAATAAAACTTATTAATAAGTAAAATATTTGCATATTTATTTTCCCTCATATGATGATTTTATGGATGATATTTGAGCTCAATTTAATGAATTTGGGTGTAATTGATAGATAAATTATGATTTCAGCATAAAATAGAATTTCTTGAAAAATACTAAATCAGACCCTGTTTCAGTTTTCAGGCAATATCTGGAACTCTAGATGTCGGATTGGAACATTCTTTATATGGATAAAAATCTAAGAAAGAGTTCTACAACTTTTATGTTGAGGCCAAAACCCATTTCTGTCTTCAAGAGTTTCGAATTTTGCTTAGAAGTTGAAAGCGTGAATTTGTCCAAGTCTGACTTTTGCCCAGTAATTTGACCATAACTAGAGCTGCAAATATTGAAATGAGGAGTTTCCACTTGCGTCTTCAAGCTAAGATCCAGAGCTACAACTTTCATGAAGATCAAAATGTGAAATTTCATCAACACCATTTCACCTAGCATTTCATTTACCATTTCACCAACTATCCCACCAACTCTATTCTTCCCTATATATAGCCATCATCTCCTGCACATATGACACACAATTTCATATCCATTATTTTCCTCCCTTCTCCACATACACCATCTTAGAGTAGTTTAATGTATTGTATTTGTTTCTTACATGCCTCCATCTTGGTAGGCTTATGTAGATCTCCTTTATGGACGGTATATATTGCCACATACATGGAAGGTTTTATCTTCTAAAGGGACGGCTAGATTTCTTCATTTTCATGCATCTAGTGGTTATATTTTTATGTTTTAGAATTTAATAATCAAGTTTTGTACAATGTTAATGAAATTTTCAATTTATTTTGGTTTTGTTTTTAATTTCATTATGAGCTAAATTTTTATTTTCCTAGGGTGATGATGTAGCTTACTAATGACGAATTGAATCTTAACTTATTAAATGTAGTTTTAATTTGTCCTTCATGATTGAGTTTTAATTATTGTGCTTAATGCTTTCAATTGATTGGCCATCTTTTGAATGATTTAAATATGTATGTTGATACCAGAAGGATATGTATGTGTATAGATCCTATAATTAAAATCATGACTTGAATATGAAATAGGAATATATTCATATGAGTTAACTAGTCTCACTGAGTTCCATAAATCTTAATGCATAATTAATTGCTTAAATTCATATAGGAATATATTCGATTAGTAATTAATTATAGAATTGCTTGACTTTGGAAGAGGCGAGTAATTAAATTAGGGAAACTTGGCTATCAATCATGTGGAATAAATTACACTATAATAAATAGGTGATTCAATCCAAAATTTGTTAAGTGAAATATGATCCGCAGGGCTTTTTCGCATAGTTGTTTTTATATTATTTGCATACATATTTAATCATTTTTAATTTTGTAATCTTAATCACCAACTAATCAATCGACCTAATTAAGATTACAAATTTTGGTACTTAGTGATCAATCTTCATGGGAATGATACTTTACTCACTTCTATATTACTTGTTTACGACGGTGTGTACTTGCACTATTTAATGGATCATTTATGTAATACCCTCACTTATTTTGACTTACAGCGGAATATTAATGTGTGGTTTGGTGGGCAATACATGAATAGCATAAACATACTGAAATTATGCGCATGATTACAGAAATTCCCCATAGAGGTTTGTATATGATAATTACAATCAATGTAGCCGCATAGGGCTACTTAGGTGTCTAAACTCGTTCTATTGAAATGGAGACATCTTCACATCTTCATTCCACCACTACAATCCTCCTGTATAATTCTCTTCTCTGATCTCTATGTATCTTTTGTATTCAATTGTCTAAATTGTTGGTAGGGGAGGGTAAGATTCGAGAGAATCTTATTAGAAAACAGTTACCATAATGCATACATGATAGATGCTATATGCATGATATGTAAGATTTAATTAGATGCATGCCCTATAATGACATTTCTGCATGCTCAGTGTTACATGCAACATATCTATGGCTACAGTATAAACAGAAACAGAGCTACATTATTCAGATATGCTCTACATAAGCAAGTAAAGCAATCACATATATCACTACACAAGCAGAGATATCAAATACATGTAAATAAGGTAAGTTCCCTACCTCTGGTCTCTGAGTCCTTCTCTTGTACCTTTCCATCAGTCCAATGTTCTGTGTCTGGCTTGGGCTACTATTTGATCCTAAAATCCCAAATGTACAAGAATCAGGTTAAACCCCATTCATGTACCATTTTAGAAACTTCCAAGGTGTTTTTGGTGGTTGTATAAGTCTATATTGAAAAATTACCAAAATGCCCCAAGGGACCCGACCCAGCCCCACCTAGAAGAAGTTTCCTGAAGGACTTACCAGATGATAACGGTGTTTCGAGGTCGGAATCGGCTCTGGTACTCAGGGAAAGTTACTATTCAGTCCTCCTCTCTCTTCTAACAATTTTTGTGTGTATTTTCAAATTTTCCTCCTCTTATAGGCCTTTGGCTGAAATTCATAAAGGAAATGGAGGGAAGAGATTGCATCTTGGCTTTGGTTGCTCCTTGTGGTGACATGTGTCAAGTGACTGCTCCACAAGATGACATGTGTCATCCAAGGCTCACATCTTCTATTTCTCTCTCTTAGGTGGTGCCATGTGATCAGGGGAAGGAAGGGGCAATTTCTCTTGACTCCCAGCACGATATTAGAGAAAGTTCAGTGCCTGATCGGACTGGGGATTGGTGGATTCCCCAGACTCAGGTGCTAGGTGGCGCTCTCATGCTAATACAAAAGGCATAAAGTGGGTGTAATGATGAGGTACACTTGTCATCTCCTCATTTGGCCAATACAAAGTAACTTTATACTTTGTAATGATTATGGGACACTTGTCATTTTCTTATTTGGCCAATAGAAAAGGTGTTTTATCATGAGTTATCATTACTTTATTAAAGTTACTTTAATAAAGTTGCTTTATCGGTGCATACTCGGGATTCTACTTGGGACCGTGGCACACATATTGAGGCATGCCACGGGTCCTGATCCCTCAAATCTCAAAAATGGCACCACATACCAGTGTCTACTTCAAAAATGTAGGGTACATATGTCTGCCCTGAAAATGCCATGTGCACGCCTACACAAGCCTATTTTGCCCTACTAATTCATCCCTTACCTCGTGACATAGTTGGATGGCATCTTCTACCAACCCAATGGTACTGTATATATGTTATGTGCACATCTGCACCGACACTTTAATCCTACTGCTTGTAACCCCCTGCCTTAATAAGAGTAATTATAATTTGATAACGCATAAATGAAATGGATTAGAGACCAGTGAATAGTTACTTATTTCAACCTCCTACCTTACAATAGGATTTTTACAAAATCATTCAAAAATTTCTCCCTATCTTGGTCTCACATTCAAATATCGAATATAATTACCTGTGCAGTTATATCACATTTATAAATATCAGAGTGTACAGCAAAAATCCCCGGCAACCCCCGGGTTTCATATATATATATATACACACCAAGGGTTTCAATTTCCCAACTAGGGGATTACATAACCAAAACCAAATGTAATCTTTACATCTCAAATTATACAGTAATCCCAAGTCCACAATAGATAACCGACAATCCAAAAACTAAATGTCCCTACGAAACCTAGCTGCTCTTAGTTGTTCTCTTTTCCTTGGAGCCACTTACCCTATCTGAAAATGTTAGTCAATGGAAAGAATGAGATTCAAAAGAATCCCAGTAGTAACAAGTCACTCATACAGTGTATAAACACATAGCATATATGATCATGTTCAGCAGCATCTCAATGATTCATGGCTCACGCCACAAATGACAGAACTCACGGTTGTAAACACTATGCATAAGCTTTTACTGCGATCTCAATGCAACAACTTGCGCTGTAATCACTATGCGTTAGCTTTCACTGCGATCTCAAAGCATCACAAAGTATCACAATGTACTACAATGTATCACTATGCATGACAACATACATACAATGCTTTACATATAGTATAAGAGAAAGAGTCACTACCTTGTTCTTTCCATGTGTGCTCCGGCACACATAAATCACGATCAGGGCAAATACCAAATCCTGACAATCAAATCAAGGACATAGGGTTATTCCCTTTTCCAATTCCTTAACTTCCAAACATCAAAGTTGGTTATCATTTAGGACCTTTAGGTGGCTACTAAAAGCCCAAACATATGCCTAAAGGGTGGGAAATACTATACCAAAAACTACCTTTCAAAAGTACAAAATACTGATTTTTGGGGGTTGGCCGGGGCCCACAAATCCACTGGCTGTGGCCAATAGCAGGTCAGAAACATTTGGGCGGCGGTCCATAACCTCTGGCCGCGGCGAAGAAAATTCTGTTTCTTGACTGAACTTCCAAAAATCATAACTAATTCTAGAAAACTTGAAATCAGGTGATTCAAAAGCCAAATGAAAGATATTTATGTCCTCTTCATAGGAAAAATATGAGCTATTACCAGAAATCACCACACAAATACAGAATTTCACAAAATCCAACACTGCTCCAAAACAGAGTTCAGTTTCAATCCAAAATTTTGGACAACCATAACTCCCAGCTCACACAACGAAATGACATGAATTATTTGTCTATTTTGAAGCTTGGAATGTGAACTTTAATACTGGAAAGTTTCAGAAATTTTAGACACAATTTGGTCATTCAAAACGTCCACCCAATCCAATGGCTCACAAGATGCCACTTGTCACAATCTTTTCACATCTCCTATAAGCTCACATGGACACACATGCACTTTATTCCACCATTTGATCTCTTCCACAAATCAATCCTAACCATTGATCTTTAAGTTACCAATGAGTTTCCTCTTCGGTAACTGATCAATTGGTTGGTAATTTTACCGTTTTGCCCCTGATTATGACAATTCCTTCTGAATCACCACCAAATACATTCTTCTCATTCCATTACATAAACCATGCGCCCTCCCCTTCTCTTCAATATATTTTAAGCTTTGACACACAATTAAGCTTAAATATAGGGTTTGGGCACCAATCATCACACATTCAAATCACATCACATATCGTAGTCTCCAAAAGTGTCGGTTTAACTTTAATCACCTTCACCTTTAAAGCCATTACCCTTTAATCAAATTTTGGGGTGTTACACTGCCTACACATACTAGGCCCTCTGACCGGTAAGGCCGGATCACATAGTCCTTAAGAGTTTTTCTATCTCTTGTCATTCTTGGGACTCTTCCCAAATTGGGCTTAGTCATCTACCCGATATAGGCTTATCTTCAAAGTCTTATGCCCAAAATTAAGGATATTACAATTCCCCCCCATTCAATAAATTTCATCCTCACAATTTTTCCACTAGTCCGATTCTTAATAATACTTCAAAAGGACCATTGTAGTGAGGGTTTCATTTCTTTACTTCTACTCTTTTCTGACACCTCAAATTCTAGAGGTCACTCCAAATTTCCAATACCTCAAATTCTAGACCTTCTAGTAGTTTCTGTTCTTGTATCATCAAGACCGTCAACTGCACTACTTTTCAATTTAAAGCATCAGCGATGATAGTCGCGTCATTGGTTTCTCATTCATTTATGCTGTCTTATATTCTTTTTTTTTTTTGATTTTCAAATATTTGAAATTCTTATGGTTACAGTACATTTTCACAATTGCATTATACAAACTAGTTCTGTTACATTTCAAAGAAAAATAGGATCGTTGCCAGCTCAATTCACAAGTAGGGTAATTCATCTAATGAGGTTTCAACTGTTGAAAGGCACATGCCACCATTTCATCCTGCTTCACCAAGACAAATCCCAATCCTTTCTTTCTTTCTCATTCTATTGTGGACTATGCTGGTCGCTTCACTGCAAACCATATAGGTCATAATTCTCTGCAGACCATACAGATTACCTTATTCATTCTTTGCAGACCACACATGAGTCACATTCTAGGATCGGGAATGTTCAATACTGGTGTGAGATTTAACCTCTCTTATAGGTCTATGAAATCCTCTCGCAGACATCATCCCACTTAAGAAATTCTTTCTATAATTCTTTCTTTCAATTCTTGCATTTAGTTCTTTCTTTCAGTGTTTCTTTTAAGTGATCTTTATTAATGGCAAAGTGATTCAAGAAAAATTCTAAATTCATCTAGCAAGACCTAGCAAACTAAATATTTCTACAATAGTTTCTGGCCTCTTCCAGTTTTGTACCGCACCCACTATTCTAGGTTCCTCCAGGGAACTCTTCTTTTGAGACAACAAAGTTCAAAAAAGACTACTACAAATTGGCCTAAAATTCTATTAAAAAATTCAATTCTTGAAAAATTCCGTTCACAATTCAGTTATTACAATTCTTGAAAATAATAGGTACATTAGTCAATTCAAAATTCAATTTTCACAGATACTCAAGAACTAAACAACTGTTCTAGAAGGTCATTCATTTTGTATACATTCCAGGCTCCAACCCTTGCTACTTAAGCCATTCATACCCTTATATAATGTTCATGAAGCACGCAAAACAAACCATATATTCTCAAGCATTCACATTCATTCATAAGACCTAACGGGTTAAGTTTCACATTCATAAGACATATAGTCCATTCTATTCTAGCCTTATGGCCGTTCTATTCTAGCTTTACAGCCGTTCCAGGACACTTCGTGACAATTCTTGGTCTTACGACCGTGGACTTCTGCCCTTCTAGTTCTGAATGCTTTTTGGGTTTGACTGCTTAAGGACACACTGGCCCAAAAGTTTTGAATACCTACGGTATATCCATGAAACAATTATACTCAACGGTATATACATACGTTCAGAACCATTACATAAGATATGAGAGCAAGAGTTCACTTGACTTGTTCTATCAAGCTTGTTCTTTCTTAATTCTCTTTTTTGTCCTTCTTTCCACAATAGCACTAGAGCACCCTATGGTTACTTATTGGGTCACAAACCCTTTTCTCTAATAATTCTACATTTGCCATCTCATCTAGGGTCATTTTGTATGGAATTTTTGTTAGAGCAAGCGTTTCACCCAAGAGGGGGGTGAATTGGGTGATACTAAAAATTTTGTTGCAAATATGAAAACTTGACGGTGAATATAATGCAGTAAAGAGTAAGGAGAAATATCACCAAAGTGCACACCGAGAGTTATACTGGTTCGGCCACAACCACTTTGACCTACGCCCAGTCCTCAGAGTATCTCTGAGAGTTTCACTATAACTTCCAAGATTTAGTGGGTTCTTGGCACCTCAGTACAAGCCAGTTCCTTCGCCTGGACACTCGCTCCCCCTTACAAGTTCTAATCCAATCCCAACTTAAGGTTCCACAACCTTAAGTTACCTCAATAACAAATATTGAGTTTGAATGAAATATCTCTCTCACAGAGTGAATAAGAATCACTGAAGTACAGAATTACAAGTATATGTAAAACAGAGTATTGAACTTGATAATGCGTTCGTGTGTGTGTTCTTGTTGTAATCTCTGTTTGGATGTTCCCATAGATATAGATGTGTTGGTAGTGACTATTGGAACATTTTCTTCTCGCCCGTTAGAGTGTGCACAACCACTGTTGACTTTTCCAGTATTTGAAAAATATCCGTTTACGGTAGGTGGCGATAGGTATCATTTGAACGTTGCATTTGACTTTCCTTATTTGGTAAGATTTCTTCATTGTTTATCTGTGGATATGCTAATAATACTAATACAATGAAGCATTAATCACATAGGAAACAAATCAATGAACGTTGGAATGATTTCCAAATTTCTGAACTTGCATACTCGAGTAGTTACTCAAGTATTCATTAAGTTTACTTGAGTACTTACTCGAGTATCATCATGAGAGAAATGATAGCAAGTTAATTAATGAACATTACATTACTCGGTTAGTGCTTGAAGTAAACAAATTTACAAACCTTGGAAATGCCTGTTTAATCGGATACTTACTCGGGTATGATACTATTTTCTTCATAGGTTACTTGAGTAGCAACTCGAGTAATGTATCAAATAAACTTCAGGTTACTCGATGCTTCACTCCAGTAATGTTGGTAGGATTTCATGGCCGAGAGTACTTTAAGTTTTCTTACCCTGTTACTCGAGTACTTACTCGAGTAAACATAAATTTTTTGCATAGCTTACTCGGGTATATACTTCAAGTGCTGTGTAACTAAGTCTACAGATTACTCGATTACCTACTCGAGTAATCTCATTAAAATACTTGATAAAGAATAATTGAATACCTGCATACTTGAGTAGTGCCTTGAGTGAAGTGTGATAAAAGCATATCATGTTATTCGAGTATTACCTTCAGGTTTTGCTTACCACAGTGAGTTACTCGAGTAGCCACTCGAGTAATATTGGCAGGATTGAAAATACCGAGAGCAACATATTTCTTGAAGCAGGGGACTCGAGTACATACTCGAGTATCGTTGGCAGGCCGAGAGCAACTGGAAGTCTTTTACCTGGTTACTTGAGTAACGTTTGTAGGCCGAGAGCAACTCCTAGTGATTTACCTAGTTACTCGAGTAGCCACTCAAGTAACGTTGGCAGGCCGAGAATAACTGGAAGTCATATACCTTATTACTCGAGTGATTACTCGAGTAACGTTGGCAGGTTACTTGAAGGTTGACTCTGGTTACTTCAAGTTTTTGTCTTATTACTCGAGTACTTACTTGAGTAACCTTTTAGAAAACTTGCCAGTGATAAAGTTTCTCAGCCTTTTCTCTTGGCCTTTCTTCATTACTCCAATACTTACTTCAAGTGATGATTTGCTCTGTTATTACTTTGTTCAAACTTATTTGTTTATCAAATCTTTTTCATACCATTCTTTGTTATCATCAAAACATGAGAGATCTAACATTCTCCCCCTTTTTGATGATGACAAAACTTGGTGATTTTGAACAAAGTTTTTGAAATTGAGTTCAAATAAACACTTCTTGAAATCAATGGTAATTTTGAAAACCTTTTTGAAATAACTTGTTAATTTTAAATTCAAAGTGTTTTGGAAAATGTTGAAAACATAAGATATTCACCTTGCATACATAATAAACTCATTAGTCCTACAATGTATTATAACTTAAAAAAAAATAAATGGACTTAAATTGAAATTATAACTTAAAGAAGCTTGCATTGAACTTAAAATTGCATTACACATATGAAAATGCTCTATAAAAAGCTCCCTAAATCCCATGTACACCCATATACCCAAAATAAAAGAAAAACTTAAAACCTTAAAAGAAACTCAAAAACTCCACAAAATTACTTAAGCTCTTCTCATCCTTTTTGTCTTCATCAATCGAGAGGAGGATCGGAAGGCTTGACTACAGAAATAGGCTTCACAGGAAGAACTAAAGGACCATCTGAACTCAGAGAATCAAAATAAGAGGAATTGGAAGATTCTGGTTCAGGAAGATTTAGTGGAGGGATATGAATGTCTTCTCGTGGAGGAACAGGATGGAGCTGATAGACAATCATAGTAGTGGTCTCAACCTCTTCAGTGGCACCTGGAGTATGATGATCAGAGGATGAGGGAGAGATTTCCTCTGTATGAGTAGGAGATGGAATAGGTGTAGGAGAGGGTTCAGGCTGAGGTCTGGGTGGTGAATCCTCAATGATGATGTGAATGGTCTCATTTGTTTCAGGATTGTCCACTGAGCATAGGATATCTCTGGGTCTTGGTTCAAGCGGACTAGAGACTGGAGGTTCAGGGATAGATGGCTCAACCTCAGTATGATGAAGGTCAGACGGGATGTTCTCTGGAGGTGGTATATTCTTTGGAGGTGGTATATTCTCTGGAGATGGTATATTCTTTGGAGATGAGAATGCCTCAGGTGCAGATGATGGACCAGCAGAAGGTCCAAGACCCAAAGAGTCCAGTCTTGCTAAGATCAACCTCAAAGTCTCACCTTGGGCACGTTGCTCAGCTAACAACTCCTCGTGCCTTTTGTCCATCCTCTCAACAAACTCAGCCATCTTGTTATTCATGTGAGTTATCAACTCAGCATTGGTGTTGGCTATGTCTACATGAAATCCCTTGAGCATATTTTCCATAAAGTGTTGAAGTGTTGCATTGAGGAAAGAGGGTGAAGAGGTAGTGGCAGCTGGTGCAGAAGACTGAGTGTCATCCATTTTACTCGTCTCAGTCTCAGTCTTCTTTTTCTTCTTAGACCCAGACTCCATAGGACCCTTGAGAGGAATTTCAATGTTGAGCTTCCCAATTTGATTTCTCCCAATTGGAGTAACTCTCTCAATGTGCTCTTTACTCTCCAAGTACCATATCTTATTTTTCTTCAGAATAAGCGAAATAATCTGAGGATATGGAGTTGGAGTAGTGGCTTTTCCATCTACTCTGTACCTCTTCATTTCAGAAAATATGTATTCCCCCAAATCCTTTTGTTCCTTCAGGAGTAAGGAAGCAAACCATCTATAGTCTCGATAAGAAAAATAGGTATAATTATTGGCCTTGTTCATAAGGGATATAGAGTATATATACCATAGAACCCTGTGATGATCGCACATATCACTAGGATTGAAATTAAGAGGGCCCACAAACTCACCAGGTCTAAGAACAGAGAAAATTTGGTTTGGTTCAAGTTTGGAGTAAATGTCATCTGGAGGGTTCTCTATTCCTAACCACACATTGATCCTAGAAGGTGAGATAAGTATTTTCTGGTCTCTAATAGTAGTAGTCATCTATTCCTCTGTAGAATTTCTATTGGGTTCATCTAGAATCTCAAGATTGTAGTAAAAGTGTGTGACTACTTTTGTGCAAAAGGGAAGCCTAATAGATAGCCAAGGCATAAAAGGTTCAAGAAAGGGACTAAGATCATACTTCAATACCACCTGAAGTACTTTGAGGTCCACACAGTGAGTCTTACAGACTTTTGTCATTGAGAATTGTGTGAGGTACTTCTGAGAGTCTTCAAACTTGTTGACATTGAACCCTTTTGGAGGTTTAGTGATCTCCTCTTCTGGCAATTCTGACTTCTTTGAAGATTGCCCCTTCTCAAGTTGGTCAAGAATGCCAGCCATTGCTTTAGCCACATTTACATCATATGTGGGCTTTTTGGAGGGTTTTGGTGTAAAAGAGGGAGTGGAGGAATCAGAAAGTGGAGGAGAAGGAGACTTGGCACTTTTGCCTCTTGCAGTAGAGGTGCTCTTCTTTGATTGAGCCCTTGTGACCACTGGCTCTTTGATAACAAACCCTTTCTCCTTTGCTTTCTGTTGAGGTTTCAGTTAGACTTTAGCTTTGGATCTAGGAGTAAGTTTTCATCTCTTTCTGGGAGGAGAAGAAAGAGGGTCAGTGAGTTGTGGAGATCCAGAAGAGTCTGTAGGAGTAAGATTTTTTGTTCTAACCATTTTGAATCAAAGAAAGCTTGAAATTTCAGAAAACAGAGTGAGAAGTCGCGATATAGGGCAAGAAGAATCTGAACAAAATAGGAGGTTTTTGGAGCTAAAAATTGATGGGTTTTGACGGGAATCAAGTAAGGAAGAGATTGTGAAAACTTTTTCAGAGAGGACTGGGTGATTTACTCGAGGAGATTTTGTGGAAATGACCGAGTTTGCGACAGATAAAGACCTAGAACCCGACGTTTTTCGAATCCTTACTCGAGTAAATATCATGGTTACTCGAGTTCCTACTCGAGTGATCATATAGAAAATTTCTAAAATAATTCATTTAAATTGCGTACCTAGCATGAATAATATTATAATTATCCATGTATGTTCCCTCGATCATTTTGTAGCCATTTTAGAGTAGATTTGAGTTGATTCTCATCAAGTTTGTGATCTGGACCTGCAGTTACTCGAGTCCTTACTCGAGTAAGCTTCAAGTTTACTCGAGGCTTCCCTCGGGTAACCTATCTTTTCCAGTTTGGACTGTTTATTTCTGACCAAATGAACCATTTGATTTAAATTCCAGGTAACTTGATACGTTACTTCCAGTTTTGGAAGACCATTACTCGAGTACTCACTAGAGTAATATGCTCTTTTACTTCAAGTTGTCCCTCGGGTAATGCTGTACTGTTAGACATTACTTGAAGTTGGCACTCCAGTAATGGTGTCCTATGATAACCTCTGTTTTTATTTCTCAGAACAGAGTTTCAATCTTCCTGCAAAACAAGTTTCTACATACTCTAATGCTTAAATTTGTAATCATCAAAACATTATCAAATGACTTTATCTAACATTATGAGAAACTGAAATAACTTACAATTCATTGGGATTTACCATTCCCAATTCTCTTCTAATGTATAGAAATTGATCTTTTGCAAGAGGTTTGGTGAAGATGTCAGCTAGTTGAAGATGAGTAGGAATGAATATCACTTTCACATCTTTCTTTTGGACATGATCTCTGATGAAGTGATGTCGACATCGATATGCTTGGTTCTAGAATGTTGAACTGGATTCTTTGCCAAGCTTATCGTACTGGTATTGTCACAATAGATTGGTATTTCTTTGAGATAAATACCAAGATCTTGTAGTTTTTGTTTTAACCATATCACTTGTGCACAACAACTTGAGACTGCAACATATTTGGCTTCTGTTGACGAAAGAGACACAGTATTTTGTTTCTTGCTGAACCATGATACAAGAGATCCTCCAAGAAATTGTCCTTGTCCACTGGTGCTCTTTTTGTCTGTCTTGTATCCTCCATGATCAGAATCTGAATATGCAACTAGATATTCATTTCTTCCTTTAGGATACCATAAACCCAATTCTGGTGTGTCAGCAAGATATCTAAATATTCATTTGACAGTTTCAGCATGTGATTCCTTTGGTGCTGATTGATATCTTGCATATATGCCAACACTGAATTGGATGTCTGGTCTGCTTGCCGTGAGATATAGTAATGATCCAATCATTCCTCTATATTTTGTGATGTTGTAGTCTTTCCCTTTGACATCAGCATCAAGCAACGTAGTTGAGCTCATAGGTGTGTCCGTTCCATTTGCTTCATCCATTCCATACTTCTTCAATAACTCTTTTAAATACTTTATTTGAGATATGAAGATTCCATTCTTTCTTTGTTTGATTTGCAAACCGAGAAAGAAATTCAATTCTCCCATCATTGACATCTCAAACTCTCCCTGCATTATCTCAGAAAATTCCTTACACAGAGATTCATTAGTAGCACCGAAAACAATATCATCAACATATATTTGAACAATTAAAATATCA
This sequence comes from Inga leiocalycina, assembly GCA_963242795.1. Lineage (NCBI taxonomy): Eukaryota > Viridiplantae > Streptophyta > Magnoliopsida > Fabales > Fabaceae > Inga > Inga leiocalycina. The sequence continues at coordinate 51,124,578 of OY725321.1, forward strand.
TCACGTTTTCATTTTGTAAAAAGTATTGTATCAACTTTTCCTCGTATAAAACCTTGATCAATAAGAAATTTACTGAGCCTTTCGTACCATGCTCTAGGAGCTTGTTTTAAACCATATAAAGCCTTTTTGAGTTTGAAAACATAGTCAGGTTTAGTTAAATCTTCAAAACCTGGAGGTTGTTCTACGTATACTTCTTCCATGATGTAACCATTTAGAAATGCACTCTTTACATCCATTTGATAGAGTTTGAATCCTTTGATGCATGCAAAGGCTAAGAGTCCACATATAGCTTCCAATCTAGCTACTGGAGCATACGTTTCCTCATAATCAATTCCTTCTTCCTGATTATAGCCTTTGGCCACCAATCTTGCCTTGTTTCTGACAATAATTGTAGATTCATCGAGTTTGTTTTTGAATACCCATTTAGTGCCAATGATCGGATGATTCTTGGGTCGGGGTACCAAATCCCAAACTTGATTTCTTTCAAATTGATTTAATTCTTCTTGCATTGCTATAACCCAATCATTGTCTGATAGGGCTTCATCAATGTTAGAAGGTTCAATCTCAGAAATGAATGCAGAAAAACTTACTTCATTGAAAATTCTATTTCTAGTTTTGATCCCTCCATTCATATCTCCTATGACTTGATCTAAGGGATGACTTTTATTGTATTTCCAGGCTCTTGGTTGTCCTAGTGATTGCTCATCTTCCTCGGTTTCATCAACTTCTGGAATAAGAGATTTAGAAATAGATTGACCATTTTCTTGATTTAAAACAACTTCTTGTTCTTTATCAATGGTTTTGTTAGAGGATTCAAATTCATCAAGTACAGTATGAACTGATTCTTCAACAACACATGTTCCTTTATTGAAAACTCTTTATGCTTTACTTCGGTCAGAATATCCTAGGAAAATTCCTTAATCAGTTTTAGAATCAAATTTTCCTAAGTTATCTTTACCATTATTATGTATGAAATACTTACAACCGAAGATGTGTAGATGAGCAATGTTTGGCTTCCTTCCTTTGTACAGCTCGTATGGTGTCTTTCCAAGTTTTGTTCTAATATAGGCTCTATTTGAAATATAGCATGCTGTACTCATAGCAACAGCCGAGAAAACTTGAGACACATTCTTTTCATTTAACATTGTTCTAGCCATTTCAGTAAGCACTCTATTCTTTCGTTCCATGACTCCATTTTGTTGAGGTGTCCTTGGAGCAGAGAAATTGTGATCAATGCCATTAGTATCACAATATTCTTCAAAGGCTTGATTTTCAAATTCTCCACCATGATCGGTCCTAATACCTGCAATGGACATACCTTTCTCATTTTGCACTTTCTTGGCAAAAACACTAAATTCTTCAAAAGTTTCATCTTTTGATGATAGAAAAATAACCCATGTAAATCTGGAGAAATCATCAATAATGACCAATGAATATAAGTTGCCACCAAGAATCTTTACTCTTGCTGGGCCAACTAAATCCATATGCAATAATTGTAGTGGTCTATTTGTTGAAATATCATTTTTCAATTTAAAAGATGATTTAGTTTGTTTACCCTTTTGACATGCGTCACAAATCAAGTCATTTTTGAAATTTACTTTGGGTAATCCAAGAACTAAATCTTTTTTGAGTAGTTTGCCTAATTGATGCATATTGACATGAGCCAATCTCTTATGCCATAGCCAACTTTCATCTCATTACTCAGAAAACAATTTTCAGATTCATTTCTACTAATATCTAGAGTATAACAATTACCTTCCCTTTTTGCTCTGAGCTTAGCCTTGATATTCTTCTTATCAAGTAATAAGTCATTCTTGTTGATAATTAGACATTCCTCTGAGTCAAATATTACCTAGTTGTTCTTGTCTGCACTTTGACTTACACTCAGCAAGTTATGGCACAATCCTTCGACATAGTATACGTCTTTGACTTGTATGCCTTTGCCATTTTTGATTTCACCAATTCCTGCTATCCTTCTGGTTTGATTTCCTCCAAATTTTACCTTTCCACCTTCTTTAGGTTGCACTTTTGTAAAACTTTCAAAATCACCGGTCATATGTCTAGAGCATCCACTGTCTATATACCACTTGTTGTTTTTGGATGCTTTGAGACATATCTGTAATTAAATATGATTAAGTCTTAGGTACCCACTTCTTTTTGGGTCCTTTTGGGTTAGTATAGGAAATTTTTGAAACATATGTTCCTTTAGGTACCCATTTATAGGTTCCTATCGTTCCTTTCTTCTTATGAATGCATGAAGAGGTATAATGACCTTTTCTATTACAATAATTACTAAATGCAAAAGGATTTGATGTATGCACAGAATACTGGAAATAATTCAAATATGACTTACCTCCTGCTTTCTTTCTACCTTTCCTTTTATATGATTTTGGATCATATCCAATTCCAGATCGGTCATTTACAAATTGTTGAGCTTTTAAAATAACATTTAGCATCTCACTACCTTGTGTAAATTTTTCAAGAGTTTTTGTGAGATCAGTGTTTTTCTTTTTCAAAGAAGAATAATTTTCACAATCCTTTTCTGAACTTTCTTTTAGTTCAATTTCAAAAACTTTGCTTTTCTTTTTGAAAACAACTAACTCTTTAACTACTTTGATGTATTCAGAATGTAAAGCATTATATTCAGAAAGTAATTCATCATAGGTAGGATCAGAATCATTTACCTTTTCTTCTGTTTCTTCTTGAGCAACGAGACATATATTGGCTACTTCTTCTTCATCACTTTCTTCATAAGAGGAACTATCACCCCATATAGCAGATACAAAGGCCTTCTTTTTGTTAAAGAATTTGCCTTGTCTCTTTTCTTTGCTCTTTTGGTTCAGTTCTGGACATTCTGATTTGATATGTCCTGGTTTTCCACATTCATAGTAGATGATATGATCTTTGCTGCTAGTTCCTCCTTTCTGAAAGTGTTTGAATCCTTGACCTTTCTTGTAGAACTTTCTGAATCATTTTATGATTAGGCCCATTTCATCATCGTCAAACTCCTCATCCTTATCTTGATTTTCTTCTTTTGCTTTTAGTGCTAGGCCTCTTTTCTTCTTGTCACCGATGTCATCTAGTTCCCGTTTGAACTTTAGTTTACTTTCATATTTAGAAAGACTTCCAAATAGAGAAGTAACTGATCTTATTGATTCTCTTTTTGCTTCTTCTATCGCAGTGACTTTGGCCTCCCACTCTTTAGAAAGAATATTCAAAATCTTTCGTACTTGGGTATGTTGATTATAAACTTTCCTAAGTGTGCAAGTTGATTAATAAGATGAGTATATCTAAGTTTGAATTCAGATATTGATTCACCTGATTTCATTCGAAGTAGATTGAATTCAGTAACTAAGGTGTTGATCCGATTCTCTTTTATTCCCAAAGTTGCTTCATGAGCTATTTCCAAAGCTTCCCATATTTCCTTTGCTGTTGGAAGTGTGCAAATTCTGAAGTATTCACTTTGACTCAAACCACTTTGTAACATCAAAATTGCCTTGCTGTTGAGAGTGATAAGTTTCTTGTCATTCTCATCATATTTCGCTGGCGTCTTGGGAATTTTCTGAGAATCTACAGTCTTTGTAGGTTGATAGTTTCCACTTTCAATCACATCCCATAGCCCATATTCGGTAGCCATCATGAATACTCTGAACTTTGCTTTCCAGAAAGAAAAGTGTTCGCCATTGAAACCTGGTGGTCTAGTGATGGATGCTTCGTCAAGAAGAATTCCTTCACCCATGCTTGCCATTGGATCCTTCTTAGGTTGTTAAACCTTAACAAGAAGACCTACACTCTGATACCAAATGTTAGAGCAAGCATTTCACCCAAGAGGGGGGGGGTGAATTGGGTGATACTAAAAATTTTGTTGCAAATATGAAAACTTGACGGTGAATATAATGCAGTAAAGAGTAAGGAGAAATATCACCGAAGTGTACACCGGGAGTTATACTGGTTCGGCCACAACCACTTTGAATTACGTCCAGTCCTCAGAGTATCTCTGAGAGTTTTACTATAACTTCCAAGATTCAGTGGGTTCTTGGCACCTCAGTACAAGCAAGTTCCTTCGCCTGGACACTCGCTCCCCCTTACAAGTTGTAATCCAATCCCAACTCAAGGTTCCACAACCTTAAGTTACCTTAATAACAAATATTGAGTTTGAATGAAATATCTCTCTCACAGAGTGAATAAGAATCACTGAAGTACAGAATTACAAGAATATGTAAAACAGAGTATTGAACTTGATAATGCGTTCGTGTGTGTGTTCTTGTTGTAATCTCTGTTTGGATGTTCCCATATATATATAGATGTGTTGGTAGCGACTATTGGAACATTTTCTTCTCGCCCGTTAGAGTGTGCACAGCCACTGTTGACTTTTCCAGTATTTGAAAAATATCCGTTTACGGGTGGTGGCTGTAGGTAGCGTTTAAACGTTGCATTTGACTTTCCTTATTTGGTAAGATTTCTTTATTGTTTATCTGTGGATATGCTAAGAATACTAATACAATGAAGTGTTAATCACATAGGAAACAAATCAATGAACGTTGGAATGATTTCCAAATTTCTGAACTTGCATACTCGAGTATCATCGTGAGAGAAATGATAGCAAGTTAATGAATGAACATTACATTACTCAGGTAGTGTATGAAGTAAACAAATTTACAAACCTTGGAAATACCTGTTTACTCGGATACTTACTTGGGTATGATACTATTTTCTTCATAGGTTACTCGAGTAGCAACTTGAGTAATGTATCAAATAAACTTCAAGTTACTCGATGCTTCACTCCAGTAATGTTGGCAGGATTTCATGGCCGAGAGCACTTCAAGTTTTCTTGCCCTGTTACTCGAGTACTTACTCGAGTAAACATAAATTTTCTGCATAGCTTACTTGGGTACATACTTCAAGTGCTTTGTAAATAAGTCTGCAGATTACTCGATTACCTACTCGAGTAATCTCATTAAAATACTTGATAAAGAATAATTGAATACCTGCATACTTGAGTGTGCCTCGAGTAAAGTGTGATAAAAGCATATCATGTTATTTGAGTATTACCTTCAGGTTTTGCTTACCACAGTGAGTTACTCGAGTAGCCACTCGAGTAACATTGGCAGGATTGAAAATACCGAGAGCAACATATTTCTTGAAGCAGGGGACTCGAGTACATACTCGAGTATCGTTGGCAGGCCGAAAGCAACTGGAAGTCTTTTACCTGGTTACTCGAGTACTTAGTCGAGTAACGTTGGCAGGCCGAGAGCAACTCCAAGTGATTTACCTGGTTACTCGAGTAATGTTGGCAGGCCGAGAACAACTGGAAGTCATATACCTTATTACTCGAGTGCTTACTCGAGTAATGTTGGCAGGTTACTTGAAGGTTGACTCTGGTTACTTCAAGTTTTTGTCTCATTACTCGAGTACTTACTCAAGTAACCCTTTAGAAAACTTGCAAGTGATGAAGTTTCTCAGCTTTTTCTCTTGGCCTTTCTTCATTACTCCAATACTTACTTCAAGTGATGATTTGCTCTGTTATTACTTTGTTCAAACTTATTTGTTTATTAAATATTTTTCATACCATTCTTTGTTATCATCAAAACATGAGAGATCTAACACTTTTGATATCAATCCAGCTCTAGGCATAACTCTACTTCCCTTACCTACGGGGGCAATCTAGCTAGGTTTCACAAGGAATCCATAAGCTACTTGTACATTCTGTTCTTTGTCTTGACTATGAGACCATAATTTATGACTATTCTCATTCTTTCTATTACTCCATTCCATCAAGAAACAACTTTCTCATTCATTCTTTCTCAGGGAATATTCTATGATCAAGATCTTTCCCTATGCTAGATTAGCAACTAGTAACCTCCAAAAACCTCAATTCATTTAAGTCATTCTAGTACCTCAATTCATTCAATTCAATTTAATTAACTATGGAATCAATTTAGATATCTTTTGATTCTTAAGTTACAATTCACTGGGGTATATGGTTAGATATCTTTCACATTCTTCTCCCTCAAATTCAATTTGTCTTACAGAGGCTTCTAGATTCTAGCATATTCTTTAAATCATTCTCTTAATACCTCGAATTAACTTGATTCATTGTTCATATTACTAAAACATTATTCTAGGTAAAAAAGCAATATATAACATTCTTTCAATGCTTCTTAACCTTAAGGTCATGCTCAATCATCAATTGAGCATCCTTAACTATATTATATGCCTCAAACAACTCTAATCCATTTTAGTGTTCTTAAGAACCTAAGCTCAAAATAGATTCTTTGATTATAATCCAATTCTTAACTTTATACTGGATCTATAACCTCAAGCTTTACTAAAGATTCAACCTTTCATGAGGTTCAAAATTCTCATTCTATATGCCTTTAAATACAATTCATCTAACTAAGATGATCGTAGTTATGGAGAAATCTTAAGACAATCATTATTCCTTAAGTCTCCATAACCTTACTAACTTAACTTCCCAGGGGGTTACCCATCTCAGGATTACTCTCTCCTGAGTACACTTAATCATGGAGTTCTATTAGAATATGGGTTACAAGCCAGCTTGGCATCAAATCCTCTAGAGCTCATACCTTTCTCTACTGGATATACATCACTATAGCTTCATTTAATTCTCTATATACAACTCTTCTCGTTCTTTGATAGGGGATTCTGCAATTAGCTGATTCACCGATATACTACTATACCCTTTCTCTATAAAAGCCTGCTAATTAGTAGTCATCGAAAATTCTATTTCTCTGGTTCAGCTATCACCTATACTTCTTGATCATAGTATCACTCAAGATTATCCAAGTATCAACATGGATACTATTCACATCAGGAGAGCATACTAGCCAACTGCCAGAATCTATGCTCTGATACCACCAAATGTAACACCCTAGTTACATTATTGTTTTGATGAATCTTTTGTAATATCCCAATTTTTGATTAAGGGCTAATAATGATTATTGTGGATAATTATGAATTTAATTGGAATTATTATGTGTTTTATGGCAATATTAATTAATATGTCATAATTGGTGGAGAAAATTGGAAGAATGGAATTATTGGCCATAAGTTGGCAATTAAGGGAGAAATTAATCACTAACTAAGAGGAAATGAAATGTGTGAATCAATGGCTAATGGATGGATTAGATAAGTTAATTGGTGACTTAATTTGAAGAAAGCTAATGACAAGTGGACATGTGTCAAGGTGGGAGTATGGGAGAGCATGGGAAAAAGTCAAATGCATTGTTTAATGTTTTCTCTCTCCTTCTCTCCTCTATTATTTTGGCTGCAGCAAAGGGAGGGAGTATCATCATCATTTCATCTTCCCTAACACTCCATCTCTCTTATTTTCTCTCTCTAATTTATCCTCCATAGTTCCAAGTGAGAGAAAGATAAAGCTTATGATTTGGTTAAGTAAATGACCTGCAGCTTCATTTTGATGTGTATAGTTTGGCCATTAGTGTTAGTTTGAGCTCCCACAAAATTTGGAGATTTGAGAATCAAAGAACCTCTTTGGCAAAGTGAAAGAGGTAAGTAAGACTAATCTATCTATCTAAGGTTTATGCCAAAAGGCTTAGTTTAGAATTTCTGGAAATTTTGGCTTTTATTTCGAAAATGAGAGTCATTGGGCTTTTAGCATGCTTTTGGTATAGTAATGGTATGTTAGTATGATTTTTGGGATAGATAGATTGATTTGGGATTGAAATGGTATGGTTGTATGATTTTGGAATTTGGATGATTATGTTGCCTAAAACCAAAGTATGATAATAGAGTAGGATTTGGATAATTCTGATGATTCCATTGAATTCCTTGGGTATTTTTGTGTGGGAGTAGCTTTGGTAGAAGTTTTAGGTCTATTGGGATCACTTAGGCAATTGTTGGGAAGAGCTGTCAGTTTTGCTGTGTTTTCTGGTTTCTAAAAGAATCACTCGAGTGATTGGGGTTCACTCAAGTACAGGATGAATAACACTCGAGTGGTGATGAGTTCCACTCGAGTGCGGTAGTACAACTTTTGTTCTGCTCTCTGTGTTCTTGTTGTACTTCCGTGGCTAAAGGTAAGTGTTGCCTCACTTGCGAGTATGGTGGAACATTACCCGAGTGAGCTTACTATCACTTGAGTGAGGGTGTGTTTGACACCAGGGACTTGCCTCGCGGGTTGTCACTCACGGTTATGGTGCAAGAGTGTGCCTTCTTACTCGCGGGTATGTAGTATTCACTCGAGTGCAATGGATTATGCTTGAGTGCTCCTGATCCTTGAGAACTTTTGGTGCTCTCGGGTCTTCACTTTCTGGAATTCACTCTCTAGTGCTCGAGTGAGGCATTTGGCAATCACTCGGGGTGAGGTCTAGTATGCTTGAGTGACCCTGTCTTTGAAAAAGTTCTTGTGCTCTCGGGTATTCACTCGCTGTCGTTCACTCTCTAGTACTCGAGTATAGACCATACCATCACTCGAGTGAGGTCATCTTTACTTGAGTATCTGTACAATATCACTCAAGTGAGGCCATCTTCACTCGAGTGTCTCTGTGGAAAATATCAGTTTTGAGCTTTAAAAAAGTGATCTTTGGGGATAGTCTTCCAACCCTTTAAGGCTTGTGTTAGAAGTGTTCATGGGTACTAAAAGAGCAGTAATGATAACTAATTAAGTGTTAAGAAGTCATTGAGGATTGGAATAGAGAATTGACTCTTCATCCATAATTATGAATATAGGATTTGACATTTGCCCTACTCGGGAGAGACCGGCGCTATGACATTTCTCACATATTATGTGTGATACTTGGTATGCATGTTCATCAATGTGAATGTGTTATCGGCCATAGGGCATTATAGCGCGAGCAGTTCAGCATGAGCCGTCGTAGGGGCCAATGCTCATGATACCTACCTAGGTTGCGTTGTGGAATCGTGGATTTCTATTTGAGTATCCAGCCCGTAGGGCTGTGTGTTGTGAAATGTTTTATATAGATCCTAGCTGTGGTGATATATGTGATATGTTCATGTGGATGTGCAATACGGCAAGCAGTTCAGCGTGAGCCGTCGCCGGGGGGGGGGGGGGCGATGGCTATGATACCTACCCCGGCTGCTGCATCTGTTGTTGCGATTGCTGTATGTTGTGGATGATTTACTTTCATGCTTTGATGTTGTGCATATTATGAGTGATTTGTTACTACGGGGATTCTTTAGAATCTCACTCTCCCAAAAACACAAATTTTTAGACAGGCCTGAAGGATCCAAGGGAAAGCGGGCAACGAAGAGTAGTTAGAGCTCCAGGCAAGGATTTTTACTTTTGGAATATTTGGTTATCATTTTGTAATCATTTGGATACATTTTGTTGGGAATTACATGTGCATAGTGGATAGTATTTGTGTAATCCCCTAATTATGGGAAACTCTATAAACAATTGTGCCTTGTAGACCCTTATTTGATTAATGGAACCCGAGTGTGTCGGGAAATTATGCTGTACTCTGATATGTATGAATGAAATCAACTTGTATAGGCCATTTGTGTATTGAAATGTGAATAGGAGACCATTGTGAACTGGTTTTGAAATTTTTTTTTGAAAACCCTGATTTTGGGAAATTTACTTTCTTTAAGTCCCAAATTATCAATGGTCTCTAATTCCATATTAACCACATGTTTATAAACTTAAATCTCGGCCTTAATCGGGAAGGGGGTTACATTTATGGTATCAGAGCTGTAGTTCTTGATAAAGGTAGAATTTTCTAGGATAGCTCCCTTAGTTGGCCTTAGTTCTTTGGCTTAAGGTAGCTTGATGATTGATAATTGTTGGTTGTATACACATGAGTATTTCTACTATTTGAGGATATATCTAAGTCTTATGGATTATGTGTATACATTTGCTTTGAAACTAACATGGTGAGTCATTGTAGAGTTAAAGGACAACATGGTTCACCTTAGAGTCAGGCAAGAGGATCCAGAGGTGGAGGAGTTGAATGACAATCCTCTGGATCTAATGCAAGAAATGATGGATCTCATACGAGAGCAACGAGATATGATCTGTGAGCTGAGAGAAGAGCTCTGGGAAGAAAGTGCCAAGCGTAATGAGGAAAGGGCTCAGTCAACTCAAGAGAAAACCCAGGCAGAGACTCATTGAGAGGAGACAACTGAGGGGTCCAATCGGGTCTCAAGGGGAGGTTTGAGCCCCAAGTTGCTGAGGACTGGTTGAATCGTCTAGAGAAGATCTTTGAAGTCCTTGAGTGCTCTATAAAGGTGAAGTCTAAGCTGGCCGTGTATAAACTAGAGGGGGATACAGACCGGTGGTGGTAGAATATCGCTCTGACACTTCAAATCTTGAATGTGTCGTTGACTTGGGAATTGTTCCAAGAAAAAGTCAATAAGAAGTACTTCCCTAAGTTGGTGAGGTTGGAAAAAGAGTATGAGTTCCCAGCTATCAGGCAGGGGGATACGAAGAGTTTTGATGAGTATATTTCCTGTTTCATCCGGCTATCTCGGTACTCTACACATCTCCGGGATAGGGATGATGAAGAGTGGAGCTCTGATATGCTTATCAGGGGCTTGAGGCGTGAACTGAAGAAGAGATTAGCCACTCACCTGTTTACTGACTTCAACAAGGCAGTGGAGCAGTGTAGGATTGTTGAGAACAACTTGAGGGAGTTGTACCTATCTAAGGGTAGTGGTAGCCGGAATGAGCCAAGCAAGGCAAATACTTCCCAGAAGCAGAAGGGGCAAGGATCCTCATATGGGGGTGGTAACAAAAAGCCCTATCAACTTGGGGGTTATGGTAATCAAAGACCTCCAGCGGGACCAGTATGCAATCAGTGTAGAAAGTACCATCTTGGCAAAACTTGTACTGGGGAGGTGATTTGCTTCAACTACAAACAAGTGGGTAACATTTCTACTAAATGCCCACGACAGCCGGTGGAGCAAAGGCCCAAGAATCAAGGTTGAGTATTTGCAATGACACACGAGGAGGCTCAAAAGTTGCCTGAATTGATTCAAGGTAAAATCCTTCTCAGTGATAATAAGTTAAATGCTTTGTTTGATTTAGGTGTAAGTCATTCGTTCATAGCTTATGACTGTGTGAAGTGCTTGGGATTGTATGTGCATAGACTACCATTTGATTTGATTGTGTCGACGCCAATGGGTGTCAAGGCTGTGACAGCCAAAGCCTGCTTAAATTGTGTGATAGTTTGAGGGTTGGGAGTTTACAGTTGATTTGATCTATTTGCCACTTCAAAAAATACAAGTCATTTTGGGTTTCGATTGGTTGACAACAAATGATATACTACTTGATTGTGGAAATAAGAGGATAACCTTCTATAATGCACAGTGGGAGAACAATGTGAATGCTAGTTTGAATTTACTTTCAACGGCTAAAGCATAAAGATATCTTGAGAAAGATATCAAGGGTATATGGTGTTCTTATCTGTTCAGGGAGAGTCAAGTGAAGCTTTAGAGAGTATACCTATGGTGAGAGAATTCCTTGAGGTATTCTTGGACGATCTTAGCGGATTGCCTCCGGAAAGGGAAGTACAGTTCCCAAATGAGATTGTGCCTGGTGTTGGTTCAATATTGAAAGCCCTATACTGTATAGCGTCGAACGAAATGGTAGAGTTGAAAAAGCAAATTGAAGAGTTGCTTGAAAAAGGGTTCATCTAACCTAGTGTATCATCGTGAGGAGCTCTAGTGTTGTTTGTTAAAAAGAAAGATAGAAGCTTAAGGCTTTGTATTGATTACAGAGAACTTAACAAGGCTACTGTTAAGAACAAGTATCCTCTCCCAAGAATTGATGACCTGTTAGATCAATTGTCTGGCTCGTGTGTATTCTCCAAAATTGATCTGAGGTCGGGATATCATCAGTTGCGTGTGAAGGCAGCGGATGTTCCGAAGAATGCTTTCAGAACGAGGTATGGGCACTATGAGTTCCTTGTGATACCCTTTGGGTTAACAAATGAACCGGCGATATTCATGGACTATATGAACTGTGTCTTCAGATAGTATCTTGACTAGTTTGTGGTTGTGTTTATCGACGACATTTTGATATACTCTAAGAGTAGAGAAGAGTATGAGCAGTATCTGAGAATTGTGCTGAGAATCTTACGGGAAAAGCAACTCTATGCCAAGCTGAGCAAGTGTGAGTTTTGGCTTACGGAAGTGTAGTTCCTTGGCCATGTGATCTCATGAGCTGGGGTATGGGTGGATCCCAGTAAGGTAGAAGCAGTACTTGATTGGAAGAGGCCAGAAACTGTTTCTGAGATTCGTAGTTTTTTGGGTCTTACTGGTTATTACCAGAGGTTCATTCAGAACTTCTCACGTATTGCATTGCCGATGACCAAGCTCACGAGGAAGGATTAACCGTTTTTGTGGGATGAATGTTGTGAGTGGAGTTTCACTGAGTTAAAGGAGAGGTTGACTACAGCACCAGTATTGATTATACCTGATCCTAATGAGGCTTACGTTGTGTACATTGATGCGAGTAAGCAGGGGTTAGGGTGTGTCCTGATGCAGCAGGGACGTATGGTGGCCTATGCCTCTCGACAGCTGAAACCACATGAGATGAACTACCCCACTCATGATCTGGAGCTTGCGGTAATAGTGTTAGCATTGAAAATTTGGTGTCATTACCTGTATGGTGTGACTGTGGAACTATACTGCACAACAAAAGTCTCAAATATCTGTATGATCAGAAAGAGTTGAATATGAGACAACGTCGATGGATGGAGTTCCTGAAAGATTACAACTTAGGGATCAAATATCATCCAGGTAAGGCTAATGTCGTCGCGGATGCTTTGAGTCGGAAGGCGGTGTTAGTGGTAATGATGATGATCCAAAAGAAGAAACAAATAGAGGATTTTCAAGATTTGAATCTCTTGAATGATATCCTGTGTGACAGTTATGGTGCGGTCCATGGGGAGAATGACCTGAGGACTGAAATTGAAGAGGCACAGATGCATGATGAGCGAGCCCAGTCAATCCGAGGTATGATTGAGCAAGGAGAGACTTGAGACTATGACTTGTCACCAAGTGGACTAGTGCGTTACCAGAAGAGGATTTATGTTCCACTGAAGGCTGACTTGAGATTGAGAATTCTTAATGAGGCTCATAAGAATCAGTATACTCTTCACCCCGGTATGACCAAGATGTATCACAACTTGAAGTCTATGTATTGGTGGCCAGGGTTGAAGAGTGATGTGACAAAGTATGTGGCGCGGTGTCTTACCTGTCAAAAGGTGAAGATTAAACACCAGAGACCGCCAAGATTGCTTCAGAGTCCAGAAATTCCAGAATGGAAGTGGGAAAGTGTGACCATGGATCTGGTGATGGGTTTGCCCAGGATCAAGAATTACGATGCGATCTGGGTGATTGTTGATCAACTCATAAAGTCTGCGCACTTCATCCCTATCAACGCTAGCTATTCTCCTGATAGGCTGGCTGAGGTATATATTAATGAGATTGTTAGACTCCATGGTACACCAAAGAATATTATCTCTGATAGAGATCCTTGGTTTAATTCTAGATTCTGGAAGGCTCTGCATGAAGCTATGGGTATTCAGTTGAGGTTTAGCACAGCCTACCATCCTCAGACAAATGGGTAGTCAGAGAGGACTATTCAGACATTAGAAGATATGTTGAGAGCTTGTGCCCTAGACTTCAAGGGAAAATGGGACTACTATCTTCCATTGGCTGAGTTTGCTTACAACAACAGCTATCATGCGAGCATACAGATGGCTCCGTATGAAGCATTGTATGAGAGGAAGTGCCAGTCACCATTGTGCTGGACAGAGTTGTCTGAGAGGAAGTTGTATGGCTCGGATCTTGTTGAGAAAAGTTTTGAGTAGATCAGAATTATCAGGAAGAGGCTCCTTGCAGCACAGAGTCGAGAGAAGAGTTATACAGATAAGAAGAGAAGACCTCTTGAGTTTGATGTGGGGGATCATGTTTTCTTGAGAGTGTCTCTGGTCACAGGTATCGAGAGCGCAATCAAGCAGAAGAAGTTGCGTCTGAGATACATTGTTCCATTTGAGATTCTGGCAAGAATCGGGCCGGTGGCATATCAGATAGCACTACCCTCGAGTTTGAGTCGATTGCATGATGTGTTCCATGTCTCACAGCTCAAGAAGTACCAACTAGACCCTGAGCATATTATCGAATATGAAGAGGTTGAGTTGCAAGATAACTCCACTTATGCAGTAGAGCCAGAGCGTATCATTGATCGAGAAGAGCGGAGACTCAGGCATCGAAGCTTACTGTTTTTGAAGGTGGTATGGAAGGGTATGTCTCTAAGAGAAGCAACTTGGGAGGTGGAAGCGGACATGAAGAAGCAATTTCCTGATTTTTTGCCCCAAGATGTGTAACAAATTTTGAGGGCGAAATTTATTGAACAGGGGGATAATTGTAATATCCCAATTTTTGATTAAGGGCTAATAATGATTATTGTAGATAATTATGAATTTAATTGGAATTATTATGTGTTTTATGGCAATATTAATTAATATGTCATAATTGGTGGAAAAAAATTAGAAGAATGGAATTATTGGCCATGAGTTGGCAATTAAGGGAGAAATTAATTACTAACTAAGAGGAAATGAAATATGTGAATCAATGGCTAATGGATGGATTAGATAAGTTAATTGGTGACTTAATTTGAAGAGAGCCAATGACAAGTGGACATGTGTCAAGGTGAGAGTATGGGAGAGCATGGGAAAAAGTCTAATGCATTGTTTAATATTTTCTTTCTCCTTCTCTCCTCTCTTTTTTCGGCTGCAGTAAAGGGAGGGAGTATCATCATCATTTCATCTTCCCTAACACTCCATCTCTCTCATTTTCTCTCTCCAATTTGTCCTCTATGGTTGCCAAGTGAGAGAAAGATAAAGCTTGTGATTTGGGTAAGTAAATGACCTGCATTGCTCAAATTCTTTTCTTTAATGTTGCTCCTTGGGTTAGCTTCATTTTGATGTGTATAGTTTGGCCATTGGTGTTAGTTTGAGCTCCCATAAAATTTGGAGATTCGAGAATTAAAGAACCTCTTTGGTAAAGTGAAAGAGGTAAGTGAGACTAATCTATCTATCTAAATTTTATGTCAAATAGTTTAGTTTAGAATTTCTGGAAATTTTGGCCTTTAATCTGAAAATGAGAGTTATTGGGCTTTCGGCATGTTTTGGTATAGTAATGGTATGTTAGTATGAGTTTTAGGATAGACAGATTGATTTGGGATTGAAATGGTATGGTTGTATGATTTTGGAATTTGGATGATTATGTTGCCCAAAACTAAAGTATGATAATGGAGTAGGATTTGGATAATTATGATGATTCCATTGAATTCCTTGGGTGTTTTTGTGTGGGAGTAGCTTTGGTAGAAGTTTTGGGTCCATTGGGATCACTTGGGCAATTATTAGGAAGAGCTATCAGTTTTGCTGCGTTTTCTGATTTATGATAGAATCACTCGAGTAATTGGGGTTCACTCGAGTGTAGGATAAATAACACTCGAGTGGTGATGAGTTCTACTCGAGTGCGGTAGTGCAAACTTCTATTTTGCTCTCTGTGTTCTTGTTACACTTCCGTGGCCAAAGGCAAGTGTTGCCTCACTTGCAAGTGTGGTGAAACATCACTTGTGTGAGCTTCCTATCACTTGAGTGAGGGTGTGTTTGACACCACGGACTTGCCTCTTGGGTTGTCACTCGCAGTTATAGTGCAAGAGTGTGCCTTCTCACTCTCGGGTATGTGGTATTCACTCGAGTGCAATGGATTGTGCTCGAGTGCTCCTGATCCTTGAGAAATTTTGGTGCTCTTGGGTTTTCACTTTCTGGACTTTACTCTCTAGTGCTCGAGTGAGGCATTTGGCTATCACTCGGTGAGGTTCAGTATGCTCGAGTGACATTATCTCTGAAAAAGTTCTTGTGCTCTCGGGTGTTCACTCGCTGTCGTTCACTCTCTAGTACCCGAGTGTAGACCGTACCATCACTCAAGTGAGGTCATCTTCACTCAAGTATCCATACAATATCACTCGAGTGAGGTCATCTTCACTCGAGTGTCTCAATGGAAAATATCAATTTTGAGCTTCCAAAAAGGGGATCTTTGGGGATAGTCTTCCAACCCTTTAGGGCTTGTGTTAGAGGTGTTCATGGGTACTAAAAATAGCAGTAATGATAACCAATTAAGTGTTAAGAAGTCATTGAGGATTGGAATAGAGAATTGACTCTTCGTCCCTAATTATGAATATAAGATTTGACATTTGCCTTACTCGGGAGAGATCGGTGCTAGGACACGCACAGAAGAATCAAGGTAATGACCTTTCTCTCATGTTGTGTATGATACTTGGTATGCATGTTTATCATTGTGAATGTGTTATCAGCCATAGGGCATTATAGCGCGAGGAATTTAGCGTGAGCCGTCGTAGGGGGCAATGCCCATGTACCTACCCCGGCTGTTGTATTTGCCGCTGTAACTGTCGAGGATTCCTCTTTGAGTATCCAGCCCGTGGGGCTGTGTATTGTGAAATGTTTTATATAGATCCCAGCTGTGGTGATATATGTGATATGTTAATATGGATGTGTAATACAGTAAGCAGTTCAGTGTGAGCCGTCGTAAGGGGGCGATGCCCATGATACCTACTTCGGCCGTTGCAACTATTGTTGCGATTGCTGTGTGTTGTGGATGATTTACTTTTATGCTTTGATGTTGTGCATATTATGAGTGATTTGTTACTACGGGGATTCTTTAGAATCTCACTCTCCCAAAAACACAAATTTTTAGACAGGGCTGAAGGATCCAAGGGAAAGTGGGCGGCGAAGAGTAGTTAGAGCTTCTGGCAAGGAGTTTTACTTTCAGAATCTTTGGTTATCATTTTGTAATCATTTGGATACATTTTGTTGGGAATTACATGTACATAGTGGATAGTATTTGTATAATCCCTTAATTATGGGAAACTCTATAGGAAATTATGCTTTGTAGACCCTTATTTGATTAATGAAACCCGAGTGTGATGGGAAATTATGCTATACTATGATATGTATGAATGAAATCAACTTGTATAGGCCATTTGTGTATTGAAATGTGAATAGGAGACCATTGTGAACTGGTTTTGAAATTTTTTTTGAAAACCCTGATTTTTGGAAAATTTACTTTCTTTAAGTCCCAAATTATCAATGGTATCTAATTCCATATTAACCACATGTTTATAAACTTAAATCTCGGCCTTAATCGTGAAGGAGGTTACATATTTCATAGTGAATCAGAACTACTAAGTGATATTTTTTAGTAAACAATTTTTAAATCCCAACTCTAATGTAGGATTTGAACTTGCACTTGAAGGGAATGTTTCTAAATAACTTAAAACTTTTCAAAGATTGTTTACCATGGTTCCCTCCCTACTCATTGTGACTGATCTTTCCTTAATTCTCTTGATTATGTACATGGAAGCGTTTCTATACAATTCTTATTGAGGATTATTATTCATTTCCGGCTATTGAGCCATTATTCTTACAAGATGTTCTTAACTAATTGGCTCGTACCGTGCGATTACCCACTTCTGATTCAATTATCACACTTGGATAATTAATTCATTCGTCACGCGGTTATATAGTTTTCCATTGCAAATTTATTAATTTACATAATGGACTAGTGTGTGAATAACTCTTCTCTTCTTTATTGCAACTTCTTTCATAGAACATCTTGTACTCTTTTTCTATGCTCAGCTACCTATATGGTTGGTGAAGGAGGCTGAGATTCAGGGGAATCTCAGTAGCAGACATTATAGACAATACATGTAAGATGAATGCTAGTGCATGATATGTTTGCCGCACATAGGCTCATATTCACATAATGATATTTTGCATGCTTAATGTTTCGTGCAATATACTTATGGTCACAACAATAATAGAACATAGCTTCATTCATTTATACATGCTTCACATAATCAAGCAAAGCATTATAGAAAATCAATACATAACATAAACATCACATACATGCAAGTAAGTAAGTTAACTACCTTTTATCTTCGAGTCCCCTTTTTGGTACTTTTTTTTCCAACAATTGAAGTTGCTTCTTCTTTGTTACCTCATGGTCCTAGATATATAGCCACATTATTAGAGCCATGACAAATAAATGTCCAATGGACTACTTTGGGCCCATACTTGTCTCTAATTTTAATAACCCAAGACACCTTGATTGGTTGACCATCAAAGTTAACACATTAGGCCCAATGGGTATTTAATGGGCCCACACTAACTTTATGGGCTTTACTTAACCGTTGAACCTCAAATTAATTACCAATTACCCATACTTTCTTATTTTTGCCTATTCCAGAAAGTTGGAAGATTTTTCATCTAGCTTTGAAAAAGCATAACTAAATCTAGAAAAATCGAATTGCAGTGATTCAAAGTCCTATTGGCCCTTATTAAGTCTATTTTAAGGGAAAAATAATACTCATTGCTACTTACAGGGATAATTTTCCCAGAATCATCGAACAAACATCACAACTTGTCCAGAAAATATTTCAGATTCAATGCCTAACTTTAAAAATTTATATCTCACAATCTACTAGCCTAAATGACACAAATTATATATCAAATTAAAGTTGAGGATGTCTACTTGAAATTTGGAAAGTTTCATGGCCATTAGACAAGATTTGGTCATTCAAAAACTCATCACAAACTGACTGCCTCCAGAAAACGAATTCATACAACTTTAACATAAACTTCCAAAATGATCATTTAATTATAAACACATGATTAAACCTCAAAATACCACTAGCCGAGATTTTGAATAGCATCCTCCCTCAAGAATACTCATCCAAACAACAACCCAATCAGTTCAAAACGAAGCATTCACTTACCTCTACGCATTTTCGCAAGTTGTTCGATATTCTGGCGATACTTGGGCTGACTAACTGACACAAAACACTAGAATTGAAGCCTACAGTGACTAAAAGAAGTTTTCTGAAGGACTTACAGGATGATAACGGCGTTTTGGGGTTGGAATTAACTCCGGTACTCAAGGAAAGTTAATATTCACTCCTCGTCTCTCTTCTAACAATTTTTATGTGTATTTCATATTTTTCCTCCCTTTCTAGGCCTTTGGTTGAAATTCATAAAGGAAACGGAGGGAGGAGATTTAATCTTGGCTTTAGGTGCTTCTTGTAGTGACATGTGTCATCCAAGGCTCACATATTCTCTTTCTTTCTTTCTTTTAGGTGGTGCCAATATGGTTAGGGGGAAGGAAGGGGTTTAGCAATTTCCACGGACTCCTGGCATGGTGTTCGAGAAAGTCTAGTGCCTGACCGGACCAGGGACTAGTGGATTCCCCAGACTTGGGCACTAGGTGGCTCTCTCCGAAGATGCCAACACAAAAGGCATAAAGTAGGTATAATGATGAGGGACACTTGTCACCTCCTCATTTGGTCAACACAAAAGTAGCCTTGTACTTTGTAATGATTATGGGACACTTGGTCATTTTCTTACTTGGCCAACACAAAACGTGTGTCATCATGAATCATTATTATTTACTTTATTAAAGTTACTTTAATAAAGTTGCTTTAACAGTGCATACTTAGGATTCTACTCGGGACTGTGGCACGCATATTGAGGCACACCATCGGACGTCCTAATCCATCAAATCTCGAAAATGGCACCACATACCAGTGTCTACTTCAAAAACACAAGGTATACATGTCTTCCCGGAAAATGCCATGTGCACGTCTACACCGGCCTATGTCGATTGACTAATCCGTCCCTTACCTCATGACTTAGTTGGATGGCGTCCTCTACCAATCCAATGGCACTGTATGTGTTATGTGTTAATTAGATTGCGTCTTCTACCAATCCAATGGCACCATATATGTGTTATGTGTACATCTGCGCCAACACTTTAATCCTACTACTTGTGCATATTGGGCCCTTTGTTAAGTAGGGCTGGATCACATAGTCCTTGAGATTCTTTCTATCTCTAGTCATTATTGGGACTCTTCCTGAATTAGGCTTAGTCATTTGCCTGATATAGGCTTATCTTCATTACATATGTCTGACGACATTGAGGGAGATGGTAAATTTATAATACAATGCCATACAACTATTCACGTTCATGATAATTTATTCAATTCATTAAATAACAATAGTGTTGTAATATTTGATTATATTATATACAATATATAGGAAGATATTTATTGAAAGAAATAGTGAGAAGCATACATAATTATGTCATTCTCATTGCAATATTTTAAATTAATTTAATTAATTAGGTCATATCCTATGGACAATGTGGTCTTATTGGCATTCCATGGTAGACAACACAAGTGCTTTTTTATTATATGTGTATAGAAGACTACTTTCTATAAGGTTTGTGTTATGTATGTTGACTTCAGTATCTAAATTCTCATAAGATCCAATAAATCCTCCAACTCCTCATAGTGCTTTGCAGATCCTATCGGTGGCAACACTTGCATAGAAAATGAATAATCTAAGTTGCGTCCAATAACACTGTCCTTAAGAGCTATTTCGCAATTACCAGTAGATAAGAAGTGGCACTCCCCATGATAAAATAGATCCTTCCTGCATGAACAAGGCAAATAGACACTACAAAAAACATCAAATTAGTGACAAAATTTAGTGACAAAAATTCTGTCACTAATCAGTTTAGCGACAGATTAGTGACAAAACTGGATTAGTGATGGAATTAGAGATAGAATTTATTCCTTCGGTAAATATACCGTTACTAATTGATAGTGACAGAATTTTGAATTCCGTCGCTAATTTGCGATAGATTAGCGATGAAAATTTTCTGTCACTAATAAGTGATGGAAAATTCAGTTACTAATTAGCGACAGAATTTCCATCCCTAATTCGTTGTAAAATATTTTTTTCAATATAATTTAAATTGCCACATGTCCTTACCACGAGCCTCCACATGTCCCTCGTCAGCAGCCTCCACGTGTACCCACAATCGGCCATGTGTCCCCGTCAGCCGTCACCACCTCGCCTTTGGCTGCCACATGTCCTGATCAACAACCACATGTCACCCTCTTCGCGCGCCACATGTTGCCCTCCATCACCTGCCACGTGTTCAAGTCATAAATTGGTTGCATTTAGTTACCAAGTTAGGATTGAAGCCATGACCTCTCACGCGTGTGCTAGTGCCTTTGCCAGTTGAGCTAAGAAGAACCTGTGTAATTTAAATGCAAAATCATATATCTATATATATATCACTTTAAAAAAATAGAAATACAAAATTTAATATATTATTAAATATTTTAATTTAATTTTATTATTTTATTTTATGTAAATATTCTACCTAAATTTTTATTATTAATATCTTCTTTTATTCATTTTATTATATATTTTCTATTTTTTTGTATTTATAAAATTTTTATTTTTATTTATATATAATATATTATTCAAAATTCTAATATATTATATTATAATTTCAATTTCAATAATAAATATGAATTAATAATTTTTATTTATTTATTTTAATATTTATATTATAATTTTATAATAATTTAATATTTTAAATTTAAAATATTTAAAAAATTTATAATTATGAAAAAATATAATTATTGAAAAATTTAACTATTAGTGATGGAAATTAGGGGTGGATTAGCGTTGGAAATTAGTGATAGAAACGTTTTGCCACTAGTTTTGTCACAAAATATTTTTGACAGAATTTAGTGACGGATTAGAGATGAAAATTAGTGATGGAATTTCTCCGTCACTAATTTCTGTCGCTAATTTTTTATGACGAAATTAGAGACAGATTAGTGATAGAATTTAGCGACAGAATGTTATTTCGTAGCTTAGTGACGAAAAAATTCCTTCACTAAATTCCGTCTCTAATTTAGTGATGGAATTTGTGAGTGGTTAGTGACGGAATAACATTCTGTCGCTAAATTCTGTCACTAATTCTTTATTTTTTTGTAGTGAGAACAACAAAATAAATAGAACTCAGCATATATAAAATCGGAGGTGGAAATAAGTGCTCAAAAGTTCTAGAGCCGTATATAGAGCCTCTTATGCACCTTATATAGACTCATTTCTTTAAACGTTGGGGAAGCTCTTGATTATCATAAAATATCTGAAAATTGGCAGCCATAAATCCTTTTAATGGAATGGTTTTACATGTTACAATATAATACTCTTTGAGACCATAAATATATAATGTTAAAAGCAATTAAAATGGATTAAATAGTCCGTTTGAAAACCTCATCTGTTTATGTGTTTAAAAACCGCCAATGTACAAGCTGGCTTTTACAATGAAGGCTAGCAATTAAAGCATTAAAATTTGACTCATAAAATCAGTTTATGATTTTAAATACCCTAACGTTCAATTCCCACAATTAAGGCTAGAACAATTGCATCTTCTAATAGGTTTTTTAATTCAAAATATTATTTGAATTTTCACAAAACTCCTTGATAAAAGGTGCCTAGTTGCTCTTAACTCACGCATAGGGGTGGGAAGAACTATATCTGCCTCCAGTGGCCCATTATTGTACGTGTTCATTTCTTCTCTTAGCCCAAGATCATTTATTACTTGGATCTCCACAATTCCAAATAAGGTGGGACTTGTTCCTCATAATACACCCACTCATTATTTTTAACAATGTATAGCAGACAAATCCATGTAGTGTTGATATAGATAGTCTACCAAGTATTCAACTATCAAAGAAATTAATGACAGCAGTGATAGATGGAAACTAGTTGTTTTTGTGTTGAGAAGATGGAATAGCAATCAAAGGGAACCGCTAACTTAATTATATTTTGTCTCAATTTTGTTGGTGGATGAAGATGTTGATGGTTTCCACTAACAATTTTTTCTTTTAAAAAGGAATAGTGCGTTCTAATGTATTACCTAATGATTTATTTGAATTTATATGTAAAGATTCAAGTTTTGATCAAGA
Source organism: Inga leiocalycina (assembly GCA_963242795.1). Classification (NCBI taxonomy): domain Eukaryota; kingdom Viridiplantae; phylum Streptophyta; class Magnoliopsida; order Fabales; family Fabaceae; genus Inga; species Inga leiocalycina. The sequence goes on from OY725321.1 coordinate 51,147,442, forward strand.
ATAGATACATGTTCAAGCAGTTTGAGAATTTTCCTATTGATATATCCCGATTTTATCATAACATTTAATATCATATTTAGGGATTTTATCATTAATTTTGAGCTAAATAGCATTTATTATGATTAAATTGAATTAAAGTGATTATGTGAAAATAAATCTTAAAAAGATATATTTGTTATAATCTTGTGATTGCTCTTTTAAATTTGAATTTTGAATGAAGATATTACAGTATATTGTTTTGAATTATAGGTCATTTTGGAAAGTTGGATATGAAGGACCAAAAAGTAAAGATTTTCAAGGACTGAAACGGAAAATAAAATTCTGCATGTGGCTGCAAGGCAATTGTGACAGGAAAAGGATCATTTTCTCTAATATTAGCTGTCACTTTCAGGAGGGAAAATATCAGAAATAATTACAGAAAATGACCTCAAATTTATAAAAGGTTTGTTAGGTCCCAAAATGCGAAGATGCCGCTGGAAGTGATTCACTTGGCCATCAGAGAATATTACATAATAAACCCTGAATTTCTAAAACTCTATTTTGGTCCCAATATCCGAAAAACAGCGTTCTTCACCTCTGAAACTGATTTTTTTCTAGATTCTCATACAGAATTTTGAGAAAAATATGATCTAAATATAATGTTGAAAGATTTTATCCCCACTTTAAGAGGATTTGACCTAGATTTCAAATAGAAAAAGAAATTAATAAAAAGGATTTGAATCATCAGCACCAGGGACACGCACACGCAGCTACAGACGAGAAAAGAGCAGACTGGGACGAGAGACACAGCCAAGAGGAGACCCAGAGGAGTAGTGGTAAATGCGAGAGAGGGAGAGAAGAGGCAACCATAACCAAGTTTCCCCAACACTTTCATCTTCTTCTCCTTCTCTAATCTATTCTTTCTATCTTAATTCAATGGATTCTCGGTGCCTACAAAAAGTTTCAGCTTTGATAGACTCCATGAGAGGCTAAATCCTGTTGTACTTCTTGGAGATGGAAGATTGATTTGAGCTCCAGAGATACATTCAAGGGAGTTATTTGTTTTAATCTTTTTATTTAACTGTGTAACGGATTTCCTGAGTTAGGATTTTATGTTATGAGGTTAATTTACTGAGATTGCGAGTTGTTCATCTTAGTAGTGATTGAACAATTGTAATTTAGATTGGTTTATGTGGTTTGAGATTTAAATTTCTATATTTTCTTTTGGTTTAATGTAGTTGTCTATTCTTTCATAGGTTAAATGAGTATTATGGCTGCTTAGATCTTGTTTATATATCTCAGTTGAGTGTTCTTTGTATAAAGGAGCAAGTTGCATGAATCCAATCCTAATTGCATACTAAGTGAAATTTAATAGTATATTAAGAGGTAATTATCTAGCTAGAGTTCTAGGAGTAATAACTAATTAATATAACTAGACTTAGCGAGTTGTTAAGGTTTATTTTTTGACTTAGTGAGGGGTTTAACTCCCAATTCAATTTGAGCAAGGATAACCTATATTCCATTTTTCCAAGAAGCATTCATCATCAATTTGTTTAAATCATAATTTTATTAATTATCTCAACAATTTCTCAAAAATCCAAAAGAATAGTAGTCTAGGTTATTTTCTATTATTAAAAATTAAAAAAAATCAATTTAAAACCCATCTTAATATTTTTGTCACTTAGTTTAGATTATGAATTAAATAAAAGGCTCCTCAAGAGAACATAACCCGAGTTGTGCCCTTTATTCATAATTTAGTTTATTTTAATTTAACCTGAGGCGACTAAAAGCTTTAAATCACCTATTGAAGGACATTGTCACTTTACTGCGAATATTGAGGTATTACCAAATACTCTATGAAGGGATACTAAGCAAGTAGTCACAAGTTTAAGCTTCTGTTTAATGCATTCACTTACGTGAAGGAACATGATACATCTATTTCACATTGATGTTTTAATGTTTTCCCAATATCAAAGATCATTTTACGGACTGCTAGAAAGCATATTATGTGTTTGTTTGGTTAGTATATTATCTAAAACCATGAAACATTACTATTTATAAATTCATTATCTCTGTTTTTTGTAAACATCATTGGGTTTGTCATAAGTATTGGTGCAATGGAGGAGTACACTGATCGGGTAGTGACATTAAGAACAAACTCTGATTCACGTTGGCTGATGAATATTATGCATAATCAAACTATGTGTTTTTCATGGAAAGTATGGTTCAAATGGTTATACACATCTATGTGTTATAGTCTATAGAGAACGTGTTAAATTTTTAAAGGATAGCCCTCCGTGTCATTAGCTGCAGTGAAGGAAACTATTTTAATGCTTTGATTTCTTTATCTATTGCTTACTAGACGAGTGCTGGTAGTAGGCCGGAGGCCTTTAGGACTATGACTACCATAAAAAAAGCCTTTTAAACTGATTGAAATAGGCTTTTTAGACAGGGTTTAGGTTAGGTCTTTTATCATCGGTTCAGAAAGTCTACGCTTTTTTATATTGGTCTTACACCCAGTATAAAAGTTACTTTTTAAGATCATTGTTTTTATGATCGCTCTTAAAAAGTATCAATTTATATTAAAAAAGTGCCTGTTTTTTAGACCTAATACGTAATTTCATAACTGGTCTAAAAAGTGGGTAATTTTTTCAAAGGTAGACATTTTATTATGTTTCATAGAATCCATTTTGGAATATATATTAAAGCTATATTATGCAATATAAATTCAACATATAGCTCTAAAAGACTAAATGCAATTGACAAAAAAAAAAGAAGACTAACACGTGTATCTTACCAATTTTATTAATTGAATTTTAATTATGGCATTTGTTTTTTCAAAGTTTACTTTTTTTACTTTCATTTTCCCCATCTCGAAATGAGCTAAATGATTTTTGAGTATTGGATATAGTAGATGCAATTTTAGGCCCACCATATGCATGCTATTGATGCATGATTCATATTGTGAATATTCCTAAAATTGAATGTAGCTACCCATGGATTTGATGCTTGGTTACCATGCTTATGCATTTTAATCCTTCTATACCTCAAATTTGAAACATGACTCTATCTTATTTCAGTTTCAGGTGATAAAGGAGTAGATTCTTATTTAATGAAACTGAGTATAATATAGTTAATATAAAAGTATGAGAATTGGATTTTATATGTGAATATATGATCTCGTGAGGAGGTCATGGTTGATAAGAAAACCAAACTGAAGGCCAATATTAAGGAAGTAAATGACTAGGTGAAAATACTAGTAGTGATGAGTTGAGGATTAATAACTCTAAATTAGAATATAAACAATGTAGAGCTAATGATCTAGACTTGGAATAACAAATTTGTTGACCTAGATGACTGAGCATTGATTGTAACAATTCCTCTGTTTGAATAAGTGAATGTTGATGCATGATATATGTTTATAAATTTGCATCTATGTTCACCTATTCAAAAGTTGATTTTCCCAATCATCACTTGTTCAGCTAGCTCAATGAGTTTTTTCTTCCAAGCCTAGATCACCGGCCTGCCTTTTTCATTGCTTAATTTAGATGTCTTAATCATCATCTCGATATTAGTAACTCCACCTAGTTGGAGAGCTCCTTAATATTCACTACAAAAAATTTGCTCATTTGTAGTGGTTAAAATGTCATATTTGTAGTGGTTTTAACTCCTACAAATGTCATTAGTAGCGGTTACGCAAAACGCTACAAAATATAGGGGTGTGCAAGTATTTCCCGTCCCGATCCCGAGCAAATCGGGAAGGGAAAATTTCGGTACGGGAAAAGTTCGGGATCGGGAAATTTTTTTTGGGGATCGGGAATGGGACTTCCCGATCCCGAAAAAATATATATATATATATATATTATGTATAATTTTTTTTAAAATATTTAAGAAAGCAAGACCAAATGCAAAATAAAATGTGAAAATTCCTAACACCCTCAAGGTAATATCTATTCTTTTTGTTAATTTAATTAATTTTATTTACCATTTATTAAATAATTCTAATTTCTTATTCTTATCTTTGTGCTTTTTGTAGCTAAATCAACAACTTTAAGTATATATTGGACTAATGATATATTTGTATTGGACTAATTTGGTACAATATGATATTAGATAAATTATATATTTATACTAGACTAAAGAAAATAAAAAAAAAAAAATTAATATAGGAATTTTTAAAAAAAATAAAAGAAATTCGGGATCGGGAAATTCCCGATCCCGATCCCAAACATTTCCCGTCCCGTCGGGACGGGAAATTTTCGGGATCGGGAATGAAAATCATTCCCGAACCCTTCTCGGGATCGGGAATGGCATTTCCTGATCCCAATCCCGATCCCGATCACCCCTAACAAAATACACTATTGCAGATGGTTTTGTAAAAGTTCTGCATAACTACTACACATGTAAACCAAACTGCTACTATATGTGTATGTATGTTGGTTATATGTGTATGTATTTTAATTAGACTTAGGTATTTTGGTAACCTCATATGGCTATGTGGTTTGTATATGTATATAAATGTATATAGGTATAGTAGTGATAACAGTACACAGTAGTATTAGTACACATAATAATGGTATCAGTACACCTAGTAATGTAGTGGTATCAGTGCACAGAGTCACGAAATATCAATATACATAGTAGTAGTATCAGTATACTAAGTGGTGGTATCAGTGCACGTAGTAGTGGTATCATTACATATAGTGGTGATATCAATGCGCATACAATAGTGGTATCGGTATTGATATTTTGCTCAGTAATCGAAAATGAGGATAGGCATTTGCACACTAACAAAAGATTAGGTAAAAGTAGAGAAACACTCTGATAATAATAAATGGAGCTTAGAACTGATAAGTCATAATGAAGTTGCGAACCATCATGCAACTATTTTTGATAGTTTTAATTTTTTTAGAAAAACCCGTTCAATCATAGGTTCAGACCTTGTGTTTGGGTTGAGTTTTTAAATTATTTTCAAAAGTGCTTTTGTCCCAGGATTAAATACTAGCTTGTGGTTCAAATTCATTATATATGAAGCTTATTTGATAACTTTAAAAAATAGGGTGTCACACTTGGTGGTTTCAAAGAAAAGGTTCTGGCAATAGGCTAGAATTCTCGGCTTATATGAATAGTATGTATATTAATGAATTGTTAAGTGATAATCTTTAGTGATTTTGTGATTAGGAATCATGGGTGATAGAAGGAATCAAAGGAGTGGATCACCTCTATCTGTTAACCACCTTACTGTGAGAAGGCGTAGAGGAATATATCAAGGAAGAGGTAGAGAAACTATGAGGATACCCCAAGAAAAAGGTTTTGAGACCTAGTAGTAATAAATTTGGTGCCAAGTGAGGAATCCTCCATGGGAGAAAATGAGAACCTGGAAGTAGAAGAGGTAGCCCAGGATACTACTTCCAATTCTAGGATTTCTGATCTTGATCTAGAGTATGATTTGGATCCTCACCCTCTGTTTTTGGAATATATAGAGAATATATACCAAGAAGTTAGTACTAACCAAGATACTACGCAAGGACGTTACCTAGCACTTCTGGAAGAGATATCCATGCTATACTGGGATGGAGCTATATATAGGTTGTTACCCATGAAGACTGGATCCATACCACTCTGTGTTTCATCCCTAGCACCACCTTTTGGACTAGAAAGAAAAAATAGCCCATGGAGTGTGGCCTATTTAGTTTATCTGGTTTAATTGAGCACATAAGAAAATTTGTAATTAACTATATTTGGTAAATGTTGTAATGCCATAAACTTTTCTTGTGATGCCATTGTGTTAAATGCTGCTTTCGGTATATTGTGACTGTATGGATTGATATATATTTCTGTTTTGTGCTGGAGTTTAAATTTAAGGAATATATATATATAAGATGTGATATTAACAGTGAAATTCTTATCTTACTAGTGAAAAGAAGCTATGGTTAATCTACGAGGAAGAAGGACAGGACCAGGTATTGGTGAATAAAGAAATCCACCTGATCCGATGCAACAAATACTAGGCATTCTGACTGAACAGTAGGCCATGATTCATAGGCTTAGGGAGGAGCTTGTTAGTGTAAGCGTTTCACCCAAGAGGGGGGTGAATTGGGTAATACCAGAAATTTTTTTGCGTATGAGAAAATTAACAGAATATTTAAAGTAGTTGAGAGCAAAGAGAAATATCACCGAAGTGTACACCAGGAGTTATACTGGTTCGGCCACAACCACTTTGACCTACGTCCAGTCCTCAGAGCATCTCTGAGAATTTCACTATATTCTCCAAGATTCAATGGGTTCTTGGCACCTCAGTGCACAGCAAGTTCCTTCACCTGGACACTCGCTCCCCCTGACATGTTGTAATTGTTAGATATGAATAGTTTTGATGATGTCAAATATAGATGTCAAGTATTAAGAGCAAAAAGTTTGTATGATATACTTATTCTCTACATTGACTAACTACTATATTTAATGTTGTATATCTTGTAGATTAGTCATAAACCCAATGGTGGGTTGATATGCCTCATATTGTGGAGAATGATTATCAAGAAGAAAATCAAGAGACAAGGGATTAAAGAAAGAAGGCATTGCAAGAACTAATGGGAATATCAAGCAAAGATTGAAGAAGAATGAAGATATTCAAGAAGACATCTAATTGGGCTATGAAGAATGATCATCAAGAGGAAAAACAAGGAGAAAGAGATTGAAGAAAGAAGAACTTGTAAGATCAAATGAGAATATCAAGATTCAAGCTCTTAGAAGTGATACCGATGGTTGGAATGGGTCAATATGAAGCTAAAATGATGTATACAAAAGTTATGGGACCTCTGGGGTTAATTACTCGAGTAATCACTCGAGTAATATAGCATTGCCACATTTTAGAGGTGATTACATGAGTGGCTACTCGAGTAATCTGCAAAGTTACTTGAAGATCACTCGAGTGTCACTCGAGTAATGTTACTCTGTTTTTTGCGCGTCAGGATAGAGGTTTGGTATTTTGGGTGTATATCTCTAACCACAAGTCAGATTGATTGGAAACTAGTGGCATATGAAACTAGACTTCCAACACAAACTATGGACACAAAGATCACATTAAAAGGAGTTAAGATGAGAGAGATATGATCTGTTGAATTTGACAAATGAATCAGCGTCTTGTACCAGAATAAGGTTCGGTATTTTGGACATAAATCTCAAAATACATATTGGATTGAGATGAAACCAGTGCCATATGAAAGTAGACTCAAAGAAATTTCTAAGGATATATAGTTTTTCACATTTCAAGTTATATAATAAGATCTATGCCTTCTGGAAGTTGATGCTCGTGATTTCAGATTTTGTCTAAATGCAGAAGATATTCTTTGGATCATAACTTTTTGTACAAAATGAGTTTGGAGGTGATTCGTATTGCATTGGAATGTAGATGATGAGGGCTTTCCGATGATATATAATTTTCCATGTTTCAAATCAAAATCAAGAATTCACTTGAAGGGCTTACTCGAGTAATATGCAAAATTATTTGAAATCCACTCGAGGGAGCACCCAAGTAACATGTGAAGAAAAGGGAAGGCCACTCGAGTAACCACTCGAGTAATGTAGTTGGAAATGCTCTCAGCCAAGATTTGAATGATATTACTTGAGGGACCACTCGAGTAATCTGCAAAGTTATTTAAGAGCTTACTCGAGGGATCACTCGAGTAACCAGAGAAGAAATCTTCCAGTAGCTCTCGGCCAAGAAATGACTCACATCACTCGGGAGACTACTCGAGTAACCAGATAAGAAAAAGTAAGATCACTTAAGGGATTACTCGAGTAATGAAGTAGGAAATGCTCTCGACCAGATTTTGAACGGGATTACTTGAGGTCTCACTCGAGTAATGACCAAGGCTCACTCGAGTGACCACTCGAGTAATGCTTCCCAGGAATACACAGCAATGTTCTGAAGCTTTCGAAAATCATGGGATTAATTATGTAACTCAGTCTTCTTGCTTCCAATCACTCTTACACTTCATTATATGAGTGTTTAATGAATTTCTCCAGAAATACAATGAAGAGATGATGCGAAGAGACAAAAGTTGACTTTACGGAAGCGGAGCGTCAACGTTCATAATGGCTAGTTTTCAAATTCAAGCAAATGAACGAATGAAGCAATGGGACTCAACGGATAAGTTGAAATACTCATAATGGTCATATCCTACTCAACTATAAATACAGAAGATTCAAGTAGACAACACAAAAACACAGAACATGATAAGATTATGAATCATCCACTTCTACCCGAATACTCTCTGTTCTTATCTATTTTCCATATCAAGCATATTGTACTTCAGTGTTCATTATATCTACTCTGTGAGAGAGTCTGTAAACACTTTCACTTATATTTCTGAATTGATCTCAAGGTAGAAGGACCTTGAGTGGGTTGATTTCCTTATGGGAAGCTGTAGAGAGAATCGTCGGTAAGACTTTCTAATCGTAAGACTTACAAGGTGCAAGCAGTAGAGAATGTTGCTGCTCGTAAGACTTACAGTGGTATATGTAATACCCCGAATTCTGAGACTTGAGGCTAGAGAATAAGCCTGAAATAAGTGGATTGCTAAGCCCCGGTTTCGCAAGATCCTAAATTGTGATTAAGGGTTAATGACTCCAAAAGTGGATGTCAATAGTGATAAATGAACCCTTTTGGAGATTATGGTGTGAGTTGGCACCCGATGTGATTCGTATGTGCTGTGAGCAGTGCCAAAACCCTGTATTTAAGCTCAATTATGGATTAACATCTAAATTGACTTAAAATAGAGGGAAGGCACATATTGGGGCTAAATGAAAAGATGTGAAGTGTTGGTGGTGATTCAAGAGGAATTACCATAATCAGGAGCAAAACGGTAAAGTTACCGACCGATTGATCGGTTACCGAAGAGGAAACTCATTGGTAACTTCAAGATCAATGGTTGAGATTGATTTGTGTAATAGATCAAAGGGTGGAATCATGTGTGCATGTGCCTATGTGAGCTCATGGAGGATATTGCAAGATGTTGACATGTGGCACTTTTTGGACCCTTGGATCAAGTCAAATGTTCAAAGTTTGCTTTTTCCTCTTCCCTCTCTCTATTAGGTCGGTTTGTGGCTCCAAAAACTGAACATCATCTTCATCATTTTCATCTTCATACTTCTCTCTCTTGTTCTTCATTTCGCCTAGCTCAAGGAAGAAAGAGAAAACTAGAGGTGAGATTTTGGTTGGCTTCTTGTCCTCTAATGCTCTAATGTCCTTCTATAAAGTTGTTCATAGTGATGAGAGCTTCATCTCTATGGTTTTAGATTCTTGATTGAAGGTGTTTGATGGCTTGAGGAAATTTGGAAAGATGGAGAATCAAAGAATTGGTTTGGGAAAGAGGAAGAGGTGAGTATTTGAAGCCTTTTGATCTAAGTTTTGTGATTTTTGGATGAGTTTAGTGAATTTCGAATTTTGCCCTGATTTTCATGTGATTTTTGATTGGATGAATTGGGTGGTGTTTTATGTTGAAAATGGTGCCATGTTGTGGTATTTAATCATTGGAATTGGTTTGAATTGGATTGGACACAATGGTTGCAAAACTGGAAATTCTGTCCAGTGAGAATTCTGTCTGGGCAGTCTGTTTGTGTTGCCGTTTTGAATGGGAAAATGATGTTATAAAATTCTGAAACTTTCCAGTCTTGAAGTTCACATCTTAAGCTTCAAAATGGACATATAACTTGTGCCATTTCGTTTTGGGAACTGGGAGTTATAGCTGTCCAAAGTTTGAGGTCGAAAATGGATTCTGTTTTGGGACAGTCTTGAATGTTTGGGAATTCTGTATTTGTGTGGTGATTTCCAGTAATGGCCAGTATTTTTCCTGTGTAGAGGACTTGAATAGCTTTCATTTGGCTTTGGGATCACCTCATTTCGATTTTTGTGGAATTAGTTATGATTTTTGGAAGTTCAGCCAGAAACTGGATTTTATTGGGCCGCGGCCCAAGGATGTTGGGCCGCAGCCCAAATGTTTCTGTGCGTCTCTGGACAGCCTTGGGCCGCAGCCCAAGGATTGTGGGCCGCGGCCCACCCCGAAAAATCAGTGTTATGCGTTTTTGAAAGGTGATCTTTGGTCAAGTGTTTCCCAAGCCTTTAGGCATATGTTTGGGCTTTAATTAGCCTCCTAAAGGTCATGAATGATAACCAACTTAAGTGTTTGAGAGTTAAGGTTTGGAATTGAGATTGACCCTATATCCTTGATTTGGTTTATAGGGTTCAGTATTCATTTGGATCACGAGTAAGCGGAGGAGCTGGAGCATACGTGGAAAGAAAAGAGTAGGGAACTTACCTCTCTTGCATGCTTTGATATTTGTGTTTGTGTATTGATGCATGTATTGCTTTGCTGGATTATGTGAAACATGTATGAATGATTGTAGCTCTGTTTCTAGTTATGCTATGGCCATGAGTATGTTGTTGAAACATTGAGCACGCAGATATGTCATTGTGTGAACATGAGTTTTGTATTGCAAGCATATCATGCATTAAACACATATCATACATGCATATAGGTATCTGTTTCCTACTGAGATTCTCTCGAATCTCACCCTCCCCTACCAACATTTTAGACAGGGTAGGTGGATCGAGGATGGAGCAAACAGGCAAAGGCGACGAGGACTACTTCGGGTTATAGACTTTGGTAGTTGGTTATCATAGTTGGGATGTATATTTGGATATGGTATTTGTATATTGGATTAGTATTGAGTATGCATGTATGCAGTTGAGATTTGTGTAATCCCCGTTTGAGGAATTGTAAAGGGCGAATGTGCCCTATGAATTCTATGTAAAGGTATGAACCCGGGGGTTGCCGGGAAGTTATTGTTATACACTCTGATATTTGTTTAAATGTGATATTCCGCGTGATGTAATTGTATTCGAAATTGAATATGAGACCAGGTTAATTAGATTTCGAAAGTGATTTGTGAAAACCCTATCGTGAAGATGGGAATTTAAATAAGTTTTGTTTCTTATGGTCTCTATTTCATTTTAGTCACGTATTTCGGATATTAATTACAGCAGGGGGTTACAGTATAAGCAGAAGAGAATGTTGCTGTTCATTAGACTTGCACAGCTAAGCAGGAGGGAAAGGTTTTCGGGATTGCTTTGCTTGTAAGACTTGTTGTAAGGGGGAGTATCTTGGTGAGAGATTTGTAAAAGGTTACACAAGTTCCCGACCAAACTTGTGAGGTTGTAAAGGCTTTTCTTGTGCCCGGATTAAAACAAGAAGATAGTGGATTTGAAAATCTGAGGAGGAGCCTGGGGACTGGACGTAGGCCATCGCAGATTGGACCCAACCAGGATAAATCACAATTTGCATACTCTCTTCCTTAAACTCTTATATTTCCAGCATATATTAAATGTTGATTTATGATTCATTACTTTCATATTTATTGCTTCCTCTAAGATACAAAAAGATTTTCAAAGTGCTTAAGATTATTATCTTACACCCAATTCACCCCCTCTTGGGTGTCAGCCGGTTCTAACAGTAATCAAATCCCCAACTCAAGGTTCCACAACCTTAAGTTGTCTCAATATCAAATATTGAGTTTGTAATGAAAAAATCTCTCACAGAGTAAATATATAATCACTAAAGTACAATGAATGAATATAAGAAAACAGAGCACAAAGAGTATGTTGATCGATGTGTGATTGCTCGTTCTCAGTTATTGTTGTTGTTCTTTGAATGCTCCATATATATATATGATTTGTGGTGTCTGTTGGTAGCATTTCAAATATATCCGTTAGAGTCGCGTAGCAACGGTCGACCATTCTTCTAATTTGAAAACTATCCGTTTGCGATTGGTAGCGGTAGGTGAACGTTTGGACCTTTTATTTGACTTTTCACTTCTGGCATGATCTATTCATCGTTTCTCTATAAATATACTTAGGATACTAATACAATGAATGGTTAATCATATAGAAATCAATTCAATAAACATTGGATTAAAGATAAGTTTTCTGGACTTCATTACTCGAGTGACTACTCGAGTGATCATGCTCATTACTCGAGTAGTCCCTCGAGTAATCCTATCAAAAATATGTCAAAGAGTAATTCAACATTTTTCATAAAATATTACTCGGGCAAGACGTGGAGTAAGATATATTACAAACCTTAGAAATACTTGATTACTCGAGTGGCTACTCGAGTGGCCATGTCTTTTCTTCACAAGTTACTCGA